>OX457138.1:0-2500 GCA_949752895.1 Dendrolimus pini | reverse complement strand
GTTAGGTTAGGTTAGGTTAGGTTAGGTTAGGTTAGGTTAGGTTAGGTTAGGTTAGGTTAGGTTAGGTTAGGTTAGGTTAGGTTAGGTTAGGTTAGGTTAGGTTAGGTTAGGTTAGGTTAGGTTAGGTTAGGTTAGGTTAGGTTAGGTTAGGTTAGGTTAGGTTAGGTTAGGTTAGGTTAGGTTAGGTTAGGTTAGGTTAGGTTAGGTTAGGTTAGGTTAGGTTAGGTTAGGTTAGGTTAGGTTAGGTTAGGTTAGGTTAGGTTAGGTTAGGTTAGGTTAGGTTAGGTTAGGTTAGGTTAGGTTAGGTTAGGTTAGGTTAGGTTAGGTTAGGTTAGGTTAGGTTAGGTTAGGTTAGGTTAGGTTAGGTTAGGTTAGGTTAGGTTAGGTTAGGTTAGGTTAGGTTAGGTTAGGTTAGGTTAGGTTAGGTTAGGTTAGGTTAGGTTAGGTTAGGTTAGGTTAGGTTAGGTTAGGTTAGGTTAGGTTAGGTTAGGTTAGGTTAGGTTAGGTTAGGTTAGGTTAGGTTAGGTTAGGTTAGGTTAGGTTAGGTTAGGTTAGGTTAGGTTAGGTTAGGTTAGGTTAGGTTAGGTTAGGTTAGGTTAGGTTAGGTTAGGTTAGGTTAGGTTAGGTTAGGTTAGGTTAGGTTAGGTTAGGTTAGGTTAGGTTAGGTTAGGTTAGGTTAGGTTAGGTTAGGTTAGGTTAGGTTAGGTTAGGTTAGGTTAGGTTAGGTTAGGTTAGGTTAGGTTAGGTTAGGTTAGGTTAGGTTAGGTTAGGTTAGGTTAGGTTAGGTTAGGTTAGGTTAGGTTAGGTTAGGTTAGGTTAGGTTAGGTTAGGTTAGGTTAGGTTAGGTTAGGTTAGGTTAGGTTAGGTTAGGTTAGGTTAGGTTAGGTTAGGTTAGGTTAGGTTAGGTTAGGTTAGGTTAGGTTAGGTTAGGTTAGGTTAGGTTAGGTTAGGTTAGGTTAGGTTAGGTTAGGTTAGGTTAGGTTAGGTTAGGTTAGGTTAGGTTAGGTTAGGTTAGGTTAGGTTAGGTTAGGTTAGGTTAGGTTAGGTTAGGTTAGGTTAGGTTAGGTTAGGTTAGGTTAGGTTAGGTTAGGTTAGGTTAGGTTAGGTTAGGTTAGGTTAGGTTAGGTTAGGTTAGGTTAGGTTAGGTTAGGTTAGGTTAGGTTAGGTTAGGTTAGGTTAGGTTAGGTTAGGTTAGGTTAGGTTAGGTTAGGTTAGGTTAGGTTAGGTTAGGTTAGGTTAGGTTAGGTTAGGTTAGGTTAGGTTAGGTTAGGTTAGGTTAGGTTAGGTTAGGTTAGGTTAGGTTAGGTTAGGTTAGGTTAGGTTAGGTTAGGTTAGGTTAGGTTAGGTTAGGTTAGGTTAGGTTAGGTTAGGTTAGGTTAGGTTAGGTTAGGTTAGGTTAGGTTAGGTTAGGTTAGGTTAGGTTAGGTTAGGTTAGGTTAGGTTAGGTTAGGTTAGGTTAGGTTAGGTTAGGTTAGGTTAGGTTAGGTTAGGTTAGGTTAGGTTAGGTTAGGTTAGGTTAGGTTAGGTTAGGTTAGGTTAGGTTAGGTTAGGTTAGGTTAGGTTAGGTTAGGTTAGGTTAGGTTAGGTTAGGTTAGGTTAGGTTAGGTTAGGTTAGGTTAGGTTAGGTTAGGTTAGGTTAGGTTAGGTTAGGTTAGGTTAGGTTAGGTTAGGTTAGGTTAGGTTAGGTTAGGTTAGGTTAGGTTAGGTTAGGTTAGGTTAGGTTAGGTTAGGTTAGGTTAGGTTAGGTTAGGTTAGGTTAGGTTAGGTTAGGTTAGGTTAGGTTAGGTTAGGTTAGGTTAGGTTAGGTTAGGTTAGGTTAGGTTAGGTTAGGTTAGGTTAGGTTAGGTTAGGTTAGGTTAGGTTAGGTTAGGTTAGGTTAGGTTAGGTTAGGTTAGGTTAGGTTAGGTTAGGTTAGGTTAGGTTAGGTTAGGTTAGGTTAGGTTAGGTTAGGTTAGGTTAGGTTAGGTTAGGTTAGGTTAGGTTAGGTTAGGTTAGGTTAGGTTAGGTTAGGTTAGGTTAGGTTAGGTTAGGTTAGGTTAGGTTAGGTTAGGTTAGGTTAGGTTAGGTTAGGTTAGGTTAGGTTAGGTTAGGTTAGGTTAGGTTAGGTTAGGTTAGGTTAGGTTAGGTTAGGTTAGGTTAGGTTAGGTTAGGTTAGGTTAGGTTAGGTTAGGTTAGGTTAGGTTAGGTTAGGTTAGGTTAGGTTAGGTTAGGTTAGGTTAGGTTAGGTTAGGTTAGGTTAGGTTAGGTTAGGTTAGGTTAGGTTAGGTTAGGTTAGGTTAGGTTAGGTTAGGTTAGGTTAGGTTAGGTTAGGTTAGGTTAGGTTAGGTTAGGTTAGGTTAGGTTAGGTTAGGTTAGGTTAGGTTAGGTTAGGTTAGGTTAGGTTAGGTTAGGTTAGGTTAGGTTAGGTTAGGTTAGGTTAGGATAGGTTAGGTTAGGTTAGGTTAGGTTAGGTTAGGTTAGGTTAGGTTAGGTTAGGTTAGGTTAGGTTAGGTTAGGTTAG
>OX457137.1:22169460-22174833 GCA_949752895.1 Dendrolimus pini | reverse complement strand
CCTAACCTAACCTAACCTAACCTAACCTAACCTAACCTAACCTAACCTAACCTAACCTAACCTAACCTAACCTAACCTAACCTAACCTAACCTAACCTAACCTAACCTAACCTAACCTAACCTAACCTAACCTAACCTAACCTAACCTAACCTAACCTAACCTAACCTAACCTAACCTAACCTAACCTAACCTAACCTAACCTAACCTAACCTAACCTAACCTAACCTAACCTAACCTAACCAGTTCTGCTCGAAACGCGGCCCGAGACAGTCGATTTAAAGTTTGCTCCTCGGGAAAAAATTCAAAATAATAGGATTTTTTGAAGTTACGAAACCGTGTGAAGTGTCAAAGTGTGCGCAAAAGTGAGGCGCAGGTGCCTGTGCAAGAAGTAGATCCGTATCTGTTTGGACAAAAAAGTTATTACGGAAAAACAAAATTTTGGACTTAGAAAAATTCATAACTCAAAAACAAGATCGAGGACACCCAACTTTTTGTGGCGGCTTTGGTGGGGCTCAGGTGCCCCCACCCTGCAAAAATACAACCAGCAAAAATCCAACTCGATTCGCAAAGTTATAAACCAAAAAGTGAAAAAACGTGGTGTCAACTTCTCTAATATAACTCCGATCCAAAATCTAAAAATACCAGTGCATTCAGCGCCAAAAACTACTATAAAGTGGCCAGATACTATCTTAGGATTGTTCATACTTTTCGGATAAAAAATTAAAAACAGCGAAAATTTTTCAGTGATTTTCGTTTTTCGGCCAAAACTTCAAAATTTTCAAAGATATCCGGGTGTTTTTCTTCATTGGCCAGGAAGCCCCGGTGAAGACGCATCGTTTGACGCCTTACCCGTGAAAATCGGACCAGCCCACCGGAAACCAAGACCAGAAAAACAAGATCCTAACCTAAAAATTGCTCCGCCATCTTTGGTGTGAGCGATCTGAGGTTAGGGTCATTTGAAGACTTCAAGAGGACAAGCCCTTTTCCGGCGAAAGAAGATTTTTATGTATGATACATTTTAGTTATTTTTAATTAGAAAATTAATTTTGTTTTATTAATATCTCGGGAACCACATAAGACGCGTGGGTTTTAAAACTGCAGGATTGTGAGGGACAAGGAGCTCTACCTGGCCACACAATAACCTGATTTTTTGCCATATAAAATTTCTTAATAAAAATTAAAAAACCAATTTTTTCAAAATTTTTAACTTTTTTCAATTTTTAAGTACTGGGGTAAATTAGATTAAAATAGGGGTAAAATAGAGCACCATTTTTAGTACATTTAGATAATTTTTTGTAAATTTTAACACTTATAGTTTCCGAGATATAGATTTTTTCCTTTATTTTCCAAATTATTCTGTAAATATACACATAAATTTAGTTTTAAAGATATCGGCATTCTGGTCTCGTCGGGACCTTTGCACTGAGCCCAAGATCAGGCTCCTAGGACGAATAGCGGCGGAGTTACCGAAAATCCGAGCCTTTTGGCTAAGGGCCGCCGCCATATTGAATTTCTTAAAAGTTCAATAACTCCGTTGTTATTGGGCGGATTCCGACGGGGTTTTGAGTGCTGATATCTCCATAGGAGTCTACATCGGACCAGCACCAAAAAAGGCTGCTTTATTTTTGATTTCAACCTTCACCAGGATAGCCTGGAGAAGGTCCCGGGAACCACCCCAGTCGAAGTCCGGACTCGATAGGACGAAAAACCACCGAGTGGCGAGGTTTTCTCGCCGCGTTTTGACATAAGGGCGGCCATTTTGAGATTTTTAAAATCTCGATAACTCAGCCGTTATCGGTCCTATCGAGCTGGGGTTTCGACTGAGGGTGTTTTTATAAGACTCCCCTTCGATTCCGGCCATAAAAAAGGGCAAAAATTTTTGTCTCAAAATTTCTATATAGGGACCTAGATCAGGCCAGGGGCATCCCCCCCAACCCAAACTCGGGTACAGTAGGCCCCTTGGTGGCTGAGATATAGGAGAACAAACTTCGACCGGCGGCCATCTTGAAAAACTTCAAGACCCAATAACTTGGCCAATATCCGCCTGAGCGATCTCGGGTTTTCTCAGGAGTGACTCCCAGCACCAGGGGTACCCGCTGGACCCATTTTTGGACCCAAAAATTTTCAGCCTGTTTTCCGATCCAGAACGATAGAACTCGCCGGGGCGAGCAGTTTGAGCCCAAGCACAAGCTTCTGGCAGTGATATTGGGCGAGATACAGCGACTTCAAAACTGCGAAGTTTCATCCGGACTTTTAGGGACAAAACTTCGCAGACTGTTTCTCGCTCAATTTCAACGCTAAAGGGCTCGTGTTTGGTATCATCCAACTCGGGACGACGAGACCTACCGATCCATCCCCCTCCCCCCCCTCTAGCTCCCCCCCCATTTTTCACTTACCTGCAAATCCTTGCCCTCTTACCCAATCCCGGCGTGCGAGGTGTCGTTGCACTCGTAGCGAAGAGACGCGTCCACCTGTCCACCTCCCGGCTCCCGGCGCCCATCCTGCTCCCCTCTGGACCTGAAACAAACAAGAAAAATTAGTGTAAGTCGTGTTTTTGAGCGAACTATTAGATTAAGTGGTAGTTTATAGTTAGTTTATAATTAGTGTAAGAACTGATAGAGTATACACTTATCTGCTTTTTGTTTTGTTGACTCCCCTGTTGGGGCCCTTGACTTAGACCCAGGTTTTTACCTGTAAATAAAGGTAGATTAGTGTAAGACAAAAGTTGTATAATAATAATTAGGATATATACTTACTTGACACGTTGACACGTTGACAGGAGTACCTGTAAAATAAAAATTTTTAGATTAATAATTGACTGGTTCAATATACATTATTTTACTTTTACATTTGACCAATCGATTTCGTGCTTTTGCGCAAACCGAATAGCGTAAGATACACATATAGGTAAACATAGAATAAACACATACATATCTCACCTTCGACCTGACCAAGATGTCCCGATCCCCGGAAAAACAAGGGATGGAAACAGCAGCTACTGAGGACATGGATTCCGAGAGCAGCCGCTCTTTCACATCATTAAGTCCTAATAGCCCCAACCCAAGGAAAACACGTAAGGTGATCGATGCACCAACAAAGAGGAAGTATAGAATAGTATATGACCCGCCCAGGAGCACCAATAAAGTACACCCTGCAGATCGCTATGTACTCCCCGGATCCCTCGAGTCACCGACAGTGTTTAAGACCTATACGAAGAGGATGCCACCAGAAGAGACAAAGAAAGTGGTATTGCCAAACAAGAGAGAGGTAAGGATGCGGGAGGCTAGAGAACACCTCGAAAAACATAGTGAGCACATCACGAACTCGAGGAACCTAAAAACAGAGATCAAGCAGGGTGCAATGTACGCAATGAAGAGTATCTACACCCTGCTCGTCCTCTGCAATGCAGATCTAGAAGAAGCCTTACGGACCAAGGCAACTAAAGCAGGGGAGGACCCGGTCTCAAACAGAGAAACATGCTGCAAGGAAGCACAAACCGAGGCACAGAGTCCAAGTCAAGAACCAGTGCAGGACAAAGAAGAAGATAGAAGAATAAGGAAGATCGAAGAAGGTCAGGACCAGATGGCAAGGCGGATGGAGGAGCAAACTGCGCTCCTACACAGAAGCCTGGAGAGCATGAATAATCTGTCACAGATTATTCAAGAGTATAAGTCAGGCTTCAGCGAGGGGAGCCCTCCTAAGCCGAGCTACGCAAGTGTGGCTGCGGTAAAGCAGGGGGTCAGGCCACCTGTCTACCGCACGCTACACTCCGTAGCCATAACTAGCAAGGACGCCACTAACTCTGCCGATGACACCCTAAGGGAAGTAAGGAAGGCGTTGAACGCCAAAGAAGGAGGGGTGGAGGTAGAAAGAGTGAGGAAATCGCGAGATGGGCGGGTCATTATCAGCTGCGGATCAACCGAAGAGAGGGACAGGGTGACACGCAAAGTGCTGAAGGACAAGAAAGACCTGACAGCAGAGAACATTGCCAACAAGAAACCAATGGTAATGATAACGGGGGTGCTTCGTATCCACACTGACGAAGACCTGTTCAGGGCCCTCAAGAACCAGAATAAGCAGGTATTTGAGGGCCTGGAAAAGGTCGACGAAGGTATGGAGATTGCTTATAAAATGCGGAGCAGAAACCCGAACACACATCGAGTTGTCCTAAAGGTGAGTCCGCCCATCTGGAAGAGGCTGACCGAAGTCGGTACCGTGAAGATAGACTTGCAAACGTTGCAAGTAACGGATAGGTCGCCATTGACCCAATGTACTATTTGCCTGGGATTCGGACACGGCAAGAAGCTATGTACCGAGTCCCAGGTAATGTGCAGTCACTGCGGGGGTCCCCATACGATGAGCGAATGTGAGGAGCACATCGTTGGCGCGCAGCCAAAATGTAAAAATTGCGTTCGCGAGAAGAAAGCAGAAATAGGGCATAACGCATTCAGCGAGAGATGCCCTATAAGAATAAAATGGGACGCAATCGCGCGCGCAACCGTCGCGTATGAGTAGGTGGGACATCGGTAACAACAAAATAGTAATGGACCGGAAACCGTGCCACGCTGAGAAAACACAGAAGGTAACACTGGTAATAAATTATGTAACATAGGACCAGTCAGCGGGGTACGGTCTACGGTTCGCCTATTTTGCGTGGAACCGATAATCTCCACCTAAAAGTATGCGGCGTCGCCCCTATGGGGAGTTTAAGAACTAAAATGGCAAATGCAACAGATGGAAAAAGGGAGCCTATGAGTGTGGAGTATATACACAACAAACACAACGCCTAAACACAATACGCACGTAATGCAAACACGCACAAACAAAAATACACAACTACACATGACACATACACATAAACAAGGTAATGTAAAGAAACGTCAACAGCACATAATACACACAAAAAACATGAAGCAACACAAAATTGTACAAAAATAAAACAGATTGCTTTTGCTGTAAAAACAATTTGTTTGTAATACACAAAATTAGCATAACACTCAAACACACAACTAATACAACGCAAATTCATACAAAACAGTTAAAAATCACTTACCTTACCGTAGGCCCCCGGATGTAGTAGCACAACCTGAAAAAACAAAATGTTAGAGTAAAAATATATATTGACCAGCAAAAATATCATAGTAATAGTTAAAATTGTAAGATATAACCCTAAGGTAATATACTGCCGTATATTTACTATTAGCGTTAAAATATTAAGTAATACATAGACATATATATAACATAGCAAATAGTAATAACAAACAGTAATATTATACATAGAACAAAACTACTACATAGGAAAAGCACTGGCTGACATTGCAGCAGAAAATAAGAAAATAAAAATGTAAAAATAGTAATCATCATATCAAATG
>OX457137.1:21674460-22166960 GCA_949752895.1 Dendrolimus pini | reverse complement strand
ATCCCAACTCTTTTCGAAAAGTTATTAAGCAAAAACTGAAAAAACGTGGTCTCATTTTTGTCAAAATTGAACTTCTCCAAAACTTAAAAATACGCACTTATAAAGCGTCAAAATCTAAGGCCTTTTGCCAAAAACGACCTTAAAATTTTTTAATACTGACTTTGTAAAAAATTAAAAACCGTAAAAAATTTTCGTCATTTTTCGTTTTTTGGACTTAACTTCAGTTTCTTCAAGGATATCCGGGTGTTTTTTCAACCCAGCCAGCGAGATCTCGTGCGGACGCGTCGATTGACACCCCGCTCGAGAAAATCGGACCAGCCCCCCGGACACAATCACAAGAAAAACAAGTTCCTAACCTAGAAATCGCTCCGTCAATATTGACGTGAGCGGTTTCAGGTTCGGACCACTTGAAGAACCCAAGAGGAGCAGACAGAAACCGGCAGCAGAATAATTTTAAGTATTATAGTTTTAAGTTATTTTATATTATAAAATTAAACTTGTTCCCTTAATATCTCGGAAAGTACCAGGGACGCGTGGGTTTTAAAATTGTAGAATTGTGCGCGGCAGTCGACTCTACCTGCCCGCACAAAAATTAGATTTTTTGTCTAGGAAAAATATTAAATTAAATTCAAAAAACCGTAAATTTCAAAATTTTTAAGTTTTTATAAGTTTTTAATATTGGGGTAAATATAGTAAAATTTAGAGTAAAATAGAGTAAGTTTTTTGGCATATAGCAGTAATTTTTTGAAATTTTTTGGACTTGTATTTTCCGAGATATCGCTTTTTCTAGCTTTAAACCTAAATAAATAGATAGATATAAGTTTTTATTAATAAGTAGGTAGCGCAGCGGCAAGATCTCGCCGAGACCTTTCGTTTGAGCCCAAGCTCGAACGGATTCGCCCCATAGGGGCCCGAGTAACAAAATTTTGGTGTTTTTCGGCTAAGGGCCGGCGCCATCTTGTTTTTCTTAAAATCTCGATATCTCGGCCATCTTTTGACACAGAGCGGCGGGATTTTGACTGCTAGCATTGGACCAGGCTTTTACATCGTGCCAGCATATAAAATAGGCGATTTATTTTTTGTGTAAACCCCCCCCCAGGCGGGGTGGAGAAGCTGACGGGAAACACGATAGTCCAAATCCGGACCAAATCGGACCAATAACGACGGAGTGGCGAGGATTTCTCGCCCAAGTTTGACATCTCGGCCGCCATTTTGGATTTCTTTGAAGTCCAATATCTCGGCCATTATCCACCGTACGAAGTTGGGGTTTGGACTGTGGGTGTTAGAATAGCCTATTCTATAGGATTTAGCTAGAAAATTAGTCAAAAAATTTTTTGCTGCAAAAATAGGATTAGGACCTAGGTCAGGCCAGGGGCTCCTTAGTAAACCCAAACACGAGTGCAATAGGTCTTCTGGTTGCTGAGTTTTAGGAGTCCAAACTTTCACAGGCGGCCATCTTGGAAAACTTCAACTTCCAATAACTCAGCGAATATCCACCTGAGGAAGCTCGGGTTTCCTCAGGGGTGGCCCTCAGCACTAGGAGTACCCGTTGGACCCATTTTTTGAGCCAAAAATTTTTCCAAAATTTCAGCCTCTTTTTTGATCTCAATCGAAAGACCTCGCCGGGGCGAGCAGTTTGAGCCCAAGCACAAGCTTCTGGCAGTGATATTGGGCGAGATACAGCGACTTCAAAACTGCGAAGTTTCATCCGGACTTTTAGGGACAAAACTTCGCAGACTGTTTCTCGCTCAATTTCAACGCTAAAGGGCTCGTGTTTGGTATCATCCAACTCGGAACGACGAGATCTATCGACCTATCCCCTCCCCCCCCCTCTAGCCCCCCCCTCTATATTCACTTACCTGTAAATCCTGTTCCTTTTGTTCAATTCCGGCGTGCGAGGTGTCGTAGCACTCGTAGCGAAGAGACGAATCCATCTGTCCACCTCCCGGCTCCCGGCGCCTCCCCGCTCCCCCTCTGGACCTGAAACAAAAAAGAAAAATATTATTGTAAGTCGCGTTTCGACCGAACTTAGGTTAAGTAGTAGTCATTAGTTAGTATATAAGTAGAGTTAATTAATTAGTCAATAACACTTATCTGCATTTTATTATTTGACTTCTTCCTTCGGGAGTAGACATTGACCCAGGTTTTTACCTGAGTGCAAACGCAGATAGGTGCTAGAAATTATAAACCTGACGTTGACACGTTACAGGATCACCTGTAAATAAAAATATTTTTAGTTTGACTGGCTCAATATATATTGTTTATCTAGTTTTATTTATTGACCTCTCAGTTGTGTGCTATTGCGCCAACCGATTAATTTAGGACTCACATTAGCATAGGAACACATACACAAGGGATAGACCCTTCCATCAACACAATGTACCGGACTCCAGTGAAACCCTCGAAGAGGAGGGAGCAAAGAGCAGTTACGGTAGACACACTAGATTCGGCAGATGAAGAACAGGATTGGGACGGCTACCTCCACCGTACCAGCCTGGAAGAATTTGAGGAGGACGACATAGGTTTGAGTGCGTTGACTGAAAGGGTTGAAAAAGAGCTAGCGAGGCAAAAGAGGAAAACCACGCTCGGGATCGAAGTCACCCCGTCCCCCCCCTCTCCTCAACCGCCTCAAAACTATGCCAGACAGAAAGACAAGGAAGCCGAACATCTGGAGAAGATCAACAGGAGGAACGCATTGAAGGGCCTGTCGGCAATAAAGCCAGCAAACCCCTTCAAATATAGTCCCCCTAAGGGAATTGAGAAGGGAAGATCCCTTAAATACTCCCCACCCCCAAGCAAGAACGCAAATGCGGTTGCCGGCCCCAGTAGCACCTTCATAAAGCGCACGCCACCAAAGGAGTCCGAAAACGTGGCAAACCGTGAAGAACGCATGGCTGAGGCATGGCAATGCATGAAGTCGTTCAAGGAGCACATAGGGAACTCGCGCAATCTCAAGACAGAGATAAAACAGGGAGTGCAGAGCTCGGTGAGTCGCCTGTACGCCCTGTTCAAGCAGACAGACGCGGCTCTTGGGGAAGCCTTAAGCTCAGTGGGGAAGGGCTCCAGCATAGAGAAGAAGACGTCCTGCAGCGTGCAAACGCAGGCAGACCTACAGTGCCCACTGCGGAGTGGACTCCCTATGGAGGAGGAAGACAGGGAGGCTCTGGGCAGAAGATGGGCCATCCTCACCGAACGGATGGAGAAGCACTCCGAGCTCCTCGAGAGAAACCTGGTGAGTACGAATAACCTCGAAAAGGTTATTCAAAAGCACAGTGTTAGTGTAGACTCGGAGTGCCAACCACGCCAACTACAACGAACCTATGCCAGTGTGGCGGCCGAGAAGTCGGGGGTAAATCCCAAGATTTTTAGGACGCTACATTCAGTGTCAGTATCCACCACCGATCCCGATAACCTCTTACCCGAGAAGACTCTCAAAGCCATCCGAGAGGCGTTAAACGCAACGAACGGGGGGATCGAGGTGGAAAGGGTGAGAAAAGCTAGAGCTGGCAAGGTGATCGTTAGCTGCAAGACTGTGGAAGAGCGAGAAAAGCTCAAGAGGATGCTGAAGGAAAGAAGAAAAGACCTTATTGCAGAAGACATCACGAACAAAAAACCCATGGTGATGATAACGGGAGTCCTCAGGGCACATTCGGACGAAGTCCTCCACAGGGCCCTCAAAAACCAAAATAAGGAGGTTTTTGAGGGGCTTGAGGGGGATGACGCCTGGATGGAGATCGCCTACAAGATCAGAGGACGAAACCCGAATACTCACAAAGTAGTATTTAAGGTCTCAACAGCACTCTGGTCGAGATTCACAGTCATAGGCACGGTGAGGATTGACTTACAGACCTTGCAGGTCACAGACAGGTCGCCCTTAACCCAGTGCACACTTTGCCTAGGGTTCGGGCATGGCAAGAGGCTATGTGCCGATACAACCGAAGCAAAGTGTTGTCACTGTGGTGGGCCTCACACCAAGAAGGAGTGTGAGGAGTTTTTAGTTGGCGCCCCGCCTAAATGTATCAACTGCACCAAAGAAAGAAAGACCGGAAAGGAAGTAATGCATAATGCATTCAGTGAAAGATGTCCGGTAAGACTTAGGTGGGACACTGTAATGCGCCAATCCGTGGCCTACAGTTAAGCGAGTCGCCGGAAACAACAAAATAGTAATGGATCGGAAGTCGTACCTCATTGATACGCATCATTAAAACTCGTAACACCTTCGAGCATCATTACAATTGACAATGAGGTACGGCCTACGATTCCGCTATCTTGCGTGGTGCCGGCGGCCACGCTTGGCTCTAGGTCACCTCTCCAATACACCATCTCAGATTGGAGATCACCAAATACCCAACCGGGACCCTGCCAAGAACAACACAAACATACATGCCCATAACACACAAACTATAAGGCATAATACAACATGCAAAACACAAATACATAATTACATAAACAGTAAACACTTACACACACACACATACACACACACACACAGCATAAAAAACCAGCGACTTTTAATGCAAAAGTTAGCGGTTTATAGCACTCAAAAAACAAGCACAACAATTTCATACAAGCAAACACCAACAAGCACATAAACACATATAAACCAAAAGATACTTACGCGTAGCGTAGCAGGCTCCCGGCGAGTTGAGGCGACCTGGAACACAAAAAACATACATTCAATAAGCTAGATAATACAGTATATATGACCAGTACAAAAACATTAGTAATAAGTAAATGTATCTTAAGTGACACTACAGACTTATACTGCAGTATAAGATCCAGCAGCGTCAAAAAATTTGTAAAAATAGAAATATAGTTATTTAGTTAGAAGATGTATAAATATATATTAATAAACCTGCAAGGTATTAACCTGCAGCACGTAACCATAATTAGATAATAAGCAAGCATAAATATGTAAACCATCTAACCTAGAACATGTATCATGTATAAGCAATAGAAAATAAGAATATGTAATAGACTTAAGCAATAAATAAAACCCGCATCATACCCCTTTACCCATCAAAACAACCTTCCAATCACCCTCCTTGTAAACATTACCCAAAACCCTATCCAAATCAGTTAGAATACCTATCTGACTGTTTCCAACCCTAACCAACCCGATACACACTTCCAACAAACTCCCAACATATCCCCAACTCAAACCAACACCAAACACACTTCCAACCAATTCCCATCCTTATCCAACTCAAACCAACACAAAACACACTTTTACCAACTCCCAATCATTGTCCAACACAAACCAACACAAAACACACTTCCAACCAACTACCAATCACTACCAACTCGTAAAACACAACATAGTAACTTCCAACCAGAACCAACTATCCAAAACTTGTATCCAAACAAACCCATAGTAACCCAACTAACTTTCGCTTAAAACCCAACACCTTCAAAACCCAGCAATCATAAATTCCTGAACCAACAAAATCCAGCACAAACCAACCAGTCCACCTATTTCACTCAGATGCACCTTTGTACGAATTATTTACCCTATGCATGAAACAGCATGAGAAAACGTAGCTTCACTACAATAGAACTAGGTAAAATTATAAGTAATATTAAAGTAGCTATAAACAAATTGTAAAAATTTTGTATCAATAAAAAAGTAAATAAAGAAAAAGATAAGCCAACTCCTGCTTGCCCTATGCAGGAGCCTAAACTGAACGAGAAAAAAAAAAAAAAAAAAAAACCTAACCTAACCCAACCCAACCCTTTTTTTTTTTTTTTTTTTTTTTTTTTTTTTTTTTTTTTTTTACATGGGGAAATGCGTTGCCGCACCGTCAGCCGCGCGAGGGATCAGCGCGGCCGGTGTGTGGGGCTCCCCGACGCCGATTAATCAATACGACCGGCGCCGGTATACCCACTAAAACCCCATGGGAGCCTTCTTCCGCCTAGCGCCGGGGTCACGGTACACGCGCGAGCTTAACCCGCAACCCCGGCAGCGGCTGGCCGCCTCGTAAGCAGAGGCGGCCTCTCCTGTGTTCGGGCCGGGGAGTGAACTTTCCCCGGCCCTGAGAGGAACGCGCGGCTACCTCTCGCGCCCTCTCGCGGCATTAGTGCGGGCGGAGGTCTCAAATGATCCCTCAGACCTCGACGCCCGCTGCCGCCGGGAGGGGGAGGCTGCGAGGATTGCTCCTGCGCCATCACCCCTCCCTCTCCTTCCTCCTCCCCCCCGCCGCCTCGCGCACACAGCAGCGTCAGCAGCGGGGGGGGCTTTCGCGATGGGGGGGGGAGGGGGAGGCTGCGCCATCACCCCTCCCTCTCCTTTCTCCCCCTCCGCCGCCTCGCGCTCTCGGCAGCGTCAGCGGCGGGGGGAGGCTTCGCGATGGGGGGAGGGGGAGGCTGCGAAGGATTGCTCCTGCGCCAACACCCCTCCCCCCTCTCCTTCCACCCCGCCCCCCCCACCGCCTCGCGCACACAGCAGCGTCAGCGGCAGGGGGGGCCTCGCGATAGTGGGGGAGGGGGAGGCTGCAAGGATTGCTCCTGCGCCATCACCCCTCCCTCTCCTTTCTCCCCCTCCGCCGCCTCGCGCACACAGCAGCGTCAGCGGCGGGGGGGGGCTTCGCGATGGGGGGAGGGTGAGGCTGCGAAGGATTGCTCCTGCGCCAACACCCCTCCCCCCTCTCCTTCCTCCCCTTTTCCGCGCCGCCTCGCGCACAAAGCAGCGTCAGCGGCGGGCGCACACAGCAACCCAACCCAACCCAACCCAACCCAACCCAACCCAACCCAACCCAACCCAACCCAACCCTTTTTTTTTTTTTTTTTTTTTTTTTTTTTTGGCCAGGGGAAATCCGTTTGAGGACTAGACCGCGACAGGCACAGAAGCCTGGGGGATGCTCGCGACCTTGGTGAGATAGTGTGGGATTCGCCAGATCGGGGGTGGCACTAGCGTGCCCGGTCAGAACCGGTGCCACGCTATTGCCACTCCCCAGTTAGGGATACCCACTAAAACCCCTGGGTGTTCCGTCCTGCGCCTTATGCCAGGGCTACGTGTATGCGGTTTTCCCAACTCCGCTACCCTGGCAGGCGTGGGCCCCGCTCACTGGGCCTCTTCCAATGCCGGGGGAGCTGCTCCCCCGGCGACGACTGGGTCTTTTCGGCGTGGGGCGGTCTGTAACTCGCCCCACGGGAAGAGAGATGAGCGCGCGCGGAACACTCGCGCTCTCATCTCGACGGCATGTGCGGGTGAGTGAGAACCTCTATGCCCCTAGAGGCCCCACCCGCGCCGCCCGCTTACGGTGGCCGAAGGTCTAGGTCAGACCTCCGGCGTCGGCGCGTCCTCCTTTGTCGGGAGCGGAGCAGGGAATTACGCTCACGCTCCCGTTCCGCCTCCTCCTTCGCAAACATGACTTGCTCGCAGAAGGAGGAGACGGCGTCCCATCCGGTGGAGCTCCCGACCATGGTGCGTACCACGGCCGGGAGCGAGGTGTCAAATCCGGTATGGGCGACGAGCTCTCGGCGCTGCTCTGTCCAGCCTGGACACTCCTGGAGTGTGTGCAGCGCCGTGTCCTCGTCGCCCGTGTCACAGTGGTGGCACCCTGACGTTGCCTCGCGGCCGAGGCGACACAGGTACCTGCCGAAGCAACCATGCCCCGTCAGGACCTGCGTCAGCCTGAAGGTCAGGGTGCCGTGACGTCGTCCTAGCCATTCGTGCAGGACGGGCCGCACCGCCTCAATGGTGGCGGGGCCCGCGCTGGGGCGTCGTAGGCGATCTTCCCAGACCCCCACGGCTACCTGGCGGAGCTCCGACCGGCACGCCTCGATCTCGCGAGGCGCGGGTCTGGTGCCCCTGGCCAGGGCTTCCTTGCGCCATACGTACAGTGACGCAAGGACCCTGGCTTCCAGGTCCCATGGGGGGGATCCGGCGAGTAGCGAGGCCACTTCGAAGGACACCGTACGGTATCCTCTTATTGCCCTGACGGCCAATATGCGTTGCGCTTGACGCAATAGCGCCGCGTTTTTGGCCGTCAGGCGGTCCGACCATATCGGGGCCCCATACAGGGCCATCGAACGTACGATGCCTTCGAAGAGTTTTCGGCACGTGGCGTTAGGCCCCCCGACATTTGGGAGCAAGCGCGACAGCGCACCGGCTGCCCCCTTGAGTCTGGGGAGCAGCTGCCGAAAATGTGCCGAAAAATCCCATCGGCCATCGAGGACCAATCCCAGATACTTCATGGTCTCCCCGATGCCGATGCGGATGCCTCCTACAACGATGCTACTGCCTGGAGGTGGGCGGTTACGAGGACCGTGAAACATCACGGCCTCGGTCTTCTGCAACGCCACCTCCAGACCAAGACGCCGGATCCTGCCTACTATCGTTGACACCCCAGCCGTGCCTAAAAGACACGCCTGCCTATGGGTCCTCCCGCGCGCGGCGATCAGCGTGTCGTCTGCGTAACATACGACGCTGACGCCCGGGAGGACCCGACACCTCAGAGTCCAGTCGTATGCGATGTTCCACAGGAGGGGACCCAGAACCGACCCCTGTGGAACACCGCACACCATTGCTCGCCGATTCCAACCCTCGTGGACCGGGTAAGTGACGGCTCGACTATTTAAGTATGCCCCGACTATTCGGCGGAGGTAGGTCGGCACCCCGAAGTATCGGAGCGCCTCCATGATGCATGCCCAGGGCAAGGAATTGAATGCGTTGGCGATGTCTAGACTCACCGCCAACAAAACCTCGCCCTGGGAGACTGCGTCCTCCGCCAGGCTTTTCAAGCGCATGATCGCGTCGATCGTGGAGCGCCCCGTGCGAAAACCAAACTGGTTGTCCGCCAGATCCGGCCCCGTCGTCGTTAGGTGCTGGACGAGTCGGTGGACGATGATACGCTCAAAGAGCTTTCCGACCTCGTCCAGCAGCACAATGGGCCGGTAGGCGGACGGCGAGTCCGCAGGGCGCCCCTCCTTACGCAGCAGGACCAGCTTTCCTGTCTTCCACCGCTGTGGAAACTGGCCCTGCTCTAGGCATGCGCTGAAAAGCCCAATCAGTCGGGGCTCCAGGGCGTCGTAGGACAGAACCCACGCACGCCCTGGTATGCCGTCAAGGCCGGGGGCGGCGTTCTTGGCCTTTAGCCGTAGCATGGCCACCCCCAGCTCTACCCGGTCCACAGTGGGCACAGGGTCTCTTTCCGCGCTGGGCTCCGCCTCTGGCGGTGCCATGGCAGGAGGCATGTGCTCAGCCCGTGAAGGGAACAGAGCGCCAACAACATCGTGAACAACGTCCCTGGGGAGAGACTCGGTGAGTGGGGGCGCCCAGGCACGGAGCTTGTTCCGTGCCATCTTGAAAGGGCGCCCCCAAGGATCCTGGTTGAGAGTGTCCAGGAGCTCCCCCCAGGCGACGTTTTTTGCGTTGCGGATCTCAATCCGCAGTGTTCTTCTGGCGCTTCTGTACCCCTCGTACAGCTGAGCCTCCACAGTCGCTGCGTCCACTGCGCGACGACGCCGTCTTCTGTGGCGGGTGTACTGGCGGCGCGCGCTATTGCACGCGCGCCTTAGCCCCTCCAGTACGGGGTTCCACCAGTACACCTTTCGGAAGGGCTGGAATCGGCCCCTCCTCGGCATCGCCGCATCGCAGACGCCAGTGACGAGCGACCGTAGGTTTTCTGCCTCCTGCTCTACATTCACATCGGGAGCGTTCACCTCGGACCCTGATGCCCAGGTGGCGACGATCAGGGCCTCCTTGAACAGCTCCCGATCCAACTTTTGCAATGCCCAGCGCGGACAATCACCTACCGGGGACTCTCGGGACGGAGGGTCCGGATTTCGGCCGGAGACGCTGAACCGTATATAACGGTGGTCGGAGAGCGTCTCCACCTCTGTGACGACCCTCCAGTCCCGCACACGGCGCGCCAGTTCAGGGCTGGCAAATGTGACGTCTACTATTGAGCCGCCCTGCTGGCGCACACACGTGTGTACGGAGCCCCGGTTAAGGACTACGAGACCCTTTTCGATGGCCCATTCTTCCAGTGCCTCACCACGCGGACACGTACTCGGGGATCCCCAAGCCACGGATTTTGCGTTGAAGTCCCCGAGCACGAGCACGGGGCGAGGCCGGCTGCGGGCCACCACTGTGCCCACTTCCTCAATCCATCCCTCGAAATCGGCGAGCGTTCTGTTTGGGGAGAAGTAGCCACCAACGACTACTATCTCCCCGATCGTTGCCGCCACGTAGCCCCGTCCCCTTACCAAACCGGCTAGGGGAGGGCATGCGGCGGCGGTCCGGACAATAATAGCCACCGAGCCATCGAGATCCCCAGCCCAGTCAGAACGGGGGGGGACGTAGTAAGGCTCGGCGACCACTGCTAATTGAATATTCCACTGCGCCATGCTCTGCACTAACAGATCTTGTGCAGTGGCGCAGTGGTTCAGGTTACCTTGGACCACTAGGAGAGCCATTAGAACGAATGTTTATTGCTCCATCCTAGTGGTCCCAGGCGCTGGCGACGGCGATGGCGGCGGTGGCAGCGAACGTGGTTTGGGCTGCGGCCGCTGCGGCTGCGGTGGCAAAGTGTTGATTGCCGCAGCCTGCGTGGGGACCTTTTCCTTTTTCTTTTTCTTCTTCTTGCGTTTCTTCGGCGTCTGTTTGGAGCCGCCTTTTCCTTTTTCTTGGTCCACCTTTTTATTGGTGGACCTAGCCGTAGTGGGGGGGCCTGCGCTTTTACGCGCAACCGGCACTCCCCTGCACATCCAGTGTCCTGCCGCCCGGCCAGCCGCACTGCAAATGCTGCAGTGGGGCGCGTTCTGGCATGTAGCGGCAGGGTGTCCAGGTTGACCGCAGCGATAACAGTCCTTGCTGCGGTCGACAGGGGAGGAGCAGGCGCAGGCCACGTGTCCTGCCACTAGGCAGCGCCAGCACCGCTCTGACCGGCCCGGCAAGACTTTAATGTCTGCCGAGGCCCACCCCACCATGACTCTTGGTCTGTCCTTTAATTTTATGGCCGCCGCCACTGGGCATGCCAAGATGATATAGCCCAGTCTATCCGGACCCTGACGAATGGCGCCGGAACTGAAACGACCGGCGGCAACATCTGTGACCCGGGCTACGGCAGCCACGACCTCTTCTGTAGTGGTGCAGTCATCCAGACCCGAGATGCGCACGTTCAAACATCTCTCGGGCCTGGACACCTTGATCTCCTCTTCAGGCAAGACTGCCTTGAGCCGCGCGGCGAGGGCATCAGCCTTCTCCCCGCTGTCCTTGCCAGGGAGAAGGAGCATACGGGCTCCCGTCCGCGCGGTCTTCAACTTGACACTGGCGATGCCAAGATCGCCGAGCTTTATGTTAGCTTTCGCTCTCTGCATTACGTCCGCGTAGCTGATGCCCTTTTCCACCGCTGCGGGTAACAATGTGAGGATCACCGCAGTGGTGTTAGGCATCCGCAAACGCGGACTCTTTCTCGCCGGACGAGTCGGCGGTCTTGGCTTCTCTTTAGGTTGGGCAGTCCTGCCCGAACCACTGGGTTGTGCCGGTGGGTTCTTTTTCTTTCTTGGCTTACGAGCCACCACCGACCAGCTTTCTTCCTGCCTTTGGGGCGGCTCTGGAGCAGACGAATCGGTCCTTGCTGGCCTCTTAGGTCTTGGAGTATTCCCCTCGCCGTTGTTTCCATCGACTGTGCCTCTTTTCCTCTTAGGAATTGGTAGCGCAGGGAAGTCTTCGGGAGGGCGGTTGCCCCCACTTCTCCCAGGTGCAGAAGTTTGCTGCGCACTCGCACTCGCCCGCCGGGCGTCTACTGCCAACGGCGGGCGGACTCGCTTCTCTGGGAGAAGGCGGTCATTTAGAGCGGCTAACTTAGCGTCCATCATGGCCCCAAGTGATAGGGTCAGATGGCGCAAGAGCTCGTCCTGGTCGTTAAACCGCCCTCCCACGATAGGCCTCGATGAAGGCTGCGGCGGTGGAGGCGGTGGCTTCGGCGTCGACGTGGGTGGTGCAGGCCGGGGACGGGTGATCTCGGCCCGTAGGCTGGCCAGCTCCTTCCTCAACTCTTTCATTTCGGCCTCGAGGCGCCGGTTGGCCGCTTCGAGTCGCCTGACTTCTTCGGATTCCGTGCGGCCGCGCAACACCTCGAAAGCGTCACTAATGATGCCCACGGAATCGTTCAAGGACTTCATGAACGTCCCCTTCAACCCCCTGGGGACTTTCGCCACGTGGCGGATAACTCCCAGGGCGTTGCGGACGTCCGTCTCTATGGCCTGAGCCGTACGGGCCCCGGTTTCGTCTGTGGTGGTGACCGACCCTGAGCCTCTTAGAAGTTCTGGGGCCCGTCGAGCGATACGCGCCTCCTCGGCAGCTCTAATCAGCTCGACGGTGCTTTCTTCGTGATCCAGCTCAAGGTCGGTAGTCCTGCTGGCTTTGGCGACAGTCTCTTTGGCTCGTGCCAAGCTGGCGGCCTGTTCGGTTGCCTCTTCAGTAGCTGCGGAGGGTGGGGACACCCTACGGCAGGTTTTCGGCACCGCCGTCTCCTCATCGCTTGACACAAGCGAGATGCGTTGGGGGCCTCTGTATGGCGCAGGCCTCCTTCTCTTCTTCTGCACGCGCCACTGGCTCGACGGATTCGAAGGCCCGGCTTCCGGTTCGGTGCGTATGCCGGGCCCCGATCCGGAGCGTGAACGCGTCGGTGAGCGCGATCGCGTTGGTGAGCGTGACCGCGAACGCGAACCTGTTCTAGAGCGGGACCGAATGGAGAACATTGACAGATTCGAGTCAGACTCGTCAACAGCTCCACTCAAGGCCCCGCTTACGTTGCCGCTTCTAACGTCACTAGCTGCGGATGCGCGGCCGCTCATCCTGCTGCTGCTTCTCGTGAACGTTACTTCACCGCCCATTCCGGGCTTCTTATCTTTGGACAAAGTCCAGGTGTTTGGTAAGCAAATATTCGTCCCCCCCCCAGAATACGATGGGGGACAGCTGACCTTACCATAGGTACCGGCATCGGTGCAGGATTCGCCTCCCTTTTTTTTTTCGGCGGAAGATCGACCTGCCTGGGGTAGTTGCTCTTGAATAGGTGCTTGCATAATGGTTTTCGAACTCCGAAGAGTTATTAAAACTAAAAATGTCTCCGCTACGGGAGACCATCTGAATTACTTACAACTAAAGGTCTGTGAGCGGCGTGCGTGAGGTCCGCCGTTTACGAACAACCCACACGCCGCCCACAGGGCGCTTGCAGCCGGGATAACCCGCCCGGCATACAGCTCCAAGCACGCCAACTTAACTTCGGGTGGGTGGGGAAAACAGTCTGCCCTAAGGGCGAGCAGATCGAATCCTCCACCCGTTTCCATCTGAGTGTGTTTTTTCTTCTGCCGCGTGCGGGTGCGGTCGGGTGAGACCGCCGCCACCGCACCCTACATCGCGCGACGGTGACGAAGTCAGAAAAGGGGCGGACCGCCCTTAGGCCCGCCCCGTCGCCAGCCCAGTGATTGGCAACGCCTAGACGCCGGACCCGTCGCCGCCACATCGCAAAAGAGCCTCTCCGCTGAACGGAGAGGTGCGAGTGGCCCGTCAAATAACAAGGTAGGTGGGTGTTTGGGAAGGAGGGACACACAGGAACCATTTTAAGGATGGGAACGTAGGTGGGACACCACTGTCACGGAGAGAACGGGGGAAATGTGGCAATGGTCGCTCGGGGCCCCGGGGTCGCTTACCCGTGCGCCAACCGCGGTCGGAGGGGGAGGGGACCGCGGGGGGCGCCCCCTGGGGGAAACCCTTTTTTTTTTTTTTTTTTTTTACATGAGGAAATGCGTTGCCGCACCGTCAGCCGCGCGGGGGATCATGCGCGGCCGGTGTGTGGGGCTCCCCGACGCCGATTAATCAATACGACCGACGCCGGTATACCCACTAAAACCTCATGGGAGCCTTCTTCCGCCTAGCGCCGGGGTCACGGTACATGCGCGAGCTTAACCCGCAACCCCGGCAGCGGCTGGCCGCCTCGTAAACAGAGGCGGCCTCTCCTGTGTGCGGGCCGGGGAATGACATTTCCCCGGCCCTGAGAGGGACGCGCGGCTGCCTCTCGCGCCCTCTCGCGGCATTAGTGCGGGCGGAGGTCTATAGGATCCCCCAGACCTCGACGCCCGCTGCCGCCCGCCCGTGGCTGTGATTTAACCACGGGCGTCTCCTGAGTCGCTCCCCGCGGCGGCTGGAGTGTCCGCCGCGGCCGCGGTCTCGCCCGGCGCCATCCGGCTGGCCTGGACCTTTCTCCTGGTGGGCTTCTTGGCCCCGCAGGGCTTCGAGCCCAACTGGTGACTAGCTGACCTGCCCGCGGCCTCGCACAGTGGACAGTGCGGCTTCGCAGAGCAGGGGCCTGTCACCAGGTGCCCATCTTTACCGCAGCGGAAACAGTTGCCGCTGCGGTCTACTTCCGAAGGGCATACCGCCGCCACGTGGCCAACCTCGTGGCAGCGGTAGCACCTTTGGGGCCTGTGGGGCAGGGCCTCAACGGTTGCGGAGGCCCATCCCACCAGGAGCTTCGATTTGGCAGCAAGGAGCTGCTTGGCGGCCGCCACCGGGCAGGCCACCACCGTCTGGCCCATCCCGTCTTTGCCGGGACGGACTTTTGACGCCTTTATACTCCCTTGGGAGCATCCGGTGGTGCGCGCGATGGCGGCTACCACGTCCTCTTCATGTGCGTGGTCATCCAAGCCCGAGACGCGAAGACACACAGTCTTCTCGGGCCTGGAGATGCGCACGTCCTCGGGGTAGAGGACGGTCTTCAGTTGGTCGGCCAGGGCGTCTGCTTTAGAGGCGTCGTTGGCGCTTGGGAGCACCAGGATCCGCCCTCCAGTGCGCGCTTTCCTGAGCCGAAGGCCGCCCTCTATCCCGAGGTCAGCCAGCCGGATTTGTGATTTGGCCTTAGAGAAGAGGTTCGCAAAGGTCACCCCTCTGTCCGCCGCGCCTGGCTGGAGCGTCAGGACGACGGCGGCGGATTTTGGGGGACGCAAGCGCGGAGGCCTCTTCTCTTTGGCGACTGTCTTCTTTTTTGACGCAGGGGGTGGGGGAGGGGGGGGCTGCGAGGCCGGAGCCTGCGCCACTTCCCCCTTGCCTTTCCCCTCGCGTCTTCTTCCTCCTCGCCGCCGAGTGCGGGTGGGCTGCGACTCAGCGGCAGTCGTTACCGGTTGGGTGCCGGACGACGGTTGGGCTCTATTTTTGGCCCTCTTCTTGCGGCTGACCGTCGTCCAGCCTTCAGCCGTAGTTGCGGCCGGAGGAGGGGGCGCCGGACAGGCACTTCGCGGCGATAACGGTGCCGCGGTCTCCAGGGAGTCCCGCTGGGTGGGAAGCGGGGGGAACTCCTCTGCCGGTCGCCCAGAGATGAGCGAGGGGCTCGACAGAGGGGTGGGCCTAGCACGAGGAGCGGGGCTCGAGATTAATACCGGGCGCAACCGCTCCTCCATGGCCGCGAACCGACTCTCCATTAGGCGAGTCAATCTGTCAAGATTCGCGGCCATCGTCGTCTCCAAGTTTGGCGGTGGTGCTGGCGGCGCGGCTTCTGCGCGCGGCCGCGTGACCTCCGCCTGGAGGCTCCTCAGCTCGCTCCGGAGGTCAGCTATCTCTGTCTCCATGCGGCTGTTCGCCGCACGGAGCAGGGCGACCTCCTCGCTGTGAGTGCGAGCGAGGAGCTCCTCCGAGGCCTCCTGGATGGAGGCCACCGCATCTTTTAGGGCCTTCTGAAGGGTCCCTTTTAGACCCTTCGAGACCTTTGCAACCCCAGCAACCACCGCCAAAGAATCGGCAATCTGCCGCTGGAGGCCCTCCGCGTGGTTTGCGCGCTCCACGCGAGCATCGGGAGGTGCCTGGCCCACAAGGGGAGTTCCGACTCTATGCCTGGTCACCCTTGTGGTCGCCATCGATTGGGCATTCTCCGCGATCTCCTTTTCGACTTGGAGCGCAAGCTCCGCTCGTTGGGCCTCCGCTAGCGCCTGCTTTGCGGCTGCTAGGCCCACATATTCTCCTGTGGTGGAAGGACGGCCTCTGCCCCGTTTAGCGTCCGGCGCTGAAGCTGCCGGTGGCTTGGGCGGGGCTTTGGTGGGGGCCGTCCTTCCCTCATCTTCCGATGACGAGCCTGACGAGGTCTCCATGAGCTCGTCAAGCTCATCTAGGGCCAGGTATCGCCGCAGCGCCTCGTTGCGCGCGGCCTCCCTGACCTTGTCTTCTTTGGTTGGGGGGGGATTGGTGGAACCCCCCGCCTCGTCCGCGGATGGAATGCGGGACGAGGCCGCCGATCTGCTCCTCGTGACTCGGGAGGCAGCCTGGCTATGGCCCTTCCCCTCCGGCTGAGCCGGGGCCTTTGGTGGGGCCTGGGCAGGGGGGGGCAAAACATCCTCGTCCCCAGATAGGTCGGACGAGGACACGTCACCTGTAGCAGGCGGCTGCAACGGTTTAGAACCGGAGCCAGCTTGTTTGGAGCTCGGCGCTTCCTTAGGCCCAGATATCGCCGCTAGGAAGCGCGAGGTGTAGCTCTTCTCTACGCCCTTCGCGGGCCCTTTCAAGTTGGTGTTGCCCTTCTCGGGCCTTCTACGAGCGTCAACACCGCCCTTCTCGGGCTCTACATCTTTTGGGGGGTTTTTTTCTAGCAAGTCCATTTTTGTTCCCACGAGTAAAAAACAGGTCATCATGAATAAAAAGGCGTGGTCCGCAGTAGCGGCCGGGTTTACCCCCCCGACCTCAAAACCTCTCATCCTGCGCCGCAACTTAGGTGTTAGGGGATTTTTTATTGTGGTGCTCATCCACTTGGGCCGGCCGGTTAAGGCAGGCCCCGCGGTCCCGTGTGGCCGCGAGACGTGATCCACGACACCACACGGGGAAACGCTCGACGTAGTGCACAGTGACGAGACTCTCGCCCCGTCACTGTGCCGCCGCCACCACAACGTCGTGCTGGGTGCGTGGGACAGAACCACGCACCCTCTCCTCGACGGCCAGCGGAGCGGAGCTCAACGCTGGCGGTCGCGTCGGAATGGAAGGGTGTTTGGGGAGGAGGTTTGGAGGGAAGAGGAAGGAATACAAGGATTTGGAGAATGGATAGGTGGGACACCACTGTCACGGAGTGAAGGGAGGAATGTGACAGTGGCCGCTCGGGGCCCCGGGGACGCATCCCCTTGTACCGCTACCTGGACGGAGGGGAGTCCAGGGCGGCACCCCCTGGGGGACCTGGGGGAAACCCAACCCAACCCAACCCAACCCAACCCAACCCAACCCAACCCGTTACAATGTTGTTGGTTATTAATTTATCTTTGTTATATTTGGAAACATTAGCATGTTACGCTTTTGGTAAGCGCCATCTATTGTTTCATAACATCGCTTTAACCCTGTAGGTGGTTTACCGTAGATCACATGCAGAGGCCTCTTCCTCCTCATCGGTCCTCTTAGGACGTGGCTGCTTCGGGAGGTACCTGTGTTGCCTTCGCCGAAAGGCCCACGTTAGGGGGGGCACCATTGCAACACTGGCGGCGAGGATGCGCTCAGCTTCTTGGTGGAGAATTAAAAGAAAATATTCCATGAACCAGCCTTTTGATTTGAAGATCCGTACCGAGCTCGAGCCGCTGGTCGCCACAGTACCTATAGGAAGAGGCCCTCGATGTGACAGTGCGAGTGTTCTGCGCGCGCTTATTTCTCTTCCCCCGGAGGGAGAGTTACAAACTGCCTAAAACGCGCCGCATTGGTGAGCCGGGAATCCATACACCCGCAGGAGTTTTAGTGGGTATCCCTCACTGGGGAGTGGGCACACTAGTACCATCCTGGTCTGGCGAATCCCACACTCACGGGTTGATCCCCAAGGCTTCTGTGTCTGTCGCGGCTGTCCCTGACCAGCGAGTGGCAATAATATTGTCATACTTACTTCGCGGGTCGCCTTTTTGTTCTTTCGGCTAAGGGTTGTTAGTGCTCCAGAATAAAACGATTATTTCACTTTAACAATAAATATTTATTAATTTTTAACGTTAAGAGTCCATGTGAACGAGGATCCGCGCACTGCACCGTGAAGAGGAGGAGGCGCCAGGTACCGTCAGCGCGTCCGCTTGTCGGGGCGCTGGCGCGGCAGCGGCGGGGCGCGGGCGGACAGCAGCCGCGCGCGGCCCAGCCACAGCGCGGCTGCCAGCGCGGCCAGCAGCAGCGCGCCCGCGCCGCAGCCCAGCGCCACGCCGCGCAGCCGCGCGTACTCCGGCACGTGCAGCGCGCCGCCGCCCCACTCGCCGGTGGCGCACTGCACGCGCGCCCAGTACAGCCCGCCCTCCTGCACGTCGCTCACTGCCAACGAAACGACAAGCGCATGCGTGAACGAAGACCGACAAGGCCGCTCGCGCCGCGGGCGCCGCGCTCACTCACCGAGCACGTAGTCGTGGTGCGTGTGCGCGGTGAGCAGCAGCCGGGTGCCGGGTGCGGGGCCCTCGTACCAGCGCAGCGTGCAGCGCGGGCCCGCTCCGTCCCCCGGCCCGTCCTCGGGCGCCCCCGCCTCGCCGCGCCGCCACCGCACCAGCGCGCCCTCCTCGATGAGCCGCACGGTCACCTCGAGCTCCTCGCCGCCGGCCGACAAGTCCACCGGCGCCTCGGCGGCCACGCTCACGCCCACCCCCGCCGCGAAGGGTTCGTCAGTGGTGGTCTCCGTGGCCGCCGAGGAAGGCGACTCGGCTGCGGTGGGCGGTGCCATCGCATCGGGCGTGAACGCGACGCCGTCCTCACCCGTAGTGGTGACGAAGATAGGTTTGCTGAAGAGGCCGTCCCCGATGAGATCCTGGGCGAGCACGCGCACCTCGTACACGGCGGCGGGGCGCAGGCCCACCAGCGTGGCCTCGGTGACGCCGCGCGACAGGATCTTCATGGTGCGCCACTCCTTCACGGTCCGCTCGCGATACCATACCGTGTACTCGACTTCCAGTCCGTTATGGCCTGGCAGCCAGGCGAGGTGCATGGAGGTGGGTGAGGCGCGCGCGGTGAGGTTGTGGGGCGCGCGCGGGGGCACGTTCTCGACGAGCAGCTCCGTCTCTAGCGCGATGGCGCCCGCCTCGTTGCTCAGCGTGCACACGTACACGCCGCGGTCCTCCTCGGCGATGTCCACGACGGTCAGGTTGCCGGCGTCGAGCGAGTGCCGGCCCGGCGGCAGCGCGCGGCCGTCCAGCCGCGTCCACGCGACGGCCGGCGCGCCGTAGTGGTGGTGCGCGGCGCCCGAGCACGGCAGCGCGAGCGTGGTGCCCAGCCGCGCCACGTACAGCGGCTGCGGGCGGCGCGCCGCCGCCGGCGGCCGCTGCACGCGCACGCGCACGCCCGGCGACGCGCCCGCCGTGCCCAGCGCGTTGTACGGCGTGCACGAGTAGAGCCCCTTGTGCGACTCGTCCACCTGCGCATCCCATCGGACGTTGACTCGAGCTGCGAGTGCAGTGGCTGGACTGTGGGTTACATCACCGATCGATCGGCACCTGGTTGAAGAGCAGACTGCCGTTGCGGCTGTAGAAGACGCCGGGCACGTTGTAGGGGTCGAACAGGAAGCCGTCTTTCTCCCAGCGCAGGTTGGTGAGGGGCGGGTTTGCACTGAAGTGGCAGTCGAGGCTGGCCGGCTTGCCGAAGGGCAGGAATCGCTCCTTCGGAGCGTACACCACTTTGGCTTTATCTGTAATATTATTAATATTGGTCGAGCGATTCATTATTCAACTTGCGGAATTATCAACATCAAAAATAGGGCTCATTGCTTGTTTTCGTTCGACATTTTTCTTTGTAGCACAAGGGGGTGAAAGAAAATGAACTGAAACGATTAGGGGCCGACATCCACAAATTACGTCACACAATTTCATCATATTTTAAGTTTTAACCTCTCCCGTCCTTGTCACAACTGGTCAAATTCAAAATGAGACTTCCTTTGGGCTACTTTCAGGGCCCAGGCTACCGTAGCGTGGCAAAGTAAGGAAAGATAATAAAAATTAATAAAATAAAATAAATAATAAAATAAAATAAAATAAAATAAAATAAAATCCCGATGTTGGGTCTATAACGATATAAACCTAAGGTAAAATGTACAAAATAATACATTACTATGGCGTTTCATTATTGAACAGCGACATCTAGTGGGCGATCAAATTAAATAATTTATGTATTAAGCTAATGTGGAGCATTTAACACTAGTGTGATATCATATATTTTGGAATATCACATCAAGAAATTATTAAATTAAAACAACAGTTCCGTAATTACTTTAATTACCTTTCAATGTATTATTTTTAAAAGTTGCAAATTTTTTTAAGTTTTTCGTTAATAGTTCAAATTCGTGTTTTAAAGTTTAAAAAGATGACATTTCCCCCTCTAAACGTGAGACGTGATTTGTAGACGGCCCCTTAGGCTTAGGTAATTAGACGCTCACACTGGACGTCGAGGAAGGCGGCGGCGCTCTGCACGGCGCCGTCTGGCGCCCGCACCACGCACTCGTACTCGCCGAGGTCGGCGCTGTCCGCGCGGCGCACCAGCAGGCTGCCGTTGGCGAGGAGCTCGGCGCGCGCGCCGGCGGGGGCGCCCTCGCGGCGCCACTCGACCACCGCGCCGGGCTCCTTGGGCAGGCACTCGAGCTCGGCGCGCTCGCCCTCGGCGACGGTGACGTTGACGGGCGGCGTCGCGATCAGGTTGCCGCCGTCCACGTCCAGGTAGTAGAAGGTGCCGTTGTTGCGCGCGGGCGGCGTGCGGTTGGGGAAGGTGACGCGGCAGCGGTAGAGGCCGGCGTCGGTCTCGCGCACGGCGCTCACGTTGATGGAGCCGCGGCCGAGCCCCTCCGCGGCGGGCGTCACGCGCGCCACGCGCCCGCCCCACCTGTCCGCCACCACGGCGCGCTCCTCGCCGCTGTACCACGAGAATATCGGCTCCCCCTGCCGGACACACACCTTTGTACTTAAAACGAGACACAGTCCTCAACGCGCTCTCATACCCGTCCGTGTCACAAAACATTATTTCAATATAACTACTTCTTAGCGCTGGCCCACATATAGAATCTCCTGTCACAACAATAATAATAATAACCCGCAGGGGGGGCTTTGTGCGACGGGCAGACACCATAGTCCCCATATACCCAGACCCCTAGTACCGCCAGCAGTTCACCCCAATAGCGCGGTACTTTTTGTCCTCATTTCCCACAGTAGACAGGGACAATCGCCGGTCACTGTCACGCCACATTTATATTAAATTTGTCAAGAGACACGTAGAGGCCCTACGTGTTCGCCTTCCCATGGCCCCACGCAAGCCCTCCAATAGACCGGGCCATTTTTATGGCACGTGGTCTTCAAAGACACACTATAAGTTAGTTATTACTCTACAATAATGGATAACATTTTGTATTATTGCGTTTTTTTTTTAATTTAAATATTCTTATTCAGGGACAGGGTTACTTTTTAACCCAGAAAATGGAACAGTTTCCGGATAATAGATCCCATTACTCCTGTAGTATGTAAGCATTTGTATTGTTTAGTGTAAGGGGGCCAGCGCACAATTATCAAGTATTTGCACGCGTAGCATAAATGTAGTAATAGGTTGGGGAAATTGTCTTTTCGTATATAGACTATACTACATAATATAGTATGTATGAACTTGTCTCTTTGGATATACCATTTGTATCTGGCTGGTTTTGGTATCATTAAAAAAATTTAATTTCAAAGAAGACAATTCCAAATTCAAATTAGGAAAATGTGTGATTTTCATTTGTTTTTCTTATTGTTAAAATGAGTGAATCCAATGAAAATTCGATACATTTTAAAATTTTACTGCACAAAAGGTAAAAATGCAACACAAGCCGGGAAAAAAATTTGTGATGTTTATGGACCTAATGCAGTATCTGTCCGGAAATTTTGATATCAAAGATGGACGTCGCTCTGGTCGCCCTGTTACGGACAAAATTGATGCCATTTTTGAAAAACTGGAGCAAGATCGGCATATTAGTAGTTACGATGTAGCTGGAGAACTGGGAATTGACCACAAAACGGTTTTGGCGCATTTGAAAAACGCTGGGTACACAAAAAAAAGCTCGATATTTGAGTGCCTCATGAGATCACTGAAAGAAACCTAATGAACCGTGTACTCATTTTGAAGAAGCTGATAACTGGTGATGAAAAGTGGATCACGTACGACAAGAACGTGCGAAAAAGATCATGGTCAAAGGCCGGTCAGGCTTCACAGACTGTGGTGAAACCCGGGTTAACTCGCAACAAGGTGATGCTGTGTGTTGTATGGTGGGATTGGAAGGGCATTATTCATTATGAGCTGTTACCGCCAGGCAGGACCATCGATTCTGAACTGTACTGCGAACAACTGATGAGATTAAAGCAAAAAGTTGAGAGAAAGCGGCCGGAATTAAACAACAGAAGGGGTGTGGTTTTTCACCATGATAACGCTAGACCTCACACATCTTTAGCCACTCAGCAAAAATTACGAGAGTTTGGCTGGGAGGTGTTAATGCATCCGCCGTATAGTCCTGACCTTGCACCTTCAGATTTTCACCTGTTTCGGTCTCTGCAGAATTCCTTAGGCAGTGTCAGGTTAACATCACGAGAGGACTGCCAAAACCACTTGTCGCAGTTTTTTGATCAGAAGCCCCAAAATTTTTATAGCAATGGGATCACGTCCCTACCTACAAGATGGCAAAAAGTTATCCAACAAAATGGCACCTACATACTTTCGTCAAATGTAAATAAACTTTATAAAAAAACCTTTTGAATTTTTATATAAAATGCGAAGAAACTTTTTCCCCAATCTTGTATATGGAGACTTCATGGGCCTTACTTATAATAATCACGTTAAGAAAGGATTAGCCATTTCTTAAATAAGAGACTCTTAAGCCTCTAATCAATGGCTGTTTCAAATAAAACTTGCCATCTTGCCTCTTAGCAGTCACTTAAACTGCCTCTCGATGTTGGTTATTTATGTCAGATATTTATGAGTTACTTTGTCACCATCTCTTATTCTTAAGAGGAGTTTATGGGTAAGATTTTCGTTAATCAGTTGCTGAGCAGTTTCTCAAACTTTAACAAACGATTATAAGTAAGGCCACATGTGTTTTAGATAATATATATATTATAAATAACATATTGTAATTAAAAATGGCTTTAGAAATAAGTCGGTTTTTTTTAAAGAAGTTTTTTTAATTTGTTTCTTTTTAGTGTCTACTACGAAAGGTGCCGCGCGCCTTAAAAAAAATTAAAGGTCCCAAGAAACGGGAACAAAAAAATGTTCGTAAAATGAATACTACTGGGCCAAACTATGTTAAATTTTTAGGGGACCAAATGGCAACTATGCCGCATTGAATTAAAAAAAGAATCACGTAAATCGGATCATAAATCTCAGTGTAATCGGTGTACACTGTACATACATAAAAAAACATACCGGCCAAGTTGAGAACCTCCTCCTTTTGAAAGTTGGTTAAAAACTGGTGTTTTCTTCCAACCCTAGGTGTGTACCCCCCGCTCGCACGTAACAATACTAACCAAAAGTAGGTATATAATTGTAAATATGGAATATGGTGCTTATTACTCTAAAAATGACGGATTTTTTCATCCAAACTTTCATCGTTGCATGCGTTGACGTGTCAGTCAGTCAGTGTCGTCAAGTAATAAGTATACATATGTATACTTTCATATCAATTGAACAAAATTATTTGCTAAAAAAAAAACTAAAAAAACACGCTTTCATAAAAAATCCAACTAAAAAACAGAAAATAAAATTTAATAAATTTGGTTTCTGATAAATGGGGTCTTACCGTGGAGTGCAAAAAAGAAATAATTAATCAATTTGATTAAGTACAGTGAAAAAAATGAATGTACATTATTGTAAAAAAGCGTGGGGTGTATTCAAAGCGCTTTTTAAGATATTACACACTCTACAGTAATACATACATACAGGTGAAGCTAATAAAAGCGTGTAAAAAGAGAAGACCCTTTGTAATTTAGTTACTTTAACACTTTTGTCTTTCTTTTTAACTCTTTTTTTTGCCTTTTTAACTTTCGTCTTCGAAATTACGCTTATTTTTCTGCCCATCGTTTAATTAAACCTTTTTATGAACCAGCGTCATACGATGATGCAAGTTTCTCGATTATTTGACAGGGACGCTTTCCGCTTCTGCCTTGCAATTCGCGTCATGTAATTACTCAATTCCGCGTTGCAGCGCGCCCTTGCAGCCGACTGCCCGCAGGTGTCGCTCGGAGGCCCCGGGGCGGGGGGCGGGGGCCGAGTGCCGACTAGACAATTGGCACTCCCACGCTCGCCTCGACGTCGCAACGCGTCCGCGTCCGTGGACGCTACTCGCCAACGAATAATGAACACTCGTCGTCCTCCATTATCATAAAAAGGGTTAGCCGTGAACCGTCTACCCGTCTACTGGGCCGGTCGTCGCGCCTCACCTCACCTCCATTGTAGCAATCGAAGGCCGATCGCGTCACGCCTCATGGCTCGCGCAGAAGCCATCGATTCAAGCCATAGGCAGCGAGAACAACAGGCTCGTGGCCCACCCACATTAGCCCACTCGTTTCTGTGCCCTAACACACTATTACACGAGGGTGAACCAAAAAGAACTTGGAATCAATTTTAAAAAAATTAAAAAACTTCAACGGATAAAGTGGGAAAACGAATCGCAACGAACAAGTGGAAAATCTTCAACTGACAAGTGACAAAATGAATCGCAACAAAATTTTAACTTGAAGTTTTACGGGCAGGTTTTCAAATTGGACAAGTACATTAACAATCTGCCCGTAACATTTCAAGTTGAAATTTTGTTGCGATTCATTTTGTCACTTGTCAGTTGAAGATTTTCCACTTGTTCGTTGCGATTCGTTTTTCCACGGGATTTCCCCGGCGCTCGGCTCACTGGGGCTTCAATAGCGCTTTCGGAGATAGATAAAGCGCTTTTTAGGGCAACCCAGCTCCCAATTCTATTAAACAACTTCTTGCGCAAAATCTTACGCTTTTCGTAATATGCACATATCGAATTAATTTTAAAGTAAATATAATATGAATATCTGGACTAATATTATTAAGAGGAAAGATCAGATTGTTTGTTTGCATTGAAGAAACTCTGAAACTACTGAACCGATTTGAAAAAATCTTTCACTGTTGGCAAGCTACACTATCCTCGGGTGACAAAGGCTATATTGTATTTACAAAAAAATTAGGGATCCTTACTAAAACACCAATAATGTAACGCAAGGTGTAAAAAATACCTAAAATCGCGTGCAGTGCGAAAACTATTGATGATAGAATGAAATAATGTACTACGACTTTGCAGAACACATCATTATCTACAAAAAGTGTCGCGACACTATATATCTAACTATTATAGTTATGCCACAATAAGTGTTCTTTTATTTTAAATATTTAATTAAAATGCCGCCGCTAGAAAAGGCTCTTTATTTGTATTTTGGTATTAATCCTTATCAAAATAAATTACTTCATATTCAAGACTGCTTCAATACCTTTATATAACTTTTTGAATTATTCAATTCGGACATTCCATTCGAAAGATATCACGAGTTTAAAAATGTAAGTATTAGACCACGTGACTGTGACACTTTTTCGTGAGCGAAAAATCGTAAGACCCCCGGTCTATATAGAAGTTTCACTTCAAAAATAACGCGTTTCTAGCTTCCTTGCATTCCTGGCAGCCATGACCGCGTCATTATCGTGAAATTTAGTTCAACGAATTCCCTCTTTTAATTTTGGCAATAAGTAAAAATCACTTGGGGCTAAGTCCGGAGAATATGAGCTGAGGAGATTGAAGCCAGCACAGCGGATTGCGGTGAGCGCTACTTCCGATCGATGAGAGGAACCGTTATCGTGAACAAACAACACGTCCAACGACAGTTATCCATGACGTTTTGTTTAATCGCTCACGCACTAATTATAGGGTCCAGTAATCGTCTGGCCTTTTGGCATGTAATCAACAAAAAGGATTCCTCCACTACTCCAAAACTTTGAGGCCATAACTTTACAGGCGGTAGGAGCAACTCGAAATTTCTTAATGGATGGAGAAAGAGGATGGTCGTTTCCAAGATATGCTTTGTCACTGAGTTTCAGGGTCGAAATTGTGAAGATGGAAGATGGCTGAAGAAGACGCGAAGGCCAAAGAACTGGTTTATTGAGATTAATCGCTCGAGACTATCACTAGAGATCTGGGTCTGTGGAGCTTGTCCATCGATCAAGCATCAATCCTGAATCAAGGAACATCTGATATTTTCAATTTTCCAACAGCCAATCTCCAGAGACAAGGGGGACGGGCCTCATATGAATCGTAATGGCCTTCCGCTAGAGAGATAACAGATGCGGGCCGCCTCTGTTGTTATTAGCATACCACTATCTAGATAATACAACACGGGCTAATGGAAACGCTATCGTGCGATTACTTTGCGGTGTCGTCGTGCTCCGTGGAGGACACCTGATTCGAGGAGGACTCCTTTCAAGTAGGTCGCGGCGATATCGAGGGTGTCAGTTATTTAATTGAGCCGCGGGCGGGCACGCGCCGCCGCCGCCGCCGCCGCTCGCCCGCCCCCGCAGACACGCGTCCGCTGCGTCTTACTCTCACGCCTTCGTTCGACGAGGTAATCCTACGCAATTGCTTGCTTCGCACGGCGTCCGCAGCACTCTAATATTTCGTTGTATTCGTCCGTGCACCTGTTTCTCACCGCGAACGTAGCTCAATCAGAAGAAGGTCAATCGCGTTGACTTGTAACACTGCACGGCGATTAGGAAGAGCGAGCTGTCCCATCGCGGGCGCAATTGAATAACAGCTGTCGCCGGATGAGTCAGCTTTTTCGCGCCTCATATCATTGCTCGAACTAATGAAAACCATTGCGGCGTCTTTCAGGGTCCCGAATACCCTGATAAATGTGAAGATGATTAAGGGTACCTGATGACTGATTAATAAACATTTCAAAGGAAATGTGTAATCGGTTGACTGTGATTTGTTATCACATCCAGCAGCATCATACACCGCTAAATGGAATTATTCTGTCGTGCTAATCCTCCTAATCTTTTACTCTTTACTCCGTTAGAGCCGGAGCAGAGAAGCCTGGCACCTGGCAACAGGCGGGGTGGCGAGGGCGGTATGAGATTGCGCATACGTCACAATAGGACATCAGCCTCATGTTTGGAGCTAGCTCGTGTTCGTGTTCGTGGCTCAAACAAAATTACCACCGAAATAAAATTGAAAATAATTAGAAGACAAAACAAGTACGCAAGCGGATAATTTTTACTTGCCTTTGGTCGTATTTTTCAATAATTTTAATGTAAATGAAATGTATAAAGTTTTGCTGATTACCCGAAATTATACTTAGTGTAATAACATAATATAACGCTAGTTTCAGATTCATACGAAGTAAATAAAAAACAATATAGACGATAGCAGTTGTAATTTGATTTTTAAAGTGGCGTCAAAGTGTTGTAATACTGCGCACTTTGAGTGCCTGTATATTTTAATGGGATTATTAACGATATCCGCAAAAGAAATGCCAATGGCGGAAGTAAAGAGCAGCGATCGAACTTTGCGAATGACAGTTAGCTTTATAATTTCGTTTGTGACAAACACGATTTGTAAAAATATATGGCAGAATTTTTCAGGCCTTGCGATTATGCGAAGACATTAAACGTAATTTATATTGGTTTACCAGCTAAAGGGTTGAGAAAAGCAGCATTACGAGGATGCAAAAATGCATAACACCCCCCACCACTTTAATGTACGGGTTCCACAATTTTATCAATGTCAATGCGCAGTTTTATACAATAGCACCCTATTGACAAGGTTGCGCAAATCCCGCAAACTTTTTAAACTTTATTTGATTGTTGTAATAGTTGGAGCTTTATTGATTGAATGAATATTCAATAGTTATTCAATGCCAAGGGAACAAGAATACTAAATAAACAATTCGTTTCAAATTATCTTCTCTATTTTTAATTTCATGAGCCGTTATTTGAAAATAGTGCAATCTTACACCACAGTACCCTACTTGTATCATAAATAGCTGTACTTCCGATCGGTTACAGAGCTAACGCCATCTCGTTGAGGGTTACAAAAGGAATCACAAATATTTTCACTTTTTGAACGAAAGAATGCTTTGCAAATTATTGTAAATTTTTATTGGTAATTAAATATTTGCAAATGAAGACTAATTTAGTTTTTTCCAAAACTTTCTCTTCGACTGAGAAATAAAATTGTAATCGATAAATTTAAAAAAATGTATTTTTGAAATATACTAATAAAAGGAAGCTTTCATGTTCACTTCGTACTTCACTTGACGAAGTTGCTCTAATATTCGAAAACATATTTCAGCATAGTCTTGCGTGCGATACACTGTAATGGCCACACGTAGGCCATTTATTATATCTGGCACTTTAGTAGTAATCCTGGTGTTAATCAGCTGCGGGACGGGGACGGGGACAGTCGTGGGATGCGGGATCATACAAAATATTTCTAGGGTTCTGTGGATAGTTCGGCAAAGCATATCTCTCACAAAAACGTCTTTGTATGTTTGTTTCTCTCTGTATTGGATCTATGTGGATGATTTTGAAATAACATGTAATACACGAAAACGCAAAAATATAATAGGGGTGATGGATGTATCTGATTTCCACCTTTTCGTCAGTGTACCTCTTGTAGGATAGCGTTAGACAGATTTTGAGAAAACTATGAGGATATTTTTATTTCAAGTCTATAAGGAAGCGAGATAATTCGCTTCGAAGGTCGTAAAATTGTGTTTCCCCCCATCCTGTACTCTTGATCTACGAAGTGAAAAATTTTGAAAGTGAAAAATACTTTCAGTGAAAAAATATAGTTTTTACTGTTATTTTGCACAAATGTTAAAAGGTGTGGTAGTTCGTTGCTTCTATGAAACCCTTGAACGTGTATGGACAATTAACGACTCGCTCTGCCCTATTTCGAAATCATCAAAACCTCATTCCTTCGTGTAACATAATCTTGGACCGTGAGAACCATTCCATGATTCTCTCAGAGAAGTGAGGAGCCTACCACTGAACGGCAAAGTTACGCCCGTGGCAGTCCACCGTATCAGGGATACGAACAATGTAGGTCGCTCGTCTCTGAGGACGACACACTGTTTACCTGTCCATTGCGAAAATTGCATCCAAATGAAGAGTATAATTGAATAATGAAGTGTGAATGCGTACGTCTTTGTCCCATTGCAAGAAATAGGGTATCTCGTTGCCGAAGGGGAAGTCGAGGTGGCAGTTCATGACGGCGTAGCCGCCCACGCTGGCGTGCAGGCGGCCCGCGTCGAGCGGCAGCAGCGACGCGGCCGCGGCGCCCAGCGCCAGCCACCAGAGCGCGAGCGGCGCCCGCGTCCGTCCGTCGCTCCACGTGGTCCACATCGCGATCGGCGCGGTCCGTCCGGCGGCTGACCGAGCGACGACTGACCGCGTCGCGCCTCGCGCGCTGCAGCCGCAACAAAGGACCCCGATTATCTACTTCCAGATGCTAATGACGGCATACTTCTATTCTTAACAAATTGCCACTATAATTTACGTGCCCTCTTTTGCAACTCGTCCCTAACTGGGTGGTTCCAACGTTCACATGCCAATTCTTATAAAATTGTAAACGTTTTTTTGTACCTTAAGACAAATCTATGCGATGGCCCTTCGCCATCAAAAATAGAAGAAACCGGGTTCAAAAGTAACAAACGCTTTATAGAATTTTCTAACAATCGAAAAGACGCGAGTGACTGTTGGATGATAGATAGCTTGTGTCACCAGCCACACTTGCTTCTAATCACCGCATCCGTACCGTTTTTACTGCAAGATTATGTTTAATAGGGTTACATGATATTACGCACCAAAAGTGTTTTGTTTTGATGGTTATTTAAGTATTCAGTGTTTTTGAAGTACCTAAAAAGAACTAGTGAGCCGATTTCGATGAGGTTTTCGCTAATCGACAGCAAATAGTTAGACTTCTTAGACATCGGCGCAAATTTTTATCCTGGAAATCCCGCAGGAGTTTTCCCGGGAGCGGTTTGTACTTGTTCGGTGCATACAAGTTAGCTTATTCCGGCACAGTTTACATTATTTTTTAAATGCTGCGATACTTTGTGTCCCGAGATCCCGGCTGGAATGTCAAGCCAAACGTGGACAAAGTCGCAAAGGTACCATAGAATTATATTTATATTATCAAACATTCGATAGTAGTTCAGAAACTCTAGCTAAAAGTGTAAACTGTTAACTTTACCCTGTTGTCCACTATTCCTAAAAAAAAAATTTTTGAGGTTCTGAGACCTAAACGATGACACTCATGGTCATGCTCCACTCCAGTATCTGGTGCACATAATTAATTTAGTTAATTCTTTATAAATATTATCAAGTATAGCAAAATGATAGAGTTCTTTAAACTATTTTGTTTTGCGAGTATCGAACAAAAACGATCATTTCGTAATTTCACCGCCATGCCTGTATAATTTTCGATAGAAGTTTAAAATTAACATTACAGGCACGTGAGCATGTTGGGCTCCCAGACCAGAACACGCCACCGTTCTCTGTTCTATGTGGTTTCTAACCAGAGTGATCAATCAGACAACGTGAGCGTCGTACAGTCGCATAGGCTGAGTCGCGCGCGCGGCCACCGCTAACTGTTCTCTTTTATCTGCAGCGGGGGCTAAGGTCTCATATAAATACTACTGGACTTGATTGAATATATTTTCCGCTCAAGGTTTACCCAGCTCTGGCTTGAAAAAGATTTAGGTACAGAAGATTAAAAATTAATGTCTTATTTTATTTGCAATATAGATAACTGCCGAAACTGATTAAAGTGTAATCGCAAATGGATCTATAATTGCAGGACAATTGATATTGATAATAATAAAATAGAATTCCCATTTTAGCCATATGTGATATGTCCCAGGATTTATTGAATTATATGGGAATGTATGACTTTAGACGCTTTGATCGATGGGTTTTCTCTGCGACGGTACTTGCCACCTACGTTTCTAGACACTTGCTAATTCATTTCGCTATCCCGAAATTATCTCGAAATTGACCTAATTGATGTGACACGGAAACCGCCCTTTTACCCGTGTTATGGACTAGATGTGTCTGCGACATCGTCCGCGTGGAATTACAAAAAAAATGTCTTAAGTTTAGTCCTTCTAACATCCGCTCAGTGTAAATCCCGTTAAAATCGAGTCAGCCGTTTCAGAATTAGCCGGAACATCCACACAGACAGACAAAGATTCTAATAATTGTTGTTTTATTTATATAAGTACCGTATATGCTTTAATATGCATTTAGTAAAATTGAAGGAAAACATCGTGATGCAACCTACACATCGGTTATCTCGATGTGTCAAGCCGCCACGCTTGTCCAAGCGTGGCGGGTATACTGTCCATTCTCCCATAATGGGAGGCCCGAGCCCAGCACTAAGACATTTATGGGCTGATATTTTTTTTAAAGTTATTTTGAAATTACAAACAGACACTTCAATTTTTATTTATCTGTATATATAGATATATTTGGCGAAATAATTCGAATGTGAATGATGAGTAGCGAGTGAATACTAATCTAGAAATTATGAGAGTATATCGAGACTTGTCCATAGTAAAATGTACATGCCGTAAGTACAGGGCCTACATAAGTTGCGCTGCGCGTGCACTTGTTGCGGAGTATCGGCCGAGCCTCGTGGCGCCCTCCGGCGGCAGCGCTGAGGAGTGAGGACTCACCATCGGGACAATCGAGACGCTAGTCCGTGAGGGGCGCTGGTGACACGAAAAAGAACCAGAACTAGGTTCATAAGTACCACCAATATTTTGAACCAACTTCAAAAAGAAGGAAGTTCTCAATTCGTTTGATTTCTTTGTATGTAAGTTGCTCTATTTCTCCGTCCATTGTGGACCGATTTTCAAAAGTACTCCCCAGTTAGTCCCATTGTCACCATGTCGGATCTGATGAGTGGATTGCAAGTAATTAGAAGAACTCACAACTTACTTGTAAACCGTAAGTGTATACTCCCGAGGTCACCAAGTCAGGATCTGATCTGGTGGATTCCAGAGAAACCGAAGAGTGAGATGGCTTTGTATACACGTGCCAGTGCCAGTTGTACAATTTCAATATTTCTACATTTATTCAAGTAGTTTCGCAACTAAAAACTTAAAAAAAATATATATTTAAACGACTGTGTTGTAGAAAGAAGTCAGTTTTTGTTAAAAAAAACAACGTTTGTAAAGAAGATTATTTTATAATTATTTGTAACATTAAATACGGTGAATATTTACATATTCTGTTGTGGTAGCGTTTCGGCTAGTGGACGCGTCTCACAACTCTAAGGGCGCGGGTACGAACCTTGGCCGGAGCAGTTTTCCGACCCAATGTGCATATTGTTACAATCGCCATGTGCTAACAACGGTGACAGAAAACATCGTGATGAGATCTGCACATCGAGTAAACCGATGTGTCAAACCTGGCAAGTCGCTTTCGACAAGAGTGGGGGTATACTGTGTATTTCCCAGTAGTAGGACGTGGCCTGTTATAAAAGGCGTTTTAATACGTTTTCGAGGTGCACGAAGACGTGAATATCCCTAATTCCAGAGAAATGCGGCCAAACTTGCGGTGGACGAGAAACATGGGTTTTTGACAGAGTTCACTAATTTGGAGGCTAGTAAAGACAACCACAATCAGTCACTCTGTGCTAATAATAATATAAGGTCAGGGTATCCTTTTATAGAAACAGCGATAACGCTGCAACAAACCTGGAGAGTAGTTTTAACAGTGTCACCTCGATATCAGCCGTAAGCTGTCTATATGTCGCAGGAAATTTGTATGATTCGGCGTTTTACAAACGGCGTCGTCCGTTCAAAAACGCTCGCTGTCTTGAAACATGCCGAAGGCAAACTGTAAATTGCCTTGTCACTTTATAATATGCCACAACATTTGATAGATAATTCAATCGCCGTTTACAAAATGCCGCGGCAAATTGAAGTATATATTTCTTAATCTTACCGCGCGTGGCGCTACTAATCAAAACAAGAAAAATGGCGTCGAATATTGAAAACAGTTCAAATTGAGTGAGAAAATTTTACGATTCACAAATAGGAGCAGTAAAAAGACCGTGGACAAATGACAAAGTTTTTGAGGTTATCCGGCACGTAGAATACGCTAAGGTGTCCATAGAATTTGGTGCTCGGAGGACTCTGCCGCGGCAAATTGAAGTACAACTTTTGCAGAGAGCGGCATTAACGAAAATTTAGTTTAGGGATATACATACGCCTTATATATAGACACAAGACCTGTTATTTGTGTTAGGAAACATGTTTTTAGGATCCACCAACAAGTTTTGAATGAATAATGGGAAAAACAAAAATGCACTTAAACAGCCAGTTGGTTGGGTTGGGTTAGTGTTTAGATCAACCGTATAGCGGGCCGGGAGCCCACGCCTGAGTGCCACCACTGCGGCGCACCACTAGACACAGCGCTACATACGCTAGTTGAGTGCGCCGCCTGGGGACCTCAGAGGTCCGAATTAGAGAATGTTGTCGGCCAGGTGAATTCGCTCCGAGGCTTAGTTGAAGCTATGCTCCGGAGCAAACAATGGTGGCTAGCCGTGACCTCCTTCTGTGAGCAAGTAATGGCCCAGAAGGAGGCGGCAGAACGTGAGAGGGAGGAGAGCATTTACGCGGACCCCATACGCAGAAAGCGGCCTAGGGGTCGCAGGCGCCGCTACGCGCAACTACTCCCGTAACCCACCACAGGGGGCCACGTGGACCAGCGGGGGATCCCGTGAACTTCAACTTTCAACATTATTAAGACCCTTACAGTATTCTATATTTATTTTAAATTAAAATACAAAACAGTCATTTAATTATTATGTTTTATTGTGAAAAGTGACACTAAGGCAAGATACAACTTATTATTAAATTCCTTCGTATTTGATTAATAGCCAAATTGATAAAATAATACAGTCGTCTATTCTTTCAATTATCGGTAAATGTAATGTGTAATACTTACTAAAATAGTGTTATCACTCATAAATATAAGTGTATAAGTGCAGTGATATCCTAACAATACGACAAATACATAATTTTATTCTTTATAAACAATATATTCTTATTGTTAGTAATTCGTAAATATATTCACAAACAACGCCATCTACTGTAACAGTGTAAATATAAATCAGTAGCAAGAAATACCAATACTGTTCAATAATGCCTACTGAGAGGTGCGGCTGCTGCCGTAAATTCATCTCACCGGTAGATGGTGCTAGGTGTAATAAATGCAATTGTATGGTGCATCGGATTTGTGTGGCCCTCCCGGCCAAAGGCCCATTGTCTCCTACTTGGCGCTGCCCTGAATGCAAAAAGGGAGAGGTAAGGGACAACAGAGATGACACTCCTGTAAGGGGTAGACCGTTAGCATCTAGTGATGATTTTATGCAACCAGGCCAGTCTGAGAGTAATCCAATGTCGTTCACTTCTCAAAAAGAAGTCTCTGAAAAAAAAGAGATTACAAATCGCGACTTAATGGAAGCAATAAATGAGATTCGCTTCGATTTCAAGAATTTCCGTAAGGAAATTTCACAGTTGAAAGTCGAAGTTCAATCCTGCCTAATTCGTATAGATGGTCTTGAAAATCGTATAGATGCACTGGAAAAGCGTACTGATGTACATATTGAAGCACCTGTAGAATTCAATAAGGTGATAACCCAGTTAAGATCCGATCTGAATGACAGGGATCAAGATCTACTCGCCAATGACCTCGAACTTCGAAATATACCGGAAGAGAAGGGGGAAAACCCTATTCATCTCATTGTTTCGGTCGCAGCCAAGTTGGGGTTAAGTCTAGAAAATAGAGATATAGTCAGCGCGGAGAGAGTGGGTGGCAGATTTCGCAATATGACTCACTCGGAGGGTGTAACTGAGGTGACGTCACGCGCTATCGTAGTGCGCTTAGCACGAAGGGACTTACGTGACGAACTACTACATAATGCTCGAGTACGGCGTAATGTTGACACAAGTGATATTGGTGTTACGGGAAAACCAGTCAGTTTTTATATAAATGAGCGCCTGACAAAGACCAACAAGCAATTATTTCGATTGGCGCGCGATGCCGGTCGACGTAATGGCTGGCAGTACATTTGGACCAGGCGCGGCCGCATTCTCGCCCGACGCAAGTCAGGAGACGCTGTGGTTAGAATTCGAAACGAATGCGACGTCTCCGAATATATTGTCCCCTTTACGCATACTGTATAATTATCCTTTCCATTTATTGTTGTCTTATTCTTATTATTGTAACCTTATTTTATTAGCTTTGAACATGGTGAGCCGTATTGATAACCTACATATTCTACTGCGAAGCTATAAAGGAATGCATATTATATCAATATTAAATTGTAAAAATAGAAAATATCACTACTATATATTTAAAACTAATACATATGATAAAATTACATATGTGTTACATATATTGTTACTAAAGATACATATACTACCTAAATACTATTTACTTATTATATACCACTGTTATATACCTAGATTCATTAATTGTATACACATTACCTCGTATTACAGTTATATTAGTATGTTAAGAAATAAGATTTATATTATAATAGGTGAACAATGTCATGAATATTTTGTTTTGAAAACTAAATGGCAAAAACATTTTGGTAGGAACGGCATATAGGCCACCTTGGTTAGAATTAGACAGTTTTCTTGGAGGAATAAGTGAGAGTGCTATCTCTCTGGCTCCCTATGATAACATCATTTTGTTAGGAGACTTTAATGTCAACTTGCTAGATAGGTATAATTCTAATTCTAAAAAACTTTGTAATTTTCTTAATCATTTCAATTTAAAACAAATAGTAGATTCAGCAACTCATTACACGGATCATAGTTCTTCTCTAATCGATATCATATGCACCGACTTTGACTCGTATGCGGTAGAAGTAGATTACATCAATGAACTCAATCATCATGCATTCATAACATGTGAGACCCGAATAAAAAAAGAGAAACCTAAGCCGCATTTAGTAGCCTATCGACCACTAAAAGATATTATTCCGAGCATTTTCGAACATGATCTGGAATTAATTCCATGGCAAAGTATGTGCAGCGAATTTGATGTGAATGTGTTGGTGAATATTTTCTCTACTAATATTACGCGATTATTTGATCTCCATGCGCCTATGAAAACTAAAATATTCAAAACACCACCTACGCCTTGGATTACTGACAACATCAAATTGATGTTCAGGCTTAGGGACAAAGCTAGGATTAGGTTTCATAAGACCAAGCTCGCCGCACACAAACAATACTATTTAGAGCTTAAACGCCTATCATAAACAGCGCTCATTAATGAAAAAAAAGGCTACTTCACACAACATATCAATAAAAATATAGACAATTCGAAATCTCTATGGAAAAATTTGAAATCCAGTGTACTTCAGACTCATAAAGAAACAATGCTTCCAGTACATTTATGTGATCCCGAAAGCATAAATAAGTCTTTTTTGGAGGTTCCTGGGGAAAATAATGTTAACATACGTCAGCTAACATTTTTTGAATTTCATCGGTACAGAGCAGGCAATTTTTCTTTGCAAAAAACTACAACAGACAACATTTTAAAAATCGTAAATTCTTTAAAGTCTAAGGCGTTTGGAATAGATGGAATTAACATAGATATGATTAAATCAATAATGCCTAATGCACTCAAAACAATAACTTATAGAATTAATCTTTCAATTGAATCGAAAACATTTCCAGATATGTGGCGACGAGCTATTGTTCGCCCTCTTCCAAAGAAAAATAACCCAGTAAACAATAGGGATCTGCGCCCAGTTAGTATATTGCCATGTCTCTCTAAGGTTTTAGAAAGGGTCATTTATTTACAGGTCATTGAATATCTGGAGACGAGTAACATTCTACCCGATTTACAGTCTGGATTTAGAAAGAAGCATGGCACAGCAAGTGCACTATGTGACGTAGTAGGTAATATAACTGAGGCGCGTGATCAGGGACAGGTCTCTGTACTTGTTTTGCTGGATTATTCTCGAGCATTTGACGCTATCAACACATCCTTATTATTATCTAAGATGGCTTTTTATGGATTCACAACGGATACTATCAAATGGTTTCACAGTTATTTAACAAACAGAACACAACAAGTGGAATTACAAAAGTCTAATGGAACGTACACTTCATCTACGCCTTTGAATCTGGCAAGAGGGGTTCCACAGGGTTCAATATTGGGACCACTGTTGTTCATTCTTTATACTGCCGATCTTACAAGTTGTATTCAAAATTGTAAATTTCACATGTACGCGGATGACATACAATTGTATATACACTTCAATCCGAAGGAAGAAGATAAGGCAGTGGAGGATATGAACAGTGATCTAGGAAGAATTGCTGAATGGTCTGATGCAAATTGTCTAGTATTGAATCCAGCAAAGTCAAAATATTTAGTACTTGGAAGTCGTCAACATGTAAAAATGATTAAAGAATCTAACCCGATTATTAAAATTAGACATGAGCCAATAGAAATGGTTGATACTGCTTACAGCTTAGGACTCACTCTAGATTCTGAGCTTCGTTTTGAGAAACATGTTAATAATGTTATGAGAAACTGTTTCTATAGACTTAAGATTTTGTATGGAATTAGACAGTACATTAATGAGGATGTGAGAGTACGTATTACGGAAAGTCTAATTTTATCTAAGCTTAACTACTGTGATACTGTGTATGGGCCTTCTCTTCTAAAAAGGACTGAACACCTGATCCAACGTATTCAAAATGCTTGTGCACGGTACTGTTTCCAAATCCCTCATAGAAGCCATATTACTCCATTTCTAAATAAAAATAACATTTTAAAAATGGCAGCAAGAAGAAGACTACATTTGTCCTGCCTTCTATTTGGAGTGATTTCCAGCCACAAACCTTCATATTTATATAATAAAATTGATTGGAGGCAAACTAAGTTTGAATATACTATTCGATCTGTTACCAGGCCACTAATTACAGCTAAGCATAGAACGGCTGCTTTTAGAGGTTGTTTTAAACATGCGGCTACGCAATGCTGGAACGACATTCCTCCTCCAATTAGAGACCTGAAATCAATTCTTACCTTCAAATTGCACTATAAAAGATATTTAATACAGTTACAGAAAGAAGACCCTAGATATATCTAAGAATTGATTTTTTATTTTTCTTAATATTTTATTACTTAATATCATGATTACGTACACCTTTTTTTTTTTTTTTAGTTAATTTAATTCCGATGTCTTTTATAGTTTATTTGATCTCCTTATATATATATATATATAAATGGTACATGTCATTTTACTTACCTGAGGGCAGTAATTAATTAATGTATTTCATAGTTGTTTAGAGTTTGTTGAATAATTTAAATGTTAGTGATTTAGTTATAGGTATTATTTTTATTTAGTATTTTGTTGTTTTGCTAGACTATCTTATTGTATAATTGTTATATATATATTGTTTTTTGAATGTACTAGGTTATCTACAAAGTGGGTCTTGGGATATATGAGGTCATGGAGGTGGGCACTGAAAACCAGTGTTGTGTCGAAACATGTTTCGGCACAGCGAAAGACTGAGTGCCAACCTCATTTCATATATTGCGGCTTTCTTTTATTGTCATTTTATTTATTGTGTATGTAATGTGTAAGTCGCAATTTGAAATAAATATTTTTCTTTCTTTCTTTTTTCTTTTTTCTTACTTCCCCCCCCTGTTGGTGAAGAGGGTACCCTTCCCCGGGGGTGCCCTAAGTGAGAGTTAAGCGTAGGGGTGCCACAGATGTAATACCTATGGCTCAGTTCCTGTGGCACCCCATAAAAGCGCATAGGAGAGGGGCGCAGGTTAGGTTTAGTGGGTAGTCTGACGGCCGACCATCCCCCGTTCCTCCAATTGGAGGCCACGGTAGGCATCCGGCCGATCAGGAGTCCCACACATCCCTCGGTGTAAAGCCTTCCCCCCAGGCCCGAGGATGGTGTCCCAAGAAAAGACATTCCCTCTGCGTCATCAAAAAAAAAAAAAAGTGTTTAGATCAAAGGTAGTGCCAGAACCGACTTGTCACCATTTATTCATTGATAACTATTTAAATGGTGGCTACACATCGGTTGTGACATTTGCTGACCGCTGTCATGGCATACTTGCTTTACTCGCTAGGCTTGTGCGCTTTAGTCTGCGTTTTTAGACTGTATTAAATGTTTTTTACATTGACCACTACCTTTCTTCTGCATTTTTCGATTTTAGACATAAGAAATAAGTACACCATTTTGAAAAAAATAGTAAAGTTATGTTTACAATATGTGTCCAACCTGTGTTTTATGATGGCCACCCTACTATAACAATCAATGTCGAAATTTTAACAATTGAACGAGTCGCCAATTTGCCTTCGGCATATTTCAAAACAGCGAGCGTTTTTAAACGGACGACGCCGTTTATAAAACGCGGAATCATACAAATTGCCTGCGACATATACATTAGAATTTTTTTCTTGAAAAAGCTTCTAAAGCCGAGTACATACATTGATATTGACCGGTTTGTGACATGTATTTTAGGAGCGAAGCGGTGTCTAAGCCTAAGATTTTTAACAGTAACTATCTCAATGCATTTATTACATACGTCTACATATTACTTTTTATTACTCGCTTCTTCGTGAAAACCTTATCACTGGCTTTCAGTTAAATGTAATTTTGTATTCAAGTGTATTTATTATTATTTTATTTAAGCCTTGCGAACATTGAACAAGATATGTCAACAAATTGACATTTTTATCTGTACTGTGACTAAACTACCAGCAGGGCTGCGCCGCCCCTATGTGCGAAGTGTGCGGCGCACACAGGCAGCGTTGCCAGATGACCATGACAATTAATCCCCAATTTTTTTTCCAAAATCCCCAAAATAGTTTTTAGTTATTTAAAGGAGAAAGAAAAACCACCGCCGTAGCGAAAACGTCACTAATAACGTCATCATTTTCTCTCACGGGGTGCTCACAACCACCCGTGTCAATAGGTGCGTTAAATATCCATTCCACTTGAGTTTACAATTGTGACGCCAGCAAATAAGTGAAACGGGAAAACCGCAGTTGTGAACGTGATCATTGTCAGTCTCTAACGGAAAGTAGCCTATGGAATACGACGCATACGAGTAGACGGCATAATAAATAAATAACGTAAATGAACGAAGGAATGAATTGGATTATTAAAATGAACTATTGAATTGAAGTATGATTCACTAGTAGAGTATAATTCTAAGATAAAGTAATAATACCGTATTGTGACTTAGATATAATAATTGTAGGGATGAGAATTGTGTTTGTAGATGAATTATTGATACTTAAAATATCTCTCCAAAATTTCTCACAACAAAATATTTGCCCCAGAAAGTCCCCCCAAAGAATCTTTACCCCCGAATCTTCCCCCAGACGTCAAAAAAGCCCCGAATTTGCAGGGAATGCCCCCATCGGGCAACACTGCACACAGGCGCCAAGACAATAGGGGCGCCGCCGTCGAAATTATTTTTGGTACACTTACACAACAACATAATTATTCTTTGTAGTGGAGTTTTTGCAGCAATTGGCAAGCGGAAGCGAACTGGTTATACCTATTTAGGAAAATATTATCTAAGTATTAAAACTGGGACCATCTATTTCAGTAAAAATAAAAAATAAGTTGAAACATGCAGCTTCGTGAAAAAAAGAGGCGCTTCATAGTTTTCGAACACAGGCGCTGTGGGGGGGGGGGGGGGGGGGGGGTCGGCGCGGCCCTGACTACCAGAATTGCATATTATGTTGTATGGTATGACGGTTGAACATGTATGTGTAATATGTGTACCACGTTGTAGTATTGGTGACAACTGTAATGATAGCGATGTTTGTAAGTGAATAAATAAAGGGGTTTGCGTAAATTTGTTCGGAGGTTGGCATGATTTTTTTATGAGCGGCCACTTTTTTAACTATTGCTATTTAGTAGTTATATACTTGAGATACAAGAATATTAAAAAAACTTGGTCCTAAGTTATATCGGAGCCGAGATATTTAAGATCAAAATCGTGCTGCGTGAACTTAAAGTACTGTAAAACGGGGTTAATAGAATTCACGGGGTGATAAGACACATTGGGGTTTGGGTAAAAGTGGCTTGATTTCTTAAGTTTGCGGCCAGCGATTACATTTATATAGTAGATAGTATACAGTAATACGTTTGGTAATCAAAATAGCTTGTGAATATGTGTTAGAAAATAATCTAAACAGAAGACGGGCTCATTTTCAGTCTATAAATGCCGCTGATCTTGGCGGAGATGAGTTTCCAGTTTTAAGTAATGATGATCATGATCTTTTATGCCCTGGGCACATATCAAGTAGAGCAAGCACGTAGCTATTATAGTGAACACATAAAAAACGGAACCTATTTAATTGAAATATTTAAAGAACCTAACCTGGAAGATTTCACAAAAGTTAAGTTAGATTGTAACGACCCATGACTTTTGAGAAGAAGAATCCAATCCAGGCATGTTTCGAGCCGAACTTACTATGTCTACATTTTGTGAGAACGAGGGCTTCAGGGTCGGGATGCTATTTTAGGTCATTATTGCTCTTGCATTGTTGGAAAACGTACATTAGGTTGTTGTTCCCATGTCATGTCAATCGTGTGGTATTTGGGATGGGGTATGCACCAAAACCATTTGTCTTCTCCTGCTCAGTTCCTAGATACAATAATCAGGCATGATATAGAGAACGAAGCGTATGAGAACCCGATATCGAAAACTAAATAAAGTGCACATTTAATGTCATTATAGTGAGCGTTTTATTTAGTTTTCTTTTTTTCGCGTATGATTATAGATATATAGGATGTAATTAGTGGATTAATAAATATAATTGTAAAAAGGTTTTGTGTATTAAATGTAATTGTAAGAACAACTACTTTTTATTATGTGTATAAGTACCTATGTTCTAATAACAAACATGTTCAATTAGGGTAATAGTTCACTTTAATTACATATGTTATATTATTTCAAAAGCCATGCACAAAAACATGAATCTTGCAATAACAACAACCTTGCATAAAACTGATACCTTAAGTTCACGCAGCACGATTTTGATCTTAAATAGCTCGGCTCCGATGTAACTCAGGACCAATTTTTTTTAATTGCCTTGTATCTCAAGTATAGAACTATAAAATAGCAATAGCTAAAAAAGTGGCCGCTCATAAAAAAATCATGCCAACCTCCGAACAAACCCCTTTATATTTTGTCAATTTATTTCTAAATGCATGACTAAAAGCAATGAAATTATTATAAAATGATAAAATTAACGATAAGACACATTTGAAAATAATGTAAGCGTTTATTCAGACATAAAAATAATTAAAGATAATCGAATCCAAAATTACGAAACGTGCCTATCGACCCCGTTTTACGGTACCAGTTTCATGCAAGGTTATTTGTTGCAAGATTCATGTTTTTGTGCATGGCTTTTGAAATAATATAACATATCTAATTAAAGTGAACTATTACCCTAATACTACTAACGAATAAACTGCAGATTAAAAAGTTTTGTGCATGAAAACCCAAAATCTAATTATGTTTTAATTGGTTCAATTTTTTCACATATTTCGGCTCCGATGTATGTTAGACAAAAACGTTAAAACAAAGTGTTTTTATTACTGTATACTAAGTATAAATGTAATCGCTGGCCGCAAACTTAAAAAATCAAGCCACTTTTACTCATACCTCTTAGGCTGTGGGATTTCCGTAAATAAAAACCAGACTCAGTAGTAAAAGGATTAGTCCGCTAATCGCGGATATTGACAGCGCAAGTAGCGCGCGCAAACTTGAGGCTTACGCGCAAATGACTGGTGTATGGCCGGCTTTGCGCTACCGATTACCGATCCAATAGAAAGGGGGGAATTTATTTATTTACGCATGATCTGTATACCGGAACGGTGTGACGATATCGCGACCATATTGATTGAAATGAAAATAACATGGGCAAGTGTAAAATAACTTTAATTACATCTACAATACAAACACCTAAATCAATAAAGCCGTAAATAATAAAATTAATAAAAAAAAACATATTTTGGAATATACAGTATTGGAATCGAAGGATATTTAAGTCTCAACTCGCTGAACGAATAATACGTTAATATATTACTTAGCGCTACGTTATGAGCTAGGGGGGCCCTCAGCCCTCAGCCCTGCATCACGAGGTGCACGAAGTTCTCGTAGTTGATGTTCCCCTGCGAGTCCTCCTGACCCTGCAGCAGCTGCTCCACCTGAATAGGCCCCGAGGTGTCACATGTTACACGAAAACATTAATAAAATCTGTACAGTCATACTCAATAGTACATCAACATCGTCGTCGTTATTAGATAACTACATCCTCCGACTTAAAATTGTAAAGAATTTTAACTTTTGGCCTGTATTAGTTACATGCCAGTGCAGTGCAGTGACATTAGTTTTCAAGGTTTTTAGTACCCAGAACAGAATATCCAAAAGATGAATTTGTAGGTATTACTACACATTTTGTGGGTGATTTTCCTCCACGACTTGTAGCTATTAATCGCAATTCTTGAAATGTACACGTTTGGGCGAAGAAACACCACAGAAAAACAGTACTAAGAAAAGTATGACCTCTGTCCTAGTTGTGGTTCCCAGCAATGTTCCAAGCTGGTACCACGCAACCGAGGCGTGTTTCATTTCAGGATTCTCTGACGACAGACACCAGGCATATGACACTTTGTTAATGACAGCTTTCAGGACAGGGCCATACCACGCTATGGTCAATAAACCCTGTGCTAATTGTGTATCGTGCAATCAGTGAGAGTCCTAAAGGCCCACTGATCCGAGCCGTATGCCTGTTGGCCACCTTCGGCATAGCAAAGAAAAGTTTAGAAAGAGCAAGGAAACAATCCCCTCCCCACTCCTCGCACACGGCCGACTATCTTTTCAGCCCTGAAGTTATCACCCCACAACACTGGCATACCATACAACCAACAACTAAATCTAATATCTATTTCTAAACTGTTGTTAATATCTATTTTTGCACAATTGTATATTAATTAATTGATTTTGATGTGCTCTTTCCGAATGTCAATTTTGGCACCTCGTATGGCTCCGACGCCGTCGTGCTGGCAAAATGGCGCCTAATATAATTTGTTTGACAATATCTTCTTTCCAGTTCATTTTACAGTAAAAACATGAAAAAGAAAATTATACTAGAGAACATTTTCTTCAATTCATATTATAACAAGTTATAGTTAGTAAAATCAATTGTTTTGGCGTGCGAGCGACGTCAAGTTACTTCAACATGCATTTTGGCTAAAAAAAACTCATTTCCACGCCAGTTTAGGTTAAATACATCTAGTACCTAATTATTGTCAAAAATAACTTGTTTGTAAAAACCAGTTTTTAGGTATTTATGACACTCCTAAAAGCAGTAAGCGCCTAATTGTGATCAAAGACATACTGAACTGGACTGGACTTGGACTAAAGAAGTGTGCAAAGTATCTTTTTCAACAGTTATGGCTTTATAACAGTTTATTACTGTAAATAATATAAATAACTTTAGAAGTATATATTAGTGTCTTACATTGCCTTTTATAAAGAAAATTTGAGACAATATTAGAAAACAAAAATAAAAGTTTTCACAAGAACACCACTTGTTGACTTTCACTTCGAGATTTACTTCCAAATCACCTCATTCATATGAAAAACACTAGTTAGTGTAGAATTGTAGAAGAATGACAGTTTACAAAACTCGTGTGCTAAAATTATTGAAGAATACAAAAAAAAACATATTATTACTTAAATTGTACGAAATTTTCTGTAGTTTTTATATATTTCATGTTTTTATTGTAAAATGAGTTGGAAAGGAGATATTGTCAAAAAACTGCTATTAAGTGCCATTTTGCCACTATGGCGGCGACAGTGACAACAATTACAGGTGGCAAAATTGACACTAGGAAAGAGCAGACAAAAACATCTATAAAATTACCCATTTTCAAAATTCCCAGAAAAATTTGCAGGCAAAACTCCCTTTTTCGCCCCAAATACTGGGCTATAATCACACAATCCATTAAGGAGGTTTGAAGATACCAATTCAAAAAGATTGTTAATGCTGAATGCCAAAGCAGTTCAGTTGATATTCTGATACCATGTTTTAACATTTTATTTTATTGTAATTATCAACACTTTTATTATAATAATTATTATAATAATTTATAAAAATAAGAAACTTCCAACTTCATTATAAAATGAGGTACATTCCACTGTGTATCAGTCACATGTATACTAATTACTATTCTATTTAATTTAATGATTATGGCTATTTAATAAAACCACAAAACTACTACTATTGACTTAAAAACAAAAGTTAATAACAAAGATTTTTAAGAGAGAGATGGAATGATACCGACCTCATCGTCACTCAGCTTCTCACCGAGGGTGGAGAGCAAGTGACGTAGCTCAGCCGAAGATATGAACCCGTTGCCATCCTTGTCAAAGTGGCGCAACCCCTCTATGAAGTCATTGGCGGTGTCGCCACTGCGGGCCTTTGATATTGCCTGAAACAAATACACCCAAACCAGAAGTGCCATTAAACCTCACACCCCACCTAAAATAATTGGAGGCCAGTTACATTATTCAAAATACAGTATCCAATATCTTCAGCCTTCAAGGTCGAAATAACAGTTATTTTTCAAAAAAATTATTACCACGTTGACCATCTCAAAGTTACATAATTGATAACAATCATCAATCAAACAAATTGTATATATATAGGTATAGAAATGGTTCTCTTAGCAAATACCTGGTAGATAGGCAGAAAAACTTCAAAGGATATCCTCTCGTCAGGTTTCAGGTGGAGGGTGCATTTCTTAACATCAGACTCGGTGGGGTTCTGACCGAGAGCCCGCAGGGCATCCCCTATCTGGGCCACATGGATCTTGCCATCGCCACGCGAATCAAACAGCTGGAAAGCCTCCTGAAATTCTAATTTAACACAAATAGCTCACTTACAATGTTTAATTTAAACATTATCAAATTTGATGTGATTAGGAGACACCAGTGCACTGTACCTTCGACCGAGGTGAGATTGAGCTTGGTGGGTGGCTCGTACATGAACATGTTGCAGAGGGCGAGGGCGCACTGGTGTCGGATGGCGTTGCGCACTCACTCGCGCGACACCTGGTTCGGTTTAAATCGCACGCCTTATAAGGAAAGTAGGGCGCCTGCTGCGATCACCCGTTTCGCGTAAGGCGTTGATTGACATGAGTCATGGCGCTGAGTGCGCCTCGACCGGGCGTCCACAGGGCCACTCCCCGCTACTATTCGACGGTCCACCGCGACACGGGCGCAGGCCGCCCTACTAACGTCGTTACTCGTGTGCGATCGGTACCATCGTGAGCGCAATTTCGACGGCAACTGCCATCGCCCATCGCCAATCGCATTACTAAGTCTACTAATAAATTCCTAAAAACTTAACTCACCAGCCAACTGATCCTCGGAATATCCTGCCTAAAACATACAACAGATTGATAACTAAAAATAAAACATCTAAAACCGTTAAACAAATAAGCGTTTGATACACACCATTTTAATAAGTTGTAATATCTGTAACAATTAACGAATTATTTTTATAAAAAAATGTACTCTTTGTTTCTTCTAGCGTTGATGATGACCACAAACTAATATGGATACTACGTATCATCAATATGATATCACAAATTTAAATATTTCAAATTCACAACATTCAAATATGGTAATGTCAATGTCAACTGTCACTGAGTAATGGTTATTTTTTGTTATGGTTTTATACGATTTGTGCATCTATCCTGGTCACACCATCACACATTTTATCAATGTATTTGAACCAAGTTTTCGAATAACCTCTAAGAAAAATTCTTCACTAAACTCAAGAACTGTCAAGGACGCCAGACAAGACAGTTTTTCTTGGAAATTTGCTTATACCTGTGGAGGTTCCATTGATTAGGTATTAATTAGTTAACAATAGTTTTTGGCGGGAAGGGAAGTTCCCTGTTTTCTTATTTTTTAGTCTAACGGCATTATTTTTCTCGTGGTTAGTGATATGACGCGCAACTTTTAAAATTATATAGTATTTATCTATGCGCGCAACTAGTGCTATCACAAACTACATTAGATGAATGGACGAGTGCTATAAACATAGTGCCACTGCCGTGCCTTATTATGTATATGGAGGGTAGGGGTAAGGAGGACTATCTAGTATGGAGGATCAGTTGAAAAGGTGTCCACCTGTAAACAGCAAATTATACATACAGGTTCGAAAACTCGTCAAAATAGCGCTGGTGTAGGAAAAGGAAATGATATGAATTTAGCAGTTATAAACGAAGTGAAGTGTGCTGGTTTGAAAAATTTAAAAATTATAATTTGGAAAAGTATTTAAACTTTCTCGTGTTGAGATGTATGTATATAAATTTTTGAGCAATTGAATTTTTGAAACCTAATAACTAACTAAATAATCTGAAAATTCCAATTTGTGGCGCTATTTTTAAATACTTTCCACTTGCTATTATGGTGCCATCTTAATCACAAACTAATATGGATACTACGTATATCTTAATGCTGCCCTTCAGTAGACACTTTTTAATATACTGAGAATTGAGATGCGTAGACAGAGAAACCTATAGACAAATTGATAGCTTTTGTCGCATTCACACAAGAAAAAGAGCAACTTATGCCGATGTCGTATAAAAGAATGAGACAGAACGATACTATTTTTTGTTTCACTGAGCGTGCCGCGGTTTAGACCACCGGTGTGCTTAACAAAGTTCGACAACTGAAGCGCAGCAGCTATCGTCATCCTATAAAATACAGTTTTCACGTGCTTTATGTGAAGTAATTCATATTATATTTTGTTTTCAACAAATTATACTTCCTATTTCAACCTTTTTGTTAAGAACATGGTGCGGTGTAGCGTTAAAGGGTGTAAAAGTGATAGCGGAACGAAAACCCAGGATTGTCTTTTCACTCGTAAGTATACCACTGTTTATCAGTTACTAGGCATTCAGTAGCATTTTATTATGTTCATATATTGTGTATAATGTAATCTAGACGTAAATTCATCATTAAAATAGCACAAAAATAACAATTACAAATTTTAACCTAAAATTTAGTGTGGCCAGCTTTTTTAAAAATTATTTCACACTATTATAGGAAATACAATTAGGAATTTATTCTGCATCGTGTATTAATAAATATCTGAAAAATTTAATGGCTTGTTGTAGTTTTCCTGAACCTGATAATTTACGTCGGAATTGGATATTAGCTGCAGGACGGACAGATTGGACACCAAAACCATCATCAAAAATTTGCACATTTTGAGAAAAAATAATTGTTAATCAAAAGTTAAAAAGAAGAAAGTTACACTGCAATTCCCTAATGCTGTACCTATTCTGGTAAATATTCAGTTAATAATATATTAAGTTTCGAACCAGGTTTTATAAGATTTTTATATGTTTAGTGTTTTTAAAACTACAGTGTGAACTCCATGTAACGTCACTTGATTTAAAGACAAACTCCTTTAAGAATCGAAATCACTTGGCTTTGGTTGGTTTAGATTGTCTTCCACACAATGACACACTATCTAGCGTTACACCCACTCTCAATAACGACAACAATTAAGTAATAATGCCGTTTAAGTTGCCAAAATTAGTAAAAGCGGCGCAGTTTACATTCTTCAAAGTACTATTTTCTGTAAACAACAAATTTCTTCACCCTTTTTTGTATAATTTTTTTTTTTAAATGGCTTGTATTCCACCATGTTCCTGCTTCAGTTTAAATGAAGATACAATTATGGAAACTGAAAATCATTTAAACATTCCTTTAATTGCAATATATTAAATAAAAATAATATGATTTTCCCGCAATCAATACAGTTTTTGCTATGTACAGTATTAAGATAAATTACTTTCGTTGTATTAATTCGCATATTCTCCACAACCATCACTAGGAAGTAATAGTGTAATAAAATAAATAATAATATATAATATTATACAATACAAACAAAAATATTGTGTCCAAAAAAATATTGTTTCCAATAAAGTTATGGTTTTAGTGACCATAAACAGGTTTTTTTTATTTTAGGACAATACGCCAGAGTACACACCTCGAACGTTGCGAAAAAAATGGCAGAGCTTGAAAATACAATCATCCGAACGACTATAAAATTAAGAGCTCTTCGAGAAAAAAGTAGAGTAAAGTAACGAAAAAGGTAGCTAAACAAGAAAATGTTATTGCAGAACTGAAAACAAAGTCATTAATAAGTGAGGAAGATGGGTATTTATTGTAATCTGTTGACTTTACCAATAAAGAAAATTAAAAATAAACTTGTTCTATTATTTATTCACAAAGCCAGAACCTACTATCACATAAGAAACGGCAGTTATTTAGGACTACATCATCATCATCTATCTTTAGTCTCCTGCCCTCATTGCAGCATGTCTTCTCCTTCGCATAGCATGCATAGCAAGCTATCGATGAAAATCTTCCTTACATACAAATTTCTAATTATCACAATTATTTTTCCTCACAAGGTATCCCTAAATATAATGACGTCATCTTTTTTGTCCCTTTCTGCGGCACGCTATAGCGGTGTCTATTGGATTCTCTGTCTACGTTGAGATGGTTCTCCTTACCAGTGTGACCAGATTTTATTTGACGAATCTACTGCTTGTGTAGGTTAAAACTACTGAATTCTACCAAAAGAGAACAAGAAAATACTAAAAATCTATTATATTTTTTTTTGCTGTCGTGTTACAACCTAAAACATGAATGTTTTCTTGATTAAACGATAAAATAATAAAAATAAAAAAGAAACCACCATCAATTAAAGAAATGGTTTTTTAAATACAATTTTACAATTTAATTAAAAATAAACTGGTTTCTTTAATTATGTAGATAAAAACATAATTAAAAATTACATTACATTCCACATATTATCGTAAGTAACTTGCATACCTGAGAAGTGTGTGTGTGTGTGGTATTTTTTTGAAAGATGGAGTAACAGTGGTGTAACAGGTGATGCTAGAGAAAGCAAGAATTAAGAAAGGTTTGCTAAAGTGGTTTGGGCGATACATTGTTAAAAAAAACGATGTTTCATTTGCATCGCAAGAACAAGCGTCAAAAGTTTAAGTAAATGGTGATAAAAAAACATCGTTCATAAACATCGATATATCGTTCATAAACATCGATATATCGTTCATAAACATCGATAAATCGTTCATAAACATCGATATATCGTTCATAAACATCGATATTTTTAACATCGATGTTTCACTTTTGAAAACATAGATATCCTAACATCGATGTTTTTTATGAGCGATGTTGCATCCTTAGATATGCCAAAAAAGTGCTAGAATAACTGAAAAGCGTGAATTCTACTAAAATCTACCAAATAATTTTTACATACTAAATCTGGTCACGCTGCTCCTTACTTCTACCCTCCATACTTATGTAGTATCCAAACAGTGCGTTCCAAGAATAGCTCACAACGACCAAGATGCTCCGTCTGCCGTTCCACTAGGCGACCGCGGTCGTTAATTTGCTCCTTCCACATAAGGTATATGGCGCACAGATTACTATGTCTACGTTCCACAATAGACTCACAACGACCATGTTCACGACCGCGATGTTTCCTGTTCCACTTGCTTGCCGCTGTCACCAGGTGGAGCGGTTATGTGTCTTCAGGTTCTTTCAATATTTTCAGCGATAGTTTGTTGGTCTACGTTAGTTGATAGCTCAATGTATACGCAACATTAATAGAAGTGTTGGTCACAGCCTTGATCTGTCGATTTACGGGTTATTTGAGTTATTTTTTCGATTAGGAAACTTTTGGTAATCCAGAGCATTCGTTGGAGAATTTTGTGTCTCTGGTTACGTGATAGATAATTTAACCAAGCACAGGGTGTCTAGATTGGGACTTAATTGTCGGGTATATTTTGTATTTGTCATTTTTGGGGACAAGTATTTGTTTGGGACATTTGTGGGGACAATTTTCAGTGTTAGAGATGTTGGAGCATTATTTTACTCGACATAACATGAAATTGTTCATAGAAGTTAAATTCAACCATGTCCGCATACCAATGGTAGTGATTACATGTCACTGTTAGTGTAATTAATATAGTCATATTGGTTTATTTACCTCATTATAATGATAATAATCAGACTTAGCTTTGTAACACAATATATATTATATATATTGTCACGTTATTAATAATAATACTATTTAATATAAAATATTTATATTCTATGTTGCTCTGCAAGTTTATTATTTTTTAAACGTAAAAGGAACATCTTCTTGTAAGTCATGCCGCTGTCTGTAATTTTATATTTTTCTTGCTGAATAAGTAGTTGGTTAATAAAAGCTCTCTTATCTATTTCATAGGTTAACATATTATCAAATTATTATTTGATTCGTTTTAAACTAATAATATATATTAACTGAATAACAATATATATATATATATATATATATAATATTATTTGATTCTGGCTTTCGCCGGCTGCTCCCGCGGCGCTGCTTTTTTCTTTTGGTTTAAAGAAACCCAACTCGACGTCTCTTAACCCATTTTTATCCGTTATTTTATAAATCTGATTGGTGTAAATGCTCGAGTAAAACTGATACATAATTATTACTACATCCGTCGTCTGGTTTCAACGGGCAACAATTTCATTTTGAATGTTAACTCCGATTTTGGAAGTTTTATACGACGGATCGACGGATAAGTGGAAAAATAAATAGCAACGGACAAGTGGAAAAACAAATCGCAATGGACAAGTGGAAAACCTTCAACTGACGAGTGACAAAATGAATCGCAACAAAATTTTAACTTGAAGTGTTACGGGCAGATTGTTAATGTACTTGTCCAATTTGAAAACCTGCCCGTAGTTATGCCGCAATAAGTGTTCTTTTATTTTATAAATTTAATTAATATGCTGCCACTAGAAAAGTTTCTTTATTTGTGTTTTGGTATTAATCCTTATCAAAATAAATTACTTCATATTCAAGACTGCTTCAATACCTTTATACAACTATTTGAATTATTCAATTTGGACATTCCATTCGAAAGATATCACGAGTTTAAAAATATAAGAATTAGACCACGTGACCGTGACGTTTTTTCGTGAGCGAAAAATCGTAAGACCCCCTCTATATAGAAGTTTCACTTCAAAAGATTGGTATTGGGGATTTTCTTAAATTTAATCTGGAGACCCTGATCAAGCACCAAAATACTTTAGAAGTTTATGTCAGAAGATGCACCTAATAATGACGATTATATTTATCTAAAATCGCTTCTGGTAATATATGTAGTTATAACTTTTTGTTTTGATCATATATATAATAATATATTAAAACTTTTTAAATTTTCTCGAAATAGTATTATTTTAGGCAAATATTTTGCCTGTTATGGGAGTATCCAAAACTGAATCTGGAGACCCTGGGCGTTGACATTGTCGACACGAGCGGTAGAAAAAAAGAATATATCAAAATGGAGCGATCCATCGATCTTTGATTGAAGGAAAGGTTAGTATTGTGTCGCCGAAAGCATTGTCTGAATTTCGTCTTTGCAAATGAAGGTGTTTGTTGCCGGAACCGCTGCATAAATTTTATTATAAGTATCGTGTAAGTATATGTCGATGATTTCTCAGTGGCGACTTTCGGCGCTTTGTTCATTCGTCTCCACGTGCCTTCCGCCATTTAATATCCTAAATTTGCCAAATTTACTCCGATCGGGACGTGTATAACGCACGAATCGTAGGATGAAATACCTAATTTACATTTACAAATTAGGATATCGTTATAGGCACCTGGGGTTGCCGAGTTGTAACAGCGTGGTGGTCTTGTCATAGTGGCGGCTGGCCCTCGCCGGGCACGTGGAGCCGGTTGTCCTGACCGATGTGATATTGCAGGTACCGCGAGCCGGGTGCGTCGGGCGTCGCGCCTCGATGGCAGCCGGCGGAGAGTTCGTCGACGGGTGGCTCGTGGCGCAGGTCCTCGGCGAAGGTGCCTATGGCGAGTGAGTTGCATTGTGCTTTGCTATTATTCTGACAGCAGTTTATGATTCAGAGAGTCTGATGTTCAATAGTTAAGCTACAGTCGGGCACCTACTCTCGCATATTACATTGATAAACTCAATATTAACAAAAGATGTGACTTCTTCTTTGTGATGTGTTCTTTGGTAGGAACATATGGGGTTCCATGATGTGCTCTGTTGCAAGTTGACATTATTTGTAAACTTTCCCCTGACAGCTGAATACCTACATCCTCATTACAATTAATGCCGTGAATATGAATTGGATCCTTAAAGTCAACTTGAATAAGTAGTTTAGTAGTTGATATAATATACATAGGAACATAAGGAAGATGGATTTTTTTCAAATAATATAAATGGGAAATATTAAATTAATTTATAATTATGATTATTTTTTGCACACCATGAAAATGGTAGAGTGTATAGGCTATCAACTTTCATTGTAACAACTTTTTTACTACATTCTTGCAAATAAAGATTATTATTATTATATTTTTATGTAAAAAAAATGTTTTTGTTTTGTACCTTCTGTTTCATATAAAAAACTGCCCACACCATTCCAGGAATGGTTGTGGCCTGCCTCAGTCGATCTTTGCTCACTATGACAACTTTTTTTACTATAGAATAAACATTTAAGATGCAGCAACTGTCCTTTTACATGAGTGTCCATCTTTTTTCAATATTTAATATCTCTCACTTTAAAAAAAAATTAACTCTTAATCAATGTCTTTAAAGTGCTAAAACTTGTGTCTGATTCTTGCACTTCCTCCACCCATGGTCAAGGTTTGAACACTCAATAGGTGAACTTTAAAAATTATATAATATGATATTTCCTTGTGGGTTTCGAGATATCTATAACAAAAAGTTTTCTAAAGTATTAGTATTAAGATGTGAAGGTTAATCGTTGATTTCATGAGTGAATAAGAATGGATGTGGTACACCAGTGGCCATGGAACATGCTGTTTGAGAGGAATGAACACAGGGGTATTAATGGCGTGAAGGTAAATTTGTGTTATGTAAAAGTAGGACCATAATAATTATAACATAGTTCTTTAAAGGCTCTGGTAAAATTCATTCAACTCAGAAGTATTTTGTATATTTTGCAAGTGAGGAACATTATAACGAGCAGCTGTATGCAGGTTGACAATTATCACAAATCATTAAAACTCGTGAGTTTGTTGCTGACTGTGTAATTTCAATTTAAAGTAAATGTTGATATCTGTGTACCTCAATATTTGAGTTGTATAATTCCAATACCCGCCAACTCCCTTAAAAAACAAAATTAAGTTATGTATGTTTCTGGATAGTCTATGAAATTTCTCACATGTCATTTTGTTCGTTTTATACCTAAAACCGCCAACTTCCAACTAAATTTGACATCAAACTTTCGAATTTGTTCCAAAATCCGAGTTATTAGAACACTTTTTTGCTTTTTACTGAAAATATGTTGCGTGTGGAGTTAGCTGATATTGGAATTATACGACTCATTTATTAATCAAGTGTCCTGTGTTACTTGAAATTTGGAAATAAAAATTTGCATATTTTTACTAAGTTTCCAAATGAAAACCTATTGCAAAAACAAAATAATTCATACCACAGCTTCAATTAGAATTCTTTAAATAATATTATCTTTATGAAATATTTTTTTATTTTTGTCTGACAGCCTCGCTTCTGGTTAATTTGATGAAGTGCCAATTATCAAAGAATAGTATGTATGTTTATTCATTTGTATGTTATTCGTAAATTACTTTATAATTGATAAGAGATGTCATTAAAACAAAAAAGTAAGAATATTTCACATAGAAATTGACAGCAGCAATATGAGTATTGTGACATGTACAGGCACCAATCCACTGCCACCAAGCAGCATAGCACTATCACGGAGAGGTTCTGCTTTATGTCTATTGACTGCATGGTTACTACAAATCAATACATATTTATTTCAAAAATAGAGTATGTTTCCTTGTGTGTCCTTATCCGTCTTATTAATGAACATGGAGTAAACCTAGATCAACTTTACTTCTATTACTATCTCAGTAGCAACCAATATCAGTATTAATAAACGTGGAGTAAACAAGGAGTAGACTAATTCAGTCTCAGAGTAAAAGTTACTCCAAGCTGCTGGCTAGTTTTATGATGGATTAAGCATAGACTAAGCGCTGACAATTTGACAAATAAACTGACATTAACATAATTAAATAACATAGGAAAGAAGGTTTTATACCTCCTCATATTAAAGTTAGTGAAGAAGTAAGTGAAATAATGATCATCTTTCAGTATACATCTATTTCTTAATACATTCAGCATTATACAATCATTTTACTTAATAGGTTCTAGATGATGCAGGAGCTCTTAGTGGAATAAGTCAGTCAACCATATCTGTTATTTGCAAACAAGTTGCCCTGGCACTGGTACAAATTCATACAAATGCCACATAGATAAGCATGTTGTTGAACACTTTCTTGCGCCCTTCTCTTCAAGCGACATGTTTGCTAAGCGGTGTGGTAACATACATTACTTAAGAAAATACTACAATAGTGTCTAAATAAAGTTTTATTTAAAAATTAATATATTATATATACATATATATATACACTTTTTTTATTTTAATTATGCAAAACCCACATGTTACACCATTTTTTTTGTTAACCATCCTAAGGTTGTCTTGAATTGCAATAGTGATAAGACTGCCTATTGTCTTCTGTACTTAAACTTCTTGAATTGTATCTTAATTTTATACAATAAAACATATTATTTTCTTTATTATGTTTGTATAGTCTTTAAGGATCCTGCAAAATAGTTGCTGGAATAGAAAACATTGAAATATTCTGGATGAAATACCACGGTTCAAAATTACGAAGCAATTCGTCCTCATCCCAATACGGTACATGACAATATGAAAAATATAGGCTGATTTTAATATATATCTTAGATTACGATCTAAATATGACAAAAATAAATTGTTTTAACTTAAATATTAATTGATATTTTTGAGAAATAAAATTGTTATATTGCAGCCATTAGCCACTTGACAATGAACGCCGGTCAGAGCGCGTGACGTCATAGCGTGCAAAACACAAGAAGTTATCAATGACTTCTCAGATAACACTTCAATGAAACAGATGTTTGTTTTTCACCCTGTGACGTCATGCGAGACGCCATGACAGCTTGACGCGTTTTTGTGACGAAATGTCAAAATATTTATAAAATTGCTAAATTAAATATGTTAATGTTGTTTTTTTCTGAAATATTAGTATTTTGGCTAAAATAGACCATGAGACTCAAAATAAACCTGTTTCTCAAAAATTGTCAACTACCGAATTGATAGAGCGGTTACGTTTTTGACTCATGTTTTAGTGGTTTTTGCGTGATTATAACTTTGCGAATGAAAAAAAAACTAGGCACTGCAAAACAAATTCAAATAAATTTTAGGTAACGTTTGTGTAGGAAATTAAGAATCATTTATCAATTAGACGCTATAAATGTCAATTGTCGACATTACTTGTCATTTCCACTCACCAAATCGGTCTTTGTACTTTTAAATGATACGTGTTGCCATAATTTATTCACTAATCCATGGTGTAAGGAAGGTATTGTTACTCCGAGGATACTCCTTGTTTATTACTAACACTCTTACGACGAAGTTAATGCTTAGTTACTCAAATAGTAACTAGCCCGGCCTAAAGGCGGATTACTCCTAGGATTGACTTTTTTATTAATAAGGCTGCATGTGTTTATTAGAAAGCAAGTGTTAGTTCCAGTTACATTGTATACATATTTTTGTCTAGGCAAACTGGAATATATTACTTGATAAAAAAGAAACCCGACTTCAAGAGTAACTAAAAATCAAGAAATAACATTTTTAAAACATAAAAATTGTCATATTATACATTGTTACGACAAGAAAATATAACAAAGTTTAGTAATGTTTAAGTCTTACTTAGCACCGACTTGAAGATGTTGCATAATTATGTTTTTTAGTTCTCTTGAAGTCGGTTTCTTTTTGTTAGAAATTTTATGTTTTACGCTTAATTCACATATAAAAATGGAACATGCTGGTCAGTTAACAAATATATATCTGTTGGTTCTGGTACCCGCCGGCCGCTGACTCGGCGCGGCTCGTGCATTTTGGTTCACAGAAAACCAATTGCTCGAAGCGACCTTCGATCGCGTCTCGCACCCCATATTCGTCCGTTGTTTTAAAAGTGCCGATCGGTGAAAGTTGAAGAAAGAAAAGAAAATTGTTTAATGAAATGATCACGCCCATCGTGTGCTGTCACCAGGCAGCTTTTTCGTTTGAATCTCAACTTCGATCGGCGACATTTTTTAAATACCACGGATCTCCAACTCAATTTACGCGGTCATGATGTCTATCCTTATCGATTTCCATTGTACGCTCTCCTAGTTCTAATCGAGTCTAGTACAGCACGTTATTGACCTTAATTAGGCAGGTACCTACCCGTTTTAGGATTGTGCGACGATGATTCATTCATGATTAAGCATTCCCTACAAGGTAATAGACGTTGCTAAGGTGGCAAAAAAATCTATGGAATTGTACATACGATGATTCCTATTGTTACAATAATAATTATTATTGTCATAAACCTAATAATATTTTCAATACGTTTTCTATTTGATTTTGAGGACTGTTCTAATGTCTTCATACCCCAGGATCAACTAGCAATAAAATGTTTACGGTATTATTCTAACGCCATACTAAATCCACTGCAAAAAGAATTATCAAAATCGGTTCAGGAAAGTTACGGCTGAGAAACCGCAAATTCACATTTCAGCCCGATATCACGGGTTTTTCTTTATCTTCGGAGCTCAAAATCTGCTAGCAATAAAATTTATATGGGACCATTTCGAAGCTTGCTAAATCGAACGCAAAAACTACTAACTGGCTGAACGTAAATAAAAAAAATTACGCGACGAATTGGGAATCTTCTCCTTTTTAAAGTCTGTAGTATAACTTATTTGGTAACAGCAAGTTATATTCTGTAAATTTTTAGCATTGGAACTTGTACTGTTTCATGTTCAGTTCACTGCAACAAAAAAGAAATTAAGTCCATGTAGTCTAGAATGTAGACAATTATATATCACGATGAAGTAGACCAAATTATACTGAGTGCCAATCGTCGAAGGAGGGTGCTAACAATGCTATAGTTTTCCTTGTTTTGAAAGGAATGCAAGCTCTTGATGTAATATTGAAAGAGCTCGATAGTGTTTACATTATTCGCCTTCAGCGTTGTCGTTTGAATGATCTAGTAGTCCAGTGTAATGTAGGTGACAAATGTCAGTTGCTCTGTTTTTGTCAGTTCTGTCTGTATTTGAAGCCCACAGTCATTTCTTGGATCTCTATATGGATTTAATTTAAGAGAATAGTGTATGTAACCTACTGAATATAATTAAACTAAATTTTTATTTATTTATTTAATTATTTTTGGAAAAACTACAGTTAAATACATTTGATTAGATAACTATAATTAAAAAAGGCACTGAGATGCTTGGTCGCTGTTGAAGAATTTAAGGTTTGCTCCTGAAATACTGATTAGAAATGGATAGATGTCATCGTATTTACTCACATTATTTAAATAATTACTTGCTTGCACTAGAAATGAGTTATGACTGTAAAGCGTATAGACTTTGCTGGAATGTTAAAGTGGACCTTGCTTAGAAGATCTGGACAATCTAAACAATTCTTCTTAGAAGAAGTAAAAAGTCAGCAATATCTCGTCGGTCTTCAAGTGGCAAGAAGTGATACTTTTCGGAAAGATGAAAAAATCAATCACTAGCGTACTGGATCTTTTTTCTATAGCGTTAATGTCGAATAAAACCCTTTTGCACACTTTCAATGCAGTCTATGTATTTATGATAGCGTGGGTTCCATATGTTAATTAGATTGTTGTTGTTAAGATTGTTCAAAATAAATGTTAAGGGTGGCTGTTATACACTGTTGTATTTGGGGTTGCGTTGTTTTCAATCTTAAGAATATTGGGTGCATCATTAAACTAGGAATAAAATAACACCCCAAAGACCAGTAGCGATTTTTTACTTATGTGATTACAGGTCGTTTATTCAGGTTTGTAACTTGTGAAATATAAGTCTACCTCGTTAGTCGTTATGGGGCTAGGTTTAAATTCTCAGGCAATAGCAAATTTTTGAGTCGAGTACGATCTCGTAGTGACCTCGCTCCAACGAAATTCTTCGCGAACCGTTATCATAGGGAGTCTGCTAAATGCAGCATTTACGAGTCAAAGCGAGTTGTCACGGACTCGTGTGCGTTTTGGCTTTATGTTCAATACATTATTTATTATTCGGGTGATTTAGGTACCAATTTTGATTATAAAACTGCCGGTTCCTACATTGTTTTGAGCAGTTTTCAATTCGCCTCTTTGTTTCAATATTATTATGTTATCTTCAAAGTTTAAAAAAGAGTTTTTGACGAAATCTACAATATATTTTAGAAGACACCAAGATATTTGTTACAATACAATTATTATTCGAAAATTAACAAAACTCTTCTAGAGTTTCTATTTTCAAGATTATTGAAACAGTGAGGCGAATTATACTTTCGCGTTTCTGACAAAGTGCTAACAAGCAGATGTGAATGTTGTTAAAACATTTTCACATAATTATGAGACGATTTCGGAGGTAAACATTGTCAAAATGGGAACAATTTGAAACAGCCATATTCGGTTTGGGGTGGCGCGCCGCGGACGCGGAAGCGGAGCAACCGCGCGGAGGCTGGGGGGGGATCGGCGCAACCTTGAAAGGTGAACCACCTCGCGCGGTCACCGCTCCGCGTCTCTCACCTTAACATTGTGTTTTAGATGCGCGAGCCATTGCATATCGTTCGTAGTGGGTACACAATAGTGTCGGGAGCGCGCACGCGAGTCGGGGTGCACGGTGACCGGGATGTTGAGGTTGCGCGTGTTCGGCAGGGTGCGGCTGCTGGTGCACGCGCGCAGCGGCGCGGCGGTGGCGCTGAAGGCGGTGCGCGGCGCGGGCGCGGGCGAGGGCGCGGCGGGGGGCCGAGAGGCCGCCCTGCACCGCGCCCTCCGCCACCGGCACGTGCTGCGCTGCCTCGGCGAGCGGACGCACCTCGGCGTGCACTACATGTTCCTCGAGTACGCGCAGGGCGGGGAGCTCTTCGACAGGATCGGTGAGCACTGAGCGCTGACCTTCGGTGGCGGGGGGGCCGACTGACATGTGACCCGGTGACGTGATGGCGCAGAGCCGGACGTGGGCATGGGGGAGCGCGCCGCGCGCCGCTACTGGCGGCAGCTGCTCGCCGGGCTGGAGTACTTGCACGGGCGCGGAGTCGCCCACCGCGACATCAAGCCCGAGAACCTGCTGCTCGACCACCGCGACGACCTCAAGATATCCGACTTCGGAATGGCCACGGTGTTCAGGTGAGTGGCGCTCTCGGTCCGCGATCGAAGTGCCGATACTGAGCTCGAGTGAGAGACCGTGGCCGTGTGCGTGTGCAGGCACGGGGCCCGCGAGCGGCTGGTGTCGACCGTGTGCGGCACGGCGCCGTACGCCGCGCCCGAGGTGCTGGGCGCCGCGGCGCGGCCCTACCGCGCGCCGCCCGCCGACCTCTGGTCCGCGGCCGTGGTGCTGCTCGCGATGCTGGCAGGCGGTGAGTGCCCCTTCCTCCCTCAGCGACCGCGAGTCTCCGCCGAAGGCTCGGCTCTGCCGCGGCTCGTCTCTTTGGTATCCTAGCTGTAGGCGTGTGCTCAGTCCCTAAAGTTATGGTACCGAAGTTACGAGCTTCGGCGATGTCTTCAAGTGCTCGCCGACACCCTCGAAGGACCTATTATTGTATTGCTGTTGTATGTTGTTGTATTGCTTTTGTAAATTGTGTGCGTGTGAAGGGCGCCAATGACGGTGCGTGTTGGCGCAGAGCTGCCGTGGGGGCGCGCCGCCGACGGCGAGCCGCGCTACGAGGCGTGGCGCGCGTGGGCGTCGCGGCGCCGCGGCGCCGGGGGCGAGGGGGCGCCGCCCGCCGGCCCCTGGCGCAAGGCGAGCGGCGCGGCGCGGGCGCTGCTGGCGCGCGCGCTGGACCCGCGCGTCGAGCGCCGCCCGCCGCTGCACGCGCTGCTGCGCCACCGGTGGACCGAGGACGTCGATGGTGAGCCGCCGCCTCTTTCTGCTTCTCGTCCGGCCATATCTTGTGAGACGCATTGCAGACGTGTTCAGCGTGGCCTCGGCCGCGCCCCGTTTCAGGTACTAGGTGACTCTGAGTGGCGCCGGTCTCAGAGCCGCCCGGTGCCTGAGCACGGCGCGCGCGCACCCGCGGCCTCGCAGCCCCGCAGGCGAAGGCGGCGGCGCGCACGCTCGATTCGGTGCTTTGGCGATTTAGCTCCGTGACGTGATCCCAGCTCATAAAGCTAGATTACCAAAGCACCGCGTCGACGCGATTCGTCGTCCCGGATGCAGCAACGAAACGACGCCCGGACCCACCCGCTCGCTCGTAATGTTTCCGCATTCTGTTGGCGCCGTCGCGTAACTGGTGGATCGATCGTGACTCTGTCCGGGGGCGGTTCGCAGAGGGCGTGTGCCGCGTGTGGCGGTCGCAGCCGCTGTGCGCCGAGGCCGAGGGCGAGGGCGATGCGGAGTCGGCGGTGGCGGCGCTGGTGTCGCGCTCGCAGCCCGGCCGCGCCGACGAGCTGCTGCTGGCGACGCAGTCGGACTGCACGCAGCCGACGCAGGCGAGCGTCGCGCGGCGGCTGCGCGTGCGCATGACGCGCGCGTGGGTGGCGGCCGACGCGGGCGGCGCGACGCGCGCGCTCGAGGCGGCGCTCGCGGCGCTTGGGCTGCCGTGGCGCCGGGGCGGCGGCGGCGGCGGCCACTCGCTGGACGTGGAGTGCGGCGCGGAGGTGCGCATGCGCGTGGCGGTGGTGCGCGCCTCCCCCGGCCCCCTCGCGCTCGTCGAGTTCCGGCGGCTGCGCGGCTGCGGGATGCACTTCAAGCGGCGCTTCGCACAGGTGCGCGACGCGCTGCGCCCGCTGCTGGCGCCCTCGCCCCCGCCCTCGCCCCCACCCCCACCGACCACGTGACCCTCCTCCACTCGCAGCGTTATTAGGATTAGGAAACGCATTTTTATACTCGCACTTGTTATAAATTCCTTTGATGTAAGACCAAATAAAATATATTTCGTAATATTTCAATTTATTTCAAGTTTTGACGCTCTCTATCCTTCGCAAATTTGTCTACCCTATGTATGAATAGAAATTTTTTTTAACAAATGAGGGTCAAAGGTGGTGAAGCTCTAAAACGCTTTCAGAACAAATGTCTCGACTCATTTTGAGTGATTGTTGAGATACCTACCATTTGCAATGAAATACTTAGTCATATCGTTCAAATAGAATAGAAACACTCCATCACCATTATGTCACGGACTGCCAAGCACTCGACATTATGTCACGGATTGCCAAGCACTCTACATTATGTCACGGACTGCCAAGCACTCGACATTATGTCACGGATTGCCAAGCACTCTACATTATGTCACGGACTGCCAAGCACTCGACATTATGTCACGGACTACCAAGCACTCGACATTATGTCACGGACTGCCAAGCACTCGACATTATGTCACGGACTGCCAAGCTTTCGACATTATGTCACGGACTGCCAAGCACTCGACATTATGTCACGGACTGCCAAGCTTTCGACATTATGTCACGGACTGCCAAGCACTCGACATTATGTCACGGACTGCCAAGCTTTCGACATTATGTCACGGACTGCCAAGCACTCGACATTATGTCACGGACTGCCAAGCACTCGACGATTTTTTCGGGTTTAATGTTACGCAAACGCTCTATAATAATAAACTGTGATAGCTTATTGGATTAACGCATTCAAATCTAAAATAATGCACATTTCGAATCCTGCCCGGAAACCATACACTGCTTTTTGTTACTGATGACCACCGACGTGTTCTACCACTGCACGTTCCGTACTACGTTTATTATTACAATTCACATTTTGTTTTATTAAATTTCCAATTTTTTCAAATTTTATGGCATAATACATTACATCCATATTAATATTATAGATGCGAAAGTAACTCTGTCTGTTCCGTTTTCACGCAAAAACTACTGGACCGATTTGGCTGAAACTCAGTATATATATGTAAATGAAGAGTAACTTCATTTAGTTTGAATTTGGCGCGCATGGTCACTATATACGTCAAGTGTCAGTGTTATGTCCCTTGTACAACACACTTGTCACAGTTTTTGTCAGTTAGAAAATATAAACAAATTAAGTGCTATTTTAAAATTCTTAAAAGATAATAGATTGATTGAAATTGTGAATTAGTAGCTTGAAATTATGTTGTTTCTCTTCTTAGAGCAACCATTAGTTTTTTAATTTATATTATCAAAGGTAAAACACATTATAAAACAACATTTTTGTAGCTGTTTTCAATAAAGATGGAGAAATTACGATTTGAATTTATGGTAAAGACCAAAAAACAAACATAATTTGCATAACCTCAATTACTGACGCAGATAAACATACCTTTTTGATTCCGGAAAAACTTCAACCGGCAAAATTACATAATGCAGTTGTAAAAACTCAAGCATTTGTAAAAGTAAAAAATACATTACAAAAAAGACATGAAAAAAGACAAGTCTGGATTTCGGTTACACCAGAAATCAAAGAATATATATAGATGAAGATGGCAATATGCAATTTAAAGATTTTTTATTGGAAGGAAAAAATATTGATATTGATCTGTAAGAAACAACACATACAGATTTATTGCACGATAGAAAAATTGATAACACACGATAGTAAATAAAACACATTATATATATATATTTTTTCGATGTCGAGAATGAACATAGGATACTTTTTATCCCGAAAAATGGGATAGTTTCCGGGATAAAAATATATTTGTCTTTTTGTTTGTTATGCTTTTAGGGAAGAACTAATGACCGATCTGAATGAAATTCGGTATATATGTAAATTTTATACCGAGGGTGGGCACGGGATACTTTTCATCACGGATAATGGGATAGATTTATGTAAAGGTTATCCCAGAAAATATGATAGGTTTTTTATTTGTGATTTGCCATCTTCGTCAGTTTGTTTATTTTGGTAAATTTGGCAGTTGTGGTGGTTGTGGTACTTTTGGTAATTGTGGTAGTTTAGTAGCTGTGGTAGTTTTGGTAGCTTCGGTTGGTAGTATATGTAGTTTTGGTAGTTTTTATAATTTTGGTACTTTTGGTAGTAGTGATATATTTGGTTGGTAATTGTGGTAGTTTTGGTAGTTGCGGTAGTTTTGGGCGTTGTGGTAGTTATGGGCGTTGTGGTAGATATGGTTAGTAGTTTTGGTAGTTGTGGTAGATTTGGTTGGTAGTATCGGTAGTTTAGGTAGTTGTAGTAGTTTTGGTCGTTTATGTTGTTTACAGAAAGATAGACGGGGGTAAATAAAACTAGAACGGGTTGAAATACAGGTTTGTATGGGAGACCGACCAATCATTTCTCAATATAGTTTGCGATATAAAGTAAAATAAATCTTATGAGGGCAATTAGCACCAATACAAATAATATAACCTGTTTTAACGCCGACTTAAACAAGAGATACGCACGAGAGTTTGACCCGCGGCAGCCGCGGGCTAGTTAATATTATAAATGCGAAAGTAACTCTGTCTGTCTGTAACTACTGGACCGATTTGGCTGAAACTCGGTGTATATATATCTTTTTATCCGGATAATGGGATAGATTTATGTAAAGGTTATCCCAGAAAATATGATAGGTTTTTTATTTGTGATTTGCCATCTTCGTCAGTTTGTTTATTTTGGTAAATTTGGCAGTTGTGGTGGTTGTGGTACTTTTGGTAATTGTGGTAGTTTAGTAGCTGTGGTAGTTTTGGTAGCTTCGGTTGGTAGTATATGTAGTTTTGGTAGTTTTTATAATTTTGGTACTTTTGGTAGTAGTGATATATTTGGTTGGTAATTGTGGTAGTTTTGGTAGTTGCGGTAGTTTTGGGCGTTGTGGTAGTTATGGGCGTTGTGGTAGATATGGTTAGTAGTTTTGGTAGTTGTGGTAGATTTGGTTGGTAGTATCGGTAGTTTAGGTAGTTGTAGTAGTTTTGGTCGTTTATGTTGTTTACAGAAAGATAGACGGGGGTAAATAAAACTAGAACGGGTTGAAATACAGGTTTGTATGGGAGACCGACCAATCATTTCTCAATATAGTTTGCGATATAAAGTAAAATAAATCTTATGAGGGCAATTAGCACCAATACAAATAATATAACCTGTTTTAACGCCGACTTAAACAAGAGATACGCACGAGAGTTTGACCCGCGGCAGCCGCGGGCTAGTTAATATTATAAATGCGAAAGTAACTCTGTCTGTCTGTAACTACTGGACCGATTTGGCTGAAACTCGGTGTATATATATCTTTTTATCCGGATAATGGGATAGATTTATGTAAAGGTTTTCCCGGAAACTAGGATAGGTTTGTGATTTTGTCCATTTCGTCCAATTGGTGTACATGGACCACTGGGTCCACTTGGACTACTAGGCCCACTTAGTGCACTGGTCCACTGGGTCCATTGGGACCACTTGTTCCATTTGGACCACTTAGTCAACTTGGTCCACTTAGTGCACTGGTCCACTTGGACCACTGGGTCCACTAAGTCCACTGAAAACACTGGATCTACTTGATCCATGTTATCTATTTCGTAATTTTTGACAAGTTTTGTAATTTATGTTGCTTACAGATAGACCGGGGATGTTATAGTATGCGATATAAAATGAAGTGAATCTTACGGGGGCAAATACATAAAAAATTAATACAATATAACCTAAATAAATTTTCTGAATTTCGTGAAAAACTCAAGTGGCTCCTTATTCGCTTTCGCCGGAATACTCACATTCTCACATTACTTTATAACATTTTATTTACCCCTAGTAGTCCTCCCTACCTTAAGGAACGTTTTGAATTCCTTCGACTTTCTACTTCCCACAATTTGCGCACTGATACGTATCGTAAACTCACTACACCTGCACACACTTCATCCTTTTATAACTCTTTCACAGTGCAGGCTGTCAAACTTTGGAATGCGCTGCCTCTTACTGTCAGAGAGGCCAAAACATCGCCTACATTTAAGAACGCACTCAGAAAACACTACTTTTCCTTAAATAATTATGCCTAATTCTTATATTATAGACCATTTAATATATATGTATGTGTGTATTTAATTTATAAAGTAGTTTAAGTATGTGAATTTTTTATTTATTTATAAATTATTTAGTTTAAGTATGTTTATTTATGATATTTGATATTTAATGATCTGCACCACCTACATCGCCAGATTAGATTAAATTATTCCTTAAGTTAGGTTGCCTGGAAGAGATAGCTTTCAGCGATACGGCCGCCTTTTGTTTCTACCATAACAATATTGTAATTGTATATTTTGAAATTGTGTATTTGGTGAGCAATAAAGTGTTATCTATCTATCTATAACCTGTACCGTTTGCTTCTATAAACAAGAGACACGTACTAGAGGTTAACCCGAGGCACAGCCGCGGGGTAAACTCTAGGTGGTGGTTCCAATCTATATTGGACTAGGCTTTTGCAAATGCGTAGTCATAAGGAGTATAATGTCAAGGTTAGCGCAGAATAGAAACTAGGCTTTCGACCATGATTCCTTTCACAATACAGGTTCTATTGTTGAAGCATTAGTATCACTCTAAGACTGTTCATTTCTTGGCTTTACCTCTCCTACCGGGCCCTGGCGGGCAGCTTGGCCACGCATTTGTCCCCCACTTAACGAGCCAGTTTCCATAGAATAGCCAGAGGGCTGTTAGACGTTTTAATCCAGGTACGAGAAGCATCGTGAAACTTCTTGCAGACAGTACTTGCATCATTGATATATAAAAAACCCATATAAATGACTTGCATACAAAAAGCGGACCTGCTTCGGAATCGGCAGTGGTCGAAAATGTGAATTCTAAATAATGAGCACTATAAAATATATAAAGGCATTTAATAGGTTTAATGGTATACGATTGACGAGAGACATGACGGGACAAAAAATACACGAGAAAACCTTGTGGTGTCAAAATACTTAAATATAACTTGACATCTAAGGTGCTAGTGTCAAGTTACATACCTCATTTTAACATGATTGAACTCAAAACTGGATGCTGCTTGCCTTTTTAAAGTAGTGACATTTATATCGTAAAATTGGTTTATGTTTTTTGAATTTTTATTTAGTAGAATAAGAATGACTATTACGTGAGGTGTTAAACAATAAATCTATATTCTTTCATGGGGCACAGAACCCAGCCAGGCATTTGTAAAAGGTGACTCCACAAACTCACAGCAGCATAGTGTTACTCTTCTCCATGGCGCGAGGCTGGTGCTAGGACATGCTCGATTTGTTACATCTCCGAGACTTCAGACTAAATAATAATTATGAACATACGAAGGGTAGTAATAAAATAACACAAACTTGTTTTATATTAAAATGATTTATTACAAAAGTGCCTCCATCAGCGAAACATGGCAGCCAGGGGGGGTAAGGGTAGAGGGGATGCCGCACCCCCAAAATCATACCTACACAAACAATGTAGGTACAAATGACACATTATCAATCATAGAAGATGTACTAAGGAATCACAAGTGACCAGTAAATAGATAACTCGCGATACACTCGGACGGCGCCAACAGCAGTTCTTGTTTTTTATTGAAAATCTCAATTAAAACTTAATCATTGTCCTATTGTTTTCTACAAAAACCAGTATAGACTGGAAACATATTTTTAAACTGAAATCAGTCATAACTGGAATTGAGCTCGTTTGCAACTTCGTTGTGTTGAATTTCATAAATCTGCGTGACGTAGTGGTTTTCAACCATAGTCGTCGGTCGATATCGCACATTCAAATGAAGGAACGTTTTCATCTTTGATTGATTTCGTTTACAAAATAATATTTCCAAAAATAAGTGCTTGTTTGGAATGTTTACTTCTTTTAATTGGGATCTTTTGTAAAAAATAAGAACAAGTTGGTGGCGCCATCTGTGTCGTGTTCCGAATTATGTTTTGTATTATAGACAGTTATCATTCCTTCGGTTTAACCATAAAAATAATGTTTATGCTATGAGTATCTTCGTACACTTTTATTGGCAAGTATAGTATGCTAAAAGTTCGTTTCGGGCGTGGCTTTTACGGTGCCAAAGTGCCAATGGCCACGCTTACATAACATATTTAGCATTCCCGCTACACCTCGAGAAGATGTGATAGTTTACAAGATTGTAATGAACTCCTTGTAACAAAGGGTATGATAGAGATCACATTAATATTACCGTAAAAGTTTAAATTACTCTAATAGTTGAACATAACAATGACAAAAAGGGTGGATTGGAGCTAGCGCTTAGAGGTTTCTGATTCGTTACGCGTATCAGAGACATCGTTCAGCATTTATAACAGTAATAAAAGTGACAGATTACAAAACAACAGTAGAATTCGATTCTGAACTGTATCTGTCCATGTGTTTTGAAACCAGCACTGTTAAAATAAGGTTTATTTTAACGGCGCTCGCTGTCTACAAATGCATGTTATGTTACATAAAAATTATACACAAATCTGAAATGCACATAATACTGCATGTAGTAGTTACATATTGAGGTCATGTTATTTTTATCGAATCCTTACATCGTGGAAAAATCTTCTAACCATTTTATGTAGATTTCCCCATTTTTATATTTTAAATCAACAGAACTACGTTTTTGTTATAAAAAGTATTTTTATGGCTACTGCCAATTTTTTTTTCATTCAGTCGGGAGGTCCTGGTGGTCCTGGGACACATGTATATATATATACACACACGCATATGTGTGTATGTTTGACATTTGTATGAATGTAGCGCAACACCAGACGTCATCAGTGATGAAAGCAAAAGGGAACACTGACTGTACATGCCTAGGTGAGGTGAATCAAAAAGTTCTTACAAGTGCATATGATATTAACCTTATATATAAACCTTTTTGGGAAAAGTTCAGTATTCAGTAGACATTAAGGGATGATACTTACCCTATTCAACTGTTACGTATTGCAGATCAAGCTGTAAAGATGACCCGCGTTCTGGGCGGCCTTCTACCTCCGTCAAGGAAATAAATGTTAAGCATCCGGTTTTGGGAATCAGAAGAATATCTATAAGGTAGCGGTGCTAGTAGATGGCCATGCATCAGTAGTTGGCCACTTTCCCTAAAAATGCTTATAACAAGAGTTTTATATAACATTTTTTACGCATTGTTAGCTTATAAGCTAGTGTGATCATCTGGCAACACAAAAAAATAGACGCCGTCATGTTGGTAGCCGTGATATTCAAGATGGCGAATTTTGACTTTTGAATCGGTGGTCGTCAGATTAAAACAAGGTAATTTCTTATGTAATTTATTAAGCAAAGAGGTCAATCATTCGAAAGATTTTGATGGCAAATCATGTTATTTTGTTTAGATAATTTGGTTTTAGGATTTATAGTGGGTTTGAGTCAACATTTGTTTTAAAAATTAAAAATGCATTTTTGCTTACATTATAGTTTGTTGGGGTGGCCCATTACTAGCATCTGTTAGTCAAAATAATTTAATAGTTGCCCGTCCGGGCAACTACTAGGTATTTTCTATTTCAAGTTTATTTTGCTTCATTATTTTTTATCTAACCTAAAAAGTTAATAAAATTAAAATGCATTAACATTTTTTGGGTTTTATTTTTAATTTTCAGTAATGAGCCGGGTGGGCAACTACTGACTATTATTTCGGCCAATTACTAATTCTGTCCATGTATTCCATTTTAGGTAAGTACTAACTTTATTTTTAATTTTTTAGATGCCAGGAAAAAAAGGAGCGTTTTTAAGTTATAGTGAAGAGTCCATGACCCAAGCCGTTAACGACGTAAGACTCCATGACACACCGATACGTGCTGCCGCCAAGAAATTTGGAGTCCCTCGGCAGACTCTTGCAAATAAAGTGACCGGGAATTCTGCTCTTGCAAGGAAGATGGGCCCAGCCACTATGCTGACAAAAGAAGAAGAGGAGAGAATATGCCAATGGGTGTACGAATCTGCAGCGGCTGGATGCAAATTTTTTAAGGCGAATAATAAGCCAGGAAAAACATTTTTAAAACTTTTTATGAAGAGGAATAAAGGAATAGCCTCAAGAACCTCGCAAGACTTGACGTCTTCTAGAGCAGCCGTCAACGAAGAAGCAATAAGGGAATGGTTTGGAAAAGTTGGAGACAAATTAAAAGAAAAAGGTTGGGCCGACATTCTCCTTGACCCCAACAGAATCTTTAACTGTGACGAGACGGCTTTCATGTTAGCACCTAAAACACCCAAGTTCCTCGCAAAAAAAGGAGACAAAAACGTCTACCAACATGTTAATGCTGACGACAAAGAGTGTTTGACTGTACTTGTTACAGGAAACGCTGCCGGCACCTTTGCTCCTACGACAATTATATACCCTTACAAGCGAATTCCAGCTGAAATTTCCGACAATTTTCCATCAGGGTGGGGACTGGGAAAAACCGACTCGGGTTGGATGACCTGTGAAGCTTTTTTTGAGTTCATAGCTGACATATTCTTCCCTTGGCTATCCTCTCATACCCTCATGTTACCTGTCATACTCTTCGTAGATGGACACAAATCGCATTTGTCTTACCAATGCAGCCAGTTCTGTCATGAGAAAGGCATCGCACTTATACCACTCTTTCCAAATGCTACTCATTTGCTGCAACCACTTGACGTGGCCGTTTTTAAACCTTTAAAGGTGGCTTGGAGGAAGCGAGTGCAAATGTGGCGGATTGAAAAAATTCAAAGCGAGGAGGGGCACGCTTTAAAGAAGAAAGACTTCGCCAAATTACTTAAGGAGGTGATGGAAGAAAGCTTAACCCCTTCCATACTAGTGAATGGTTTCCGCAAATGTGGCCTTGTTCCCTGGAACCCCGAAGCAGTTACGATCCCTGGGAAAGCTATTGAGAAGAAGGACAACACTGAAAAAATTTTGTTCTTAAAGAGAGGCTTACATTTTCTAAATGAATCAATACCTGCTGACACCTTGATTGCATTTCAATCTACAATTGGTGATTGGTCCGGTGACACCACTGATAAGTCATTGTTCAACTTATGGCACAGTACCAAAACTGAAGTAGAAGCCCTCCAAAAGGAAGACAGTGATCTAACGCACGAGGATCGGACAGCATCTCCACTTACAGCTGACTTCAACATTCCAGCACCGATTTCCGACTTAGCCACTGCGGACATGGAGCTTGTACATGCACAACCAGGACCCTCATGTACTAGCACTGTGCCTAGTCCCTTTAAAAAGCAAAAACGTACATAAAAAAACCTTTTTTTATGTACCGACGGAAGTGAGCAAGGATACAAAAAGGAAGCCAAAGGAAAAATTGCCCACCGTAGCTTTTGGAGAAGATTATGTGACCTACTTGAAACGGAAAATGGAAAAGAAGGAGAATCTCGCAAAGCAGAAGTTAGAGCGAGCCAACGAAAGGAAACGGAAGAAGGCGGAAAAAGATGCATTGATGGAACAGAAGAAACTGGAAGGAGAAGATCGAAAGCGCCGCAAGTTTCAAGACACCCAAGCCAAAAAAACCAGAAGACATCTGTGTTATTCTTCTGATTCTTCTGACTCAAGTGTTAAAGTCTCATCGGCAGAAAGCGACATTACGATGAAGAAACGGATGAGGATGATAGTGACAGCAAACTTATCCCTCCGAAAAAAGTGAACGGCGAATTCGTCATCGTTCGTTATGACGGCAGGTTTTATCCCGGAAAAGTTATTACGGCGCTTCCATTGGTCGCTTCAATTTCTGCCATGGCGAGAGTGGGGCGGCTATGGAAATGGCCAGTTCGGCCCGACGTTTGTGAATACGAGTGGAAAAACGTCATCACTACCATAAAGGAGCCTCAGAAAACAAGCAAAACGCGAGACCTCTTTAATGTGCCTGAAATGAAACACTTTGAAGACTTGACTTATTTAAAATAATTAAATAAATTTCTTATGAAGCAGTTTATAAGGCTTATTTTTATTTAGAACACAGAATATAGCATTGAAACTGGGTGGGCAACTACTAGTGAGAAAGTGGCCATCTACTAGTATTTGTATTTGTATTTCTTTAAAAAAAAAATTCTTCTTGAATTTTTTAAACTGGAGTAATCTGTTGATTGATCTTAATAAATCCGAGTTTAAGTTATCGCAAAACGCCTTCACCGAGTGCATAGACCGATTAACAACACAGACAGTGTTTAAAAACAAAAACTACTGCATTAAATGGCCATCTACTGGCACCGCTACCTTAAAACATATAGCTGACGTCTTAAACTTTTCGTAGCATTCAATCCATTTTAATTGATTCACTGGGGCTCAAAAAAGTGTCGGTGAAATGGGTGCCACGAATGTTGACCGACGAAAACAAAAAGCGACTTGCATAATAATTTTCGCCGTCGCCTCGACATCATGGATGGAACGTGGGCCCACCATTTCGATGCTGAAACTAAGAGACAAGCATGTCTTGGAAACAACCATCTTCTCCATCCATTAAGAAATTTCGAGTTGCTTCTACTGCTGGCAAAGTTATGGCCTTAGTGTTTTAGGCTAGTGAAGGAATCCTATTTATTGATTACCTTCCAAAAGACCACACGATAATTAAGGAAAAACGTCGTGGAAAACTGCCGTTGGGTGTGTTGTTCGTTTCTTCACGATAACAGTCCCGCTCATTGATCCGCTATACTGGCTTCAATCTCCTTGACCACCCACCATATTTTATGGACTTAGTCCCAAGTAATAGCCCGAGCCCCAAGTAGCCCCAAAATTAAAAGAGGAAATTCGTGCAAGTAAATTTCACGACAATGACGTGGTTATGGCTGCCGTAGAGGAGTTTTTTGTGACTCAAGTAACACATATTTTTGTTTAAATTTCTGCGTTTTTTAATATTGATTCCAAGAACTTTTTAATTTACCCTCGTATGTACCAAGTATCATTTGAGCCAGTACAATATATTATCTTAAGGAGATAGTGATTAATTAGACAACGAAGAAGATCTGTAAGCATCGTACTTCGTTGAACCATGCCCAAACTGACTTAGAACACGATTCCTGTAAACGAGCACTCGCAACATTCAATACATATGTATGCATGTGGGACCTCAACTTGTGTTGATGTGATTTATGAGTGTGTCGTCGCACAGAGATAGCCCCCGCCCCCGTGACCGCGCGCGAAGGCTCCTACGTAATATAGCTAACGTTCATCTAACTTATCCTTAACATGTAATAAATTACAATGTAACTATTTATAACGTAAGCGCCCAAATGAGGCGTCGACTCGCAGCCCCCTAGGCCGCGGTGGGAGGGCCACGACGCGTTCCTACAGCTAACTGGCGGTGAGGCCACTCGAGGCGCCCCTCCTCTCGGTCGGCTCGTGACACTTGCCTCGACTCCGAATCGGACGTCTACAGGGTCTTCGCTTTTTCAAGTAATTCGTTGATAAATTTCTGCAAATCAAAAACAATCAGTTGTAACAGAATACATGGGATACTTGCTCTGGCCAGAACGGTCAAAAGCAAGGACCGCCAACAGCCATCGAGGCCCGAGACGAGGGCTAGCACTATAGAAAAAAACTTCAACTTTTAATTAATGTATTCATTAAAAGTTTAAGTTGTTTTCTATAGAGCTAGCCTTAAAACATATTGTTTAAATTTCAATGAGTCATAAATTAAAATTCCAAATGAGCTACTTTTTAATTTTGTAAAATTTATGAATTATTTTATTCAAATAAAAACTTCTTTAGGCACGCTGGCCACTTATGGGATGGAGAAAAAGCTCCCCTGACTACTGATAATTAATTTTTTTCTTAAATAAGACGTTGAGATTTTCAATTAAAAAAAATAGCCTAATGGTGCATCAGTTGACACCTCATTTCTTTAACGGCAAATAATGTAGGTATTTATTATTATTCAAGAAGTATAATGATAATTTTGATTAAATTATTTAAGTGTTAAGTATGACGTTATTAGGATATTTAATGCTTGCTGTTTTTTACCCGACTGCCAAGGGACGTTTGTATTTATTTATTAATTCGTACCTTGCAAATGGCCTGATCTACAGTCGTGTTTTTGACTTTTTTAATTTATGAACATCGTGTTAGAATCTATGGTAGAATGTGTTGAGGCAATTGTAGCACACGAGTTACTTACATGTACATCCTTTTGTGGCTTTTTGGCATCAGCTAGTAACGTCTGAAAAGAAAGGAAACGTTTAAACTATTATAGACGCTGTCGTCGCCCTCGTCTTACTTTACGAGTCATTTCATTATAATTTATTTTATATATTGTTCTTACTTTGTTTTGCTGCACACGTGGTCTGTGCAATGATTATATCTATTATTTTATTTTTTAATTATTATTTATGATTATGGGTATTTTTAAATGATATTGTTTTTATGTTTTATCATTTAGTTGGCTAGTATATGCCTAGACTGGGTCACATTTTAGAACTTATTTTGTTGTTTATCTGTCTGTATATCGACAATGCACTAGAAATTCAATCTATCCAAAATGTGCAAATTAATTACCGGTGACATAATTATAGAACGATTATTCAATATTTAATTATTAATATTAGTAAAAGAGAATATAGTCGACATTCGATGCAATGGCGAATGGCGTCAGCCGCCAATGTTCTACGGGGGGGCCACAAAGGTGCTGTTCATCTGTGCTTACTAATATACTATTTCATTGAAACAGGAAAGTTCTCGAACAATTACTGAAGTATGCCCAAGCTCTTGTTTGGTAAGAGAAGCGGACACCCACCCAATCAAATGTCGTGAATAGTATTAGGGTGAATCGTACTGACCGCGAGGTGCGCGCGCCGCCGCTGCTCGTCGTCCATGTCCAGCAGCTCGTCGATGTCCACTTCCACCTCCTGCGAGGCGGCCGCCGCCGCCGCCCCTCCCCCTCCCCCTCCCGCCGCGTCCTTCTGAAATCCAAACGCATAATTATATCATTGTTATGTGTCTACCTTAACTTGCATATTTGGAACATGGCGTGCCACTCACAGGCGCCTCGTAGAGCTTCTGCAATTCGTCGTAGAGCCACATCTCGACGGCGAGTCGCTTGCGGATCAGCGCCATCTGGTGACTGCCGTACTTCGCCGTGAGGAACTTCTCGCGTCTCTCCTTCACCTGGAAACGGCACAGTGCACCCGCATCAGACCAGTGGCCAGATTTCACGTGAATGACGAAAGGAAGCCGGGTTCTGGGATGTCGTGTCTCTCACCTCCCCCTTGTCGCTGAAGTTGACGTGCAGGCCGCTCTTGGCGGGGGAGCGCTCGGTGGGCGAGAGGGCCGGGTGCGCGGGGTGCGGGGGCCGCGCGGGCGCGTACCCGCCGGCCGCCACGCCGCACTCCATGCCGCGCGCCGCCGACGCCGACGCGGACGCGGCCGCCGCGCCGCTCCCGCTGCGGCTCTGCGAAATGCAAACATAATTATCCATTTAAACTTCTCGATTACTTTCGACAAACAAACTACATTCAACAGCAAAGTGGAACCGCGCACTTAGGACCTTCCAACCACTGAGTGCACGTGACAATCACGAACATATTACGTCCGCGCGTACTACCGACAATCGTAAGTTAATTCATTCCGTTTGCAGAAAAACTGGGATTGTGTTCTCCTTTGAGAAAGCCTTTGGCCTCCCATAAGCGGGCATCACCAAATTGGATTGTGATTGATGCGTACAGGGCCGAATTGGGTTATTGAGGAAGCCTCACGAGTTAATCTTGTAATGGTAGCAACAGCACACTGCTTCTGACGGTGGCTCATGATATGGCAACTAACATTCCTAAAGAAACTAGGGAGTACAATCTTATTACGTTATACTAAATACAAAGAATTACGTACGAAGTACCTGGTGCATTATACCTAAATTTAGAAATTTCGTTTATACCTTGTGAATTAGGTCATCGCGACACATGGCCGTCCGCTGCCTACAGTCTAATTATAATAATAAGCACGTCATGCTCCAGATGCGGCCCAATATTCTTAAAAAATCTTGTAACGATTTTCAGGAAGTCGTCATCCGGTGTTCGGTAGCAGTGCTATCATCGCAGGACTCGCGAAAGTGGACAGATAGGCACGACAACTTCTGGCGGAAAACAAACGCTACCAAGTGAGTAAAAACGATGAATAGAACGAGGCGGGACGTACGAGGATGTCTTAATAATATTGTTCGCCGCCGAAAGCGGAACTTTGCCGCGACCTGAGGCGTTCATCGATTCGTCGCATCCTTCGCGCTCTGATATTATTTATGAGCAGCGGGCGGCCGGCGCCTTATTCGTGCCACCGCGCAACGCGTTTGTGCAACATATGCATTATTTCAACACATCGTTGTTTCAGAGAACTATGATTCCTTCCACGACCTTTGAATGACTAAACACTGTCCTAGAATATATGTATGTAACGCACCATGTTTCATTTCTTTTGCATTTGAGGGTTAAAATGCAAAATTTTATATATATTGTGATTTTCTTGTCACAGAGTTGTTACGAGTATATGTTTGCTCCAGATATAGAGTACATCTTGAGGGCAATGTAGTAAACTCGCAAGTTTACATTCCTCACGAGGTCCAACATCCGTTTTGGGCTCGATGAAGCTTCCTATATTCCTAACTGCTTTTATTTAATTAATGTGGAACAGATATCAAACAACTTCGTTTCACGAGCTACGTTTATCGAGTGTTTTGTATTAGACCATTAAACTATCAATGGATAATAGGTCTAAGTGTTTCGTAAATATTATTTTGAAATCTGTACTCCATGGGAATTATCCTTGGTGTTATGTCTTTGGCCTCAGTAAACGTCGATCGCCTGCTACGTTCGACGAGTACAATGAACGTTAAAGACTCGAATGTATTCACTTACAAGTGTTATTACAGCCATAATGCTGGTGTTGCACAACGGCTTGCGTTGCGCACGCGTGGACCAACTGAACCGTGCTCAGCGGCCAGTGCAGCGCTCACCGTGTCCACATGGGGCTTGAGTTATTCCACTCGGCTTACTTAGGAATCCTTTTTCTGAATCGCACTCACAATAAAATTTCTCGAAAGCTACTGGGTCTATAGAAATATTTGTCAGAAATCTATTCAAATTGGAGAACACTTTTAGAAGGTCATACATAGAAGTTATAAAATTTAAAAACTTCGTTTAAAAAAACCGACTTCAAAAACTAAAAAACTAAAATGTATAAAATAACTTATTTCTAAAGCTATTATTATTAATATATATTATCTAAAACATCTTAAAGTCGGTGCTTAGTAATTTTCAAAATATAGTAATTTTTATGTTTTGCTTTGCACCGACTTCAAGATGTTTTAGATAATATATATTAATAATAATAGCTTTAGAAATAAGTTATTTTATACATTTTAGTTTTTTAGTTTTTGAAGTCGGTTTTTTTAAACGAAGTTTTTAAATTTTATTTGTTACTTTTTAGTGTCTAGCTATGTATGGGTGGACCTACGAATGGTGCCGCGCTTCTTAAAAAATATAGGTCCCCAAGAACCCGGAACAAAAAAATGTTCGTAAAATGAAAACTACTGGGCCAAACTATGTCAAATTTTTAGGGGACCAATTGGAAGCTATTCCGCGTCGAACAAAAAAAGAATCACGTAAATCGGATCATAAATGACGGAGTAATCGGCGAACATACATAAAAAAAAGGAACAAAAAAAAAAAAAAAGATTCCGACGAATTGAGAACCTCCTCCTTTTTTCGAAGTCGGTTAAAAACTTAATTTTACTTCGTAGCCCATGTACACCTCATGTAAATTCATAGACACATACAATACATTCATACCACATGCAAATTCTTCATGCCGCTTCAGACTACTGTAGTGAAGTTGCTAGTACTCGACAACCTCACGCAGGTCGTTCGTCCATCGGACTGGAGGGCGTCCGACACTACGTTTACTCGTAAAGGCGGAAGACCGGGATGTGGGGCGAACTCGGAAAGGTTACACCAGGATTGGATTGCGACTGGCTGACAACGACTTCCAAAGAGTGATAACGCTCTTACAAAAGAGCCGACCTCGACTCCTGCCCTTCCTCCTTATCACACGTATGCCGCGTGATAAGGAGGAAGCAACTATGCTGGAAGCCAACTGTACATTGTTTCATAAACTTAGCGGATAACACAACTTCGGTATTGTGGAAACTCGTTTAGAGACATGAGACAAACATTAAAAGACGTCTACCGAAAGAAATCCACGATGGGACATTCTTTAATAATGCTTAATTATGAATTGTTTTGTTATTGTTCTTCATTACTGTAAGTAATTTTTTATGTACTTATATGTTTCCGTAGATATGTATAGAGATAGAGAGAAAGATAACACTTTATTGTACACCAAAATATACAAATACAAAACAGACCATATTTACAATATTTTCTAGGCCAGTGCTTTTAAATGTGTGGATCACGACCCCTAGGGGGGTCGCAGAGCCTTTCTCGGGGCGTCGCCCGCAAAAGGGAAAAGGCAATTTTAATTTCTACCTCGCATTACATACTTTCTAAGCTCAGCAGCTTTTTGCAGAGTATAAGGCACTAATAGTGAATTTGAGTAACAAAATAGAGAAAAACTATAAACGTAGTCTTTTAAATTACTAACTTTATGTCTGTTTACGACCCAAGGGGGTCAACATTTTTCAACCTGTAAAGGGTTCGAGTATTCAAAAAGATTGAAAAGCACTGTTCTAGGCAATACAATAGGCGGCCTTATCGCTCAAGCGATCTCTTCCAGGCAACTGAAATCAAAGACATTTGAATCAGGCGATGTCGGTGGCGCAGGAAAAAGGCAATAGATACATGAATACTACTAATAAACTAATTTAAGAAATATATATACATACTCATAATACATTTCAAAATATATCAGTTATTATAATAAATGTATTGGCTTGATGATATTGTGTTAATGACATAGCTATGTATGGACAAATAGTGTTTTCTGAGTAAATTGAAAATTATATTGAAAATTGTTCAATGAATATATAAAAAATAAGAAAACCTAAATTTTACTGCGTAATGCGAATATTCAATATGAATTAATACACCACACGGCATTTTTAGTTCTTATTAGGTGCCAACTTTGAGAGACGTATAGATAATAACATTAATTATTGATAACAATACCGGTAACTAAATCAGAATTTGAAATGTCAATTATGAAATATAATTATTATCTGCGTCAATTTCAGATTTCGTCGGTCTCGTAATTTTGTACGTTTGACAGCGTAACCGCGACAAATGGCCGCCGCCATCAATTGTCTTAACAATTAATTCAAATGGATTGTCCCATGACGACGACCATTGAACAATGCGATCCGTGCACTAAGATATTATGAAAGATAACATTACATTATAGAGCGTGTAATGTCTCCTTATCACTAATAACAAAAAATTGAAATGTTATCGCTGAAGGGCGACAGTTTTAGCGCACTCCGCCATTCTCACTTTTTATACGCTATTTCATATCACAAATATTGGAATGAATACACGGTAGTCCGTGATACGGGACTGTGTAATGTGATTTGTAAATAATATTTGAATGTCGTTGTACGTAAATGCTCTGACAATAAGTGGGTGCTTCATGCACATCTAGGGCCAAAGATATTGTAATATAATGGATTAGGCACTGTGCTATCCGCACCACTTGAGATATTACACTTTGCACCTACATATTATTATGTTCATGTAATTAGCTCTTCGACTACACTTTAAACTTATTATTTTTAATTATGCTTACACCTGACACCAACCGACTTCACAAAAGGAGAAGGTTCTCGATTCATCTGTATGATGTTATTATTTTTGTTCTCCGTTAATTCTGAACCGATTTTCATTTTTTTTTCTTTTAATCGAAAGTTTATACTCCCCGATTGGTTTCATGGTCACCGAGTCAGGATCTAATGAGTGGATCCCACAAAAATCGAGAGCAACCTTTATTAAAAAAACGCCTTTAAATGTAGGCCCATTAAAAAAAAACTTGTAAACGCGTGGCAGTACTACACTTCAACGGGCGCTTCATTTTTTTGTAGATATGTTATGCGGTTTCCCTGGCAAATGTGGACCGATTTTAATAGATTTTTTTTAACTCCCGAGATGGTCCCATAGTCACCAAGTCAGGATCTGCTTTGTGGATCGCAAGGAAATCGAGATAACCCAAAGGATGCCCTCGATTAAAAATTGCTATATTGTATACATTCCGAGATATTGAATTGAATATTTATTTTCGGTTTTAGTGTGAAGTCGGTTTAGTTTTTGTTGAAAAAATATATTTAACTTTTAACTTTAGTGAGATGAATAATTGGTATTTGTACTTAGAGCATTGTTAGGCAGAATGGTCGTTGCTTTCGTTCTCGTGGATTTTACAAAACAAAAGTACTTGAGGAAATTTTCCTATAAAAATGTTTATACGGAAATCAATGATATTTTAGGGGTAGTAATAAATTGTCTGCCTCTGCAATGTAAAAATTCAAACAAAATACTGAAATATATTTAATAATGACGACAAGAGTCTGGGTGTCATGTGTACTACATTCTGGCATAATAATCTCATTAAATTATAGAGACCTTGGTAACAAGTTTGAGCGAACTTTAATTCTAAATAAAACTTGGATAATCACATCATCTACCTCCAATATGATAATGATCTCTTATAATAGTGAGATGTTGGTATATTCAATCAAACGACTGAGCTATACTATTCATATTTTGCATTCAAGAGCACACCACAATAGAAAACTGGTTATCACTGGTTATCATATTTCCACATAGTATCATCGCACAATTATTTAACTTTACCTTACTCGGGGTCGCTCTTTTATAAATATAATGAGTTGATTAAAAACAGTGACGACTTTTCTTTGTGATTTTGTACTGAAAGTACTTGTAAAAATAAAAGGAAAAGATAATGAATAAACGTATTGCGATCAGCCACCGGCATCTACCCACGTCGGCCGACACTCATTTGAATCCCACAACAAAAATTTAAATTAACCAAGTTTTTAGTCAAATGTAACGGTAAAGACCGGCTTAGGCTGCGGCGATAGGCTCGTGTGCGTGCGTCAACACCGCAGCCTAATGCTGAACACACACTGATTCTAACGAATACCTATTACAATTTAATATTATAGCTCAAAAGGTTAATTAATCGACCACAATATGTTCCATTTCTATCATTCTAATTCAATAGTTTTTGTTCGAACTAAATTTCACTATATAAGTTAAATTTAAGTCCACTTCTTACTCTATAGAGAAATTGCAGCGCATTACATTGTAATTTCTCCATCAAAACACTTCAAGATTAAAAATAGCGTCATAATAATCGTGAGGCATATTAAAAAATGGTCGGCCATCACGTGCACGCGCATATGATATTTTATATTAACGGCTTGCCTCAGATTATAAATTACGTAACAAACTCGACAAATGACAATGTGTGTAACACATCAAAGGCTGGCAACGAGTCGGTTTCGCCCTGGTGTTGTAGTAACCACTTTACATTCAGGGTTCTACATGGCAGGCAGTCCACCGCGTAGTGCAGCACTGTGAATGCTGTTGCAGCCGGCAACACCGCAAAGAATGCCTCTTTAGTCTTGCAAGCCCTACCCACTGCAGGATCGCCTTTAGATGGCACGTTTGCTTGTTGGCCAGATTCGCAATAAAAAATGTGTCGTTTTAGCGTCTCGAGGAAGCGATACGCCCACGGCGTGCACTCATCTTGAAACAGTGCACTATCACAAATTCACAATCAGTTATATCTTGACACCTGCTACTGTTTGGCCTTTAATTGTAAGCACCTCGCAAATCATGTACGAGATAAGAACAATGAGCAATTGGGTCGATCGTTTGATCGTGGTTTAATCTAACAACGTTCACGTCATAATGTACCTACTACAGCAGGGATGCTCATAGTGGTCGATATCGACTCCCTTGGATCGAATTGGTTTCCCAGGGATCGACATAAACGAAACCTGATTTGAACCGGATTTTTAAAATAACGGCTATGGAGGTCTGAGGTACGAGTTCACTTTGGAAAAGGGGTCTCTTACCTAAAATAGTTTGAGAATCCCTGAACTAGTGTCCATTGAAAAATACCTACTGTAATAGATGAGTTTCAATGGTTTAAGCCGTGGATTTGATTTCCGGCATCAGGGTCTTCAGATTGAGGCCTCCAGGCCGTCGTCATTATTAGGTCTATTTTAGAGCTTAACTCAAACTATTAGACAAAATTCTATACCTAGGTACCCACTACCCATAAATAAAAATCCGATAGGATGAATTTCGTAAACGAACTTTGAATAACTTTTTGAATACTTCCACAGCCCAGTCGTAAGTTAGAACTCTCTTAGTTTAGCTTAGCTTGAAAATATGCGTTGTGTGTTCTGTTTATTGGTTGCTACATTATTATGATCGTTATTTGCCAATATTTGCGATAAACTAATGGGTTCTTTTCTTAATACAATGTGAATTTAATAGATAATATTCCTTTGAAATTGAATATGAATATTACTGCCGTGCGCAGAAGGTTTGCCGATAGCATCATGAAGTCACGCGTCGATGGTCAATAGGGTTGACAAAAAAGGTTACATTCATAGTTGTTGAAATAAGTTTGTTACTTTAATTTATTATTGTATATACAATAATAGTAAGTAATACAATACAATAATGTAAGTAGTCATCGGCAAACCTGGGCGCCGCCTATACCTATTAAATCCACATGGTATCGTTAGGATTCATGTATTATCATTGTAAATAATCCATGGTCCTGCTGGAAACACTGTTATTTTTAAACATTGGTAAAACAATAATAATAACCTTTGTTACCCGAGTGAATCCTAGTAATTGTAAGTATCGTCGACTACAGCCGTTGCCGTCGCTGGCCGTTGTCAAGGCATGGCCGCGCTGCCAACAGAACTAACCGCTACAGTTATAATTGTTTGTTTAAATTACACACGTGACCTCAAAAGCTAGTAATACATGGAAAAATATTAATATACAGAAATATGCGAAAACAATGTTCTGCTTAAATCATGCTGAGCTATAATTTAAAAAGAAATGTGTCATCATCAACGTGTTTGGCGATTAATCCTTATTTTTAGTTTTTATATTTATTTTGCTACACCACGTTTTAAGGCGTACTAGATACTACTTTCCCAACTCAGTACAGACTCAGTTGTTTTTGAAAAAAAGATGTTTTTGACAGAATAATAGAATCTACACAAAGAATAGTCGTAGAAATAGCAACCGCTTCTACAGTTTTGACAAAGGTGCTGATCGGACTGATACGGAGGGCATTTCAAATTAAGTATTTATTCACTAGTTTCCACTGGAGAACAATGAAGTCTACTTTCTATTCTATGTACAGCAAAAATTCAAATAAACTGGGACATATTTTGTTTTAAATTACAAATGCTACAGCCTTCATAATTTCGTACGGGTGTAGCACGTATAAAATCTAGTTTTTCCGGTCAAATAATTTTCCAATTATTATAACATTATTTCTACGATGTTTGAAAAGTAAGGTATTTGAACTTACGCTTTTATTCATTTCAGGTAATAATACCATTATTGGCATCTCATCAGCTTATTCTAGAATACAAGAAATATTAATATTTTTAGGCATAATTTATTTTTTAAAAAGAGCACCAACTTTCACAACGCGACCTAAAACATGATACAGTGTGTATGAATATGTATATAGTTTAAGATTGTAGTTTCATGCTTTGCAATGATGTAATGTCTACCGCGACGACGCCTTAAGGGCGCAGCGGAAGATCAGCGCTGCTTTTAACCGACCGTCATTAGGCTGAGAATTATGCCCCTTTTTGGAATGAATTTATATTACTTTAGTTTTTAAATATGAAGCAATTATACTATATCTATATAATTTGTCCTGAATAAAATTATTTCCCGGTAATAGGTACCTTAAGGTATTCACCGCTTGATGGAGTTCTGATACCTACTGAATTGAAGTCGCTCAAGTGCGGGTCGGCCTTCACATGTTGAATCACAAAAAGTAGGTTTTCAACGGATAATGATCGAATTATCTTCCGCTGAAAGTGTTTTTATAGTTTTATCAGCTTAGTTATGTTTTCTTATGGGAGGGTAAACCACTTCGTTACGTAACGCGTTACGGCGCCAGTCTGTCTGGCTTCCCTTTCTCTCATGCATTCGGCAGCGGTAGGTAGGCTCCTCCTCTCTTACTCTAACCCACAGCGCCAGCTGTATTTCGGTAATTAGATTAAATAATGATACTAATAATGTTCATACATAAAATTCTACTGTACATATTAAAGAATTGTAACTAAGAATAAAATATATTTTATAATCAATAAAAGATTTTATTAATAAATAACTTTTCCTTACATTATCATATTAATATAATTACATAAAATTTAAGCGATAACCCAAGCTTTTCTCAAGTAAAACAATTTCAATATTAAATAGTTCAACTTGATTAGTTTAAGTTGTCACTTCTGTCAGGCGTCCCGAGACGCACATGTTTTTTTTTAATTTACACATACACCGTATTTTCCTACCAAATTGATTATATGTATGTGGGTATATCTCTATGGGCTACGACATAAACAAGCGGACATGATGACTGCATAAGGATTAAATATTCGCCAAAATAACTACGGAACCCCAAATGATGCAAAAAACAAAAAGATGAATGTACGTAACTTCACTTATATTTTAATTTTTATAAACTAATTATCATATTTTCCATTTTTTGGACCTTCCCAGTGCATATTTACGGAATTTCGTAAATAAAATATAATTATGATAAATGCACCCGTTAACTCTACGAGGGATTAATCTGCAACCTGCGAGTTCCACAGGTTTATGAACTTCGCCGGAAAAAACCGCACGGAAATATTAAGAGTGCGCCACGGCCTAAAGGGTCGGTGCGGGGCGCAGTCTATAATTGCATATTCCACAGCCCACTAAGTTAGATATGGTGACGATTTTAATATCTTTTTGTTGATTAAAATATAAGAACAGCCGTTTCACACGCGCTATCATAATATTATGCAGTACCAGTGTTTATATTAGGACCGCTATTCTAACTTCCGGATGATTCAAAGCTTTAGTTGGGAATCTGATACTCATACAATACCGGTTCAACAGCAACTGGCTCGAGTTGCTAATTGTGAAAATAAATAAAAAATAAGGCAGAGTAGTCCGCACCGAACTCCATGGCCGCTGTTAGTTGGCAACGGTTGGCTGCGCAATTGATGCTTTTTCATACAAAATCAGATATTGCGCAGTGTTTACCGGCTTATGTCGATAGGCCATAAGTTTGGCGCTATTAATATTCAAATTAAACGTGAACCTACTAGGCAAGCTTCCGTGTAGTTGTCGCGCCGCACTGCCTTTGCTTCCCAATTATTATTTGGCGTAAATAAAAGTCCGTATTGGAAGCTGGAAGCGAGCTCGTCTCCTGGCGAGAGGGGTGGCTGCGTCCGCGGTCAGTGCCCCCGGCGGAGGTCACGCCCGCTGGGTGCCCTCCCGACTCCTGCGGGGCTCGTTCGGGCGCAAGGAGCACTAGCACTGAACGGCGGGCGCACGAGGTCGTCACACTCCGCAGGTGGAACGTCACTTACTGCCTCTGATCACTGGAGCGAACCGTGAGCGAGGAACCGAACGCACGAGACGAGCGCGCTGGGCCGCTGCACGCTGCCCGCTGCCGGCCGCTGCGCAACGAGCGCCGAGACGGCGGCGCGGCACCGGCCGGGCCTGTGCCCAGTGTTGCCACACCGCTCAGCGGCTACTCGATTCTAGATAACGCGCACGATGGTATGTTAAAGTTTCCATCGCTGAAATCATTACAAATAACAACAGCAATAATACTCTCTATTGTATACCAACATAACAAAGTAATAAATATTATTGTCTTAACTATAAGTTAGTACAATGGGCGGTCTGGTTGCTTAAAGCAATCTCTTCCGGACAACTTTTGGATGGACAAGAACTTATTAAAAGTTATAATAATCTAATCGTTATCTTTTTAGGAACTTTGCAAAAACTAACCTTATTTATGGTATTTTGGGTTAGAGAAAGTACCGTCAACTTGGACTTGTTGCATTGTAACTTTAAACAAAACAATTTAATTTCAACGTGGACTGATAAAACTATTTTTTTGAATTCAAATCCGTATCGGACTTTAAAGAAAAAGAAAGCTATTCATACCACTAATAGTTGAATAATCAACTGCGTTTAGTAAATAAGCCGCAGATTGCAACTATTCATGTAAGTGTTTAATTATAAGCAATAAAACGCAATAATATGTTGGGAAATGTGTGGCGAGGCAAGGGCAACACACGGACGGATGTTACACGAGGACGCCGCAGGAGGGGGAGCGAGGCGCGCGCGGGAGGGGCGCGACGCCACCGGCATCGGCGCAACCACATTGCACACCTCTGAATCAGCTGATAGCAGCGCTGGGCTGCCCGTACACCTATGGTTCGGCACCTCTAATTTCTTGCCAGTCATGATCGATAAACACTTAAAAGGACCAGACAATTTCGTTTATATGAGGTACACACGAGAAATTTAACTACAACTAGAGTAAAAATACAGACGAGAAGACTTGATGGTAAAATTTGCACAAAAGCACAACCCATCTTTTTAACCGACTTTAAAAAGGAGGAGGCTCTAAATTCGAATATTGTTCTTGAACGTTTGTTACGCGACTTCTCTGTCAACTTTTATTCCAAAGATTATAATCCTAATACGATCCCATCGGCACCAAGTCCCAATCTAATGGGTGAATCTCACGAAAACAGATTATACGCGTGCCAATAGTACAATTTTTACAGGTGCTGAATATATTATTTCTAAAGTTTTATTCAAGTATTTGCGCAACTGAAAAGTACAAAATAGCAGTAGAAGGGAAACTTCAGAGAATATACTCACAGATAATTCTTCTCTAACTTTATCAATATAAATATAATTCCTTTAGCCGACATCCGTCCACATATTGTAATCAAAATAAACTTCTTAAGTATCACTTTCAATTTTTCACTGTTTTAGTCTAAAAAATATTATTACATATCAGATTTATTTCGGTCCAAATTGGACCTATGTTTAATTATCGGTCGGTTTGACTCTAATTTGTGCTGCACAATGTAAAACTCGTATCGCATTATTTCGCAGGCTTTTTAGTGTCGCTTTTTCGTTTCATCGAGTTTCAAATCACAACGATTCTAAAGAAGTTTCATTTCAAAAACAAAAAATCTTCTATAATATGTTCAAGTTCGTGCGAAGTAAAACATAATCATTACTGTATTTGTCACCGACTAAGATAGCATGGAAAATAATTGGTTTGCTTTGTAGTTTGAGGTTGGTTTTGTCTTTTTTTTAAACATTATATATCAATTCAGAACATCAAACAGATCAAGTATATAGATACACTAGATTTATACAATATATAAAGTAACATGCACATAATATACCAAGTACGTTATCCACAAACAAAAGGATGAATACGTTAATGAGTTCATTCATCTCGCGATATTATAAGTGAGACATGAAGTAGTCACTTAGTGAGAAAGAAGGTAGCAGTGAGTAAAATAATAAGGTAGGGCTTAACTATACACAATAAAACAGAAATAGTGTTTACGGAGAAGGCGACAAAAAAGGTAACTAAGGAAGTGGGAACAGCAGAAAGTTGCCCATTATTTTGGCAATACCATGACTGTTGGCTCAAATATATTTTATCTAATAAAGCCAAGTTTTGAGTACTTTGATTACAAACTAATCTATCAAAGTAACGGTACTTCAATATGCGAGCTTAAATAGTTCCAGCTTTCATGTTATGTTAATTACACTTGTTAGGAGTTTATGGAGATTGCGCTGTTAATATTTTAGTATGTCATTCATAATTAACGACACTACTTTTGTTCATGTTGCGTTGTGGCTGCAAGTCCATTAATTGCTTAAAAATAATTCTATAATTTACTGGAAAAAATCGTCTGAGATAAAGAATAAAGAATAAAAATGGAATGAAAGCGTTTTAGCTAGATGTGTCGCTGAGGAATTTCGTAACGGTGAACATATTGTTACGAGCTACACAGGACTCGAACTATGCCGTTGGAATTACTATAGAGTTTATTAGAACTGTACAAACACGTATAAAACAAGTACAAAATAAAACCGGATGCAACCAGTTCACACTGCACGATTCGATGCAATTCACACGCGCAAAATCCGTCACTATATCGCTAATCGAAAGTACTACACACGTCTTACTCGTATCGTAGTCGTCGCTTGACTGCCCCACCTCTTCGTTCGTTGTTTTATACTAAACTGTATAATACCGACAAAGGGCGCACATCTGGCAAGCTTCGACGCAATGCAATAAAAACAAGGATTAATTCGTTCGACACTAATTACAGCCATAAAATAACTACGTTAAAAATAGATGTTTTTTAAGTTTAAACACGAAGTATATAAAAGAATTCGTTTTTACAACATGCAGGTGTGCGGTCTTTGTCGGTATGTAACAATATAGTAGAAAGTAGACTTTATTTAAGTTTTAATTACGTATGATTGTCTCACATTGCAACTTAGATTGAATGTTTCCAGTGATCGATCTGAGGTGGCTGGACTCCATTTGCTAACCGACGTCCCTTGTCCCTAGGGGTTTATCCACGAGTAGTGTGAGGAATATCCACGGTCCACGAGATACTTTATGGTTGAGCTGACGTATGCAAGTTCACGCACATTCATACCATGTTAGACTACCTAATAATTTATAACAAATCTACGTTTTGACGATTTTAACCGCGGTATTTCTATTCGACTTTATTTCAACATTACTACGAAGATATCGAGTGTCAATGAGTAATGTTAATGTTATTATTTAGCCTACACCCAAGTTGTTAATTTTAAGTCGTGAGCTCTGGCAATTGGTTTTGGTTCTTATCTTAGTTTGATAGTCGGATATGAAACAAAACGTTTGAGTGGTTTTTGTTCTTAATAATTTGTAGTAAATACCGACCAGGAATGTGGCGGGTTGGTATTCTATCAATATGAAATCGTAGGAGTTGAATGTTCGTGTTGTAGCCACGAATCATTACATCGCTGGAAAAATAAGCAACCGACGCTAAAGAGATAGATATTGTTTGGCAATGAGAGGCTCCAGATGGTGTTTGAATAAAGTTGTAACAAGAATTCAACTAATAACCTCGGTTAAACAATTGCTCACGACTCCGTTAGAACGCGTTCCTTTCAAATACGTCACTGTTATGTATCGTCTCGTTTAGTCATAATATGCTTAGTTCCACTTGAAAGCATTTTCGTGTCGATCGGCCGACGCAGGCTGCGACAGTGCTCACAACATTATAGTTTGCCTTAATGCGTGTCTTCAACGCCGGAGGTGGCATCATCAGGCCCTTTTTTAAGAGGATGAGCACATTGCAATTAAAATATTGTAGCGAAAATAACTCGAGAAGAGTGCGAAACGTGTTTGTTTGTGGTTCAGGCCCACGCGCCGAATGTGCCCAATGTCACTGACCGTCGTGTCAAGGCTCCGCGCCGCCCTCACTATATTTATTCCATCAGCCTATTATTTAATTTTAGAGATTTCAAAGTTGTTTATGGAAATATCGATGGGCTGAAGTCATCACTCGCAATGAGGCATAGTATTCCAGTGAACTACCTTTATAAACAACTTATTGTATTTTGGTTGAAATTACTAATATGTCATTCGCATGAAATATTATTTTAAGAACCTTTGACAATTGACAAATAAGGGCGTTGAGTGTTGTAAACCGTAACTACGTGTTTACTGGTATGTATTCGGTTCATCTTATCTGTCTGTGTATGTCTGTTACCGTTATTATTCCGGCAGATCATCGGCACTATGCCTACATTTGAAATAAAAAGCAACGGTGTCAAATATGAACTTGTCTTTCGTTCACAGCAGCTAGAGGTCGTTAGACTTCCTGATATCGTTGACGGTAGGAAAGTAATTAATCTGAGCTGACTGCAACCACGGCTAACAACTGACCAGCTACCATGTAATTTTAGCAGTCTACGCAGCAGTGTTTTTTGGCCACCAGACCATGTGTCCATGAAAGAATCCCAATATAGGCAACGAACCAAAATACCACCAGCGTCAGCGTATGTATAAAAATTACCGAAAAAAGTGGGGAAAATCCTGGGCTATCTCCGACGATAATGCACAAATTAGAAAATCAGCCATCGGCAGTGATTTCCGGCAAAAGCAGTTGGCGCGGAGCCAATATCAATGCTGAAATTGAAATAAATGGTACCTACTCCCAATTTAGGTCCTCCGCCGTAATCCAGACGTCACACTTGCTATTTCGGTCGCTTCCTGAGGCCCAATTCTGCTATTTCAATGTCTCGTTGCAAAGATATTCAAAGCACGATTCCATTTCGTTTTTTTAAATGTTGAAGCACAGCAGACAGACTGACGGCCCAACTGTGATGACAAGTGCTATGGACATTAGCAATACCAGAGGTACTGCCGGCCTTGAAGGAGACACTGGAACCTGGCCTCTGATACCGGAACATAACTCAAAGTTGTTATGTCGGGCATCCCGCAAATGCAAATGCCCTACCACCTGGCTGTGGGTTGTTTTTTCGCCACTTATACGACAGGCCGCCCGACCCCAGCAAATTGTGTTCTTTCTCCGTTACTGCAGGGAGGGAATGGTGATAGTGTCAAAAATTCATATTTTATTAAATCCACAATATGTTGTCGACATCGTCATGCAAATCTACGATTGAGATGATAATGTCCGGCGATTTTGACGAGCTAGTAAATAGCAGAATTGGGCCCCTGGAGCGTGACGGATCCACCTCGAACCTCCACTGCACCACTGCTCGGTACTAGTAAATTACTTCACAGAAACAAAACTAAAACTGGAGCAGTTAGCGTTCCTATTTTGGTAGCATTTGCCAGTGATCTCACTAATTCAATCAATCTTTTCAAAATACCTTAATGATATATACGTGGAAATAATTAATTAAACTGAAACAAACCAATATCCGCGTCGACTGTCTAAGTTCACAATAGAAATATACTTACAATTCTTGCTATTTTGCTACGGAACCATAAAAAATGTAAGCAATGAAGGAATTTTGTTCTAAGCAATTTTCTTTTGAACGTAACTTTCAAAATCTATCACCTATGTAAGAGTTCTAATACCTAAAAACGATAGGGAAACCATAAGCATTCCTTCCGAGTCTTCAGTCCGGAGTCTGTCTGTTTGTTTGTCACAGCTGATTATCTCGAGAACATTAAAGGTACAAATATACATTTTAACACACATAGGTATAGAAGTGTTGTGTTTCTACGGAAAATGTTTTGTTATTCAAATTATTATAATAAAAAATTGTGAAACATAACGTTATTTCCAAAGAATACCCATTTGAAAAATAATCTCTATTGAGCTACATTTAGAAAAAAATAAAAAATAATTATTCAAACATTCACAATAATAGTTATTAATATGGCAATTAATTTATAAATTGCATTTGAATTTGTATAAATAATATCGCACAATGAAAAAGCGTAGTTTTTATTTTGATTTTATTCTTGAAGTTTGAAATTGTCTTTGCAATGAAAACATTTTAATATTCCACTTCCTTGATAAGATCCGAGATTGAAGGTTTTGATTACAGATCCGACTCGAAGGACCAATGTCCACTGACATGACCAATGTGTGAATATGATAAATATCACACAGTGAAGGAGCGTTAGTTTTATTTCGAATTTATCTTGAATGTCAAGTTTTGACATTAATAGTAAGGTAGTATTACAATTCGTCACAGTGGTTGGCAAAAGCACTTGCACCATACAGCCTGACATATATTTAAATAGGCAAAGGTTGCAAATACATAATAATGACAAATAGTATTTAAGTAAAATGGCTGTGACCTTATAGAAAAGGATGTACCTTGACATTATAAAATTATAAAGGTTCCACTTTTGCTATTAAAATGCGGAACAGGTAAAACTTTTCACATTTGATTTTGTATTGAAAAGCATTAAACAAAGAGACGAAATGTGGGAGCATGCGACTACCCGGTAGCGTCACACATGAGTACACCCCGGCAGCCGGCACCGGCCAACCGATGCTTTTTTTGTACCAGCTCAAGACCACGATTGACACGACGGAGGCCTGTAATTCCTTATTGTTTTATTCATCATTGCGACAAAATAACAACTGAGATACCTTTTGCCAGCTTACATAATTATGTAAACGTCGCGAGTTGTTTACTTCAGCGCAGATTAATGCAGTTTACATTACGGTCGTGTCCAGTAGCAGCAAGTGGGAAAGTGTCAGCGCGAGTATGCCATAGCGTAATGTAAAGGTGACAAAGTGCTGAAACGTGTTCCAGCTATTGTTACATACGTGGAAATGCCGAGCGGCACCGCGTTCGGTAACTTCAAGCTCATATAGAGAGTACTGTGAATTAACATAAATGTGAAGAATCTAGATTAAAAATAACTTGAATAATATTCAAATTATCACAATAATATTAAATATAGCTTCTAGATGTTTCACAAAACCACCGACTGGAAAATGTTAGTTCATGTATATTTTTTGTAAATTTTCAGACATTTTGAATGAATATTCCTTTAAGCAAGGAGTAACACATGGACCGAAGTTCGTTTATAAAACCTACCGGGCGGGCTGCACGCTGAAACCCCTAGACTGGGATCAGAGGATCGTTTTCACAGATCATATCAAGTACCAACAAGAAATTGGAACTTTAACCGATGTCTTACAACGACTAGTATAGGTGTCAGTTTCACTAAGTGATACTTCCAAGGCCCACATCAGGCCTTCCGATGTCAACGTATGATACTAATCTCCATTTGTATTCGGACAAAGATCCCAAATTCACCACTCAGAGCTAGAGGTGTAACTGTCCCAATTCACATTCCCACAGACGCGAAGAAGGTTATTTGTTCTGTACTTATTATTGAAAGTAATAACACACACACACACACACACACACACACAAGGCGAGGGCGTGTCGGGTGAGGGGCGCGGGGCGCGGGGCGGTGTAGGGTAGGTACTCACGTTGCTCCTGAACTTGAAGAAGAGCGACATGGGGCTGGCAGGCGAGCGGCGGGCGCGTGTCGCGAGTCGCGCCGACACTGCCGCCGCGCCACGCGGCGCACGACGCGCGGCACACGCGGCGCGTGGCGCCTCCTCTCCCTTGCCCTTGCTCCCATCTCCCATTTCCCACCAGCCCACCACCCATCTGCCTCCGTTCTCAGTGCAAAGATGCACTGCCGACGTTTCCTTAGCTCGACCACATTGTATGTAGATACACTGCATTATCATTTACCATTTATTTTATTAACATTTTGATGTATAAAACACATTTAAGCTTGCTATACATCTCAGAGCTATTTACAAACCTCCACAAGATACTGTCAACATATATCATGCGATTCCTTTGGCCGATGATTGGTCTCGGTTGACCGACCGATGTTTCGCTCCCGACGCGCAATGCTGCCTACCAAGCCTATCAGACAATGAACTATAATAATTATAGTACTTTCATGCTATAGGATAGTATCTTCAGACCAGATCGGGTAATTCAGCATGAGGCCATCGAGGTATTTAAAAGTTGGACAGATATACTACATCCTATTTGTGACATAGTTATCATCATTTTAAAGAGGAATTGCAAAAAATCAAATTGCAATCAATAGACAAGGATTTGGCTTAAATGAGGAAAATCTTGATGAGCAAAAACGTATCGTACGACAATAAACTGTGTAAAAATATGATAAGGCTCTGTACTAGGATTAGGAACACGAATGAGTATAATTGCATTGATTATTGGATCGATGCGGCCGAGGCGGGCGAGGCGGGCGAGGGGCGCAGCCGCGGCGCTATCCACGCGCCGCCGCGCCGCGGCGGGCGCCGGGCGCCGGGCGGCGGCAGACGCGGCCGCACTCACCGCAGGCATGGGCGCCGCGACGACCGCCGAGCGCCGGTGAGACGCCCCTCGGCGCGATGAGGGCCCGCGCGTGGGCGTGGTGGGCGCTGCTGGTGGCGGCGGCGGTGGGCGCGCGCGAGCTCGACCCCGCCACCTGCGCGCCGCGCTTCGACGTGCAGCGCGACAAGATCATCCGCACCGAGGAGTCCCGCGGGATGGGCGCGCGCTACCTCTCCGAGTTGGACGTGGGCACGCGCCACGAGTGCCTGCGCCTCTGCTGCGAGACCGACGCCTGCGACGTCTTCGTCTACGAGGAGAAGGTACTCCCCCATGACGCTGCACGCGACGTGGGCATGCGGTGATCGATAATGACTAATGCGCCCTCCATTGACCCCGATAAGGCCCCTATATTACCCACTTTACAATTATTATTGAACTTGTAAACTATTGTGGTGATGCTAGAACCATTTTGTTTCGGACACAATTGAGTCAATTGTTGATTTGACTATAGAGTGATATTTTTCTACATACAAAAGTAACAATTTCTACGTGTTGTGCAAAATTTCATTAGCAGCTGCAGGTTACAGGTTGTTGTTGTTAAAGTAATTTCTTGTAGTAAATATGGAAGTCTGAAGAAGATGGTAGTATTTATTTATTAGGACAAGACAACAGTTATCAATCATTGGTTCATTTCATTAGCATAATAATATAAAGGGCCAGAACAAGATTGGTATCCAAGCGTGCCGACACGTGAGATACGCTTTATCTATGCACATGAGTGCTAAATTTATTATATTTTCGGAAACAAAATTATATTACTAATGTTATTTGTATTATCAAACCATAAAAAGGTGGTATTCATCTTCCATGGTAATACATTGTGATGGCAAGACGTAAGCGAAAAAAACACCACGCCGGCGCGGCGCGCGACCTGAGTGCAGTGCATGGAGCATTCCATATCGCCAAAAAGTGCTTTGGCTACTTGATTACTTACCCAAATAATGTTTATCGTGGTATAGGGTGTCGGCAGCTGCTACCTGTTCAAGTGCGGCCCGCCAGAGGACTTCCGGTGCAAGTTCACCGCCCACGGCAACTTCAGCAGCGGCGTGATGGCGGTCAGCCGGCAACTGGCCGAGCTGCAAGACCAGGAGCTACTCACGCACCACGAGCAGGAGCTGGCCAGTCTCAGGTATCTGCATCATTCAGATCACACACAATCCAGGTTCACTGCATGTAGTTGAACGCATGACTGGCTGCGTTCCAGGAGCGGCACGAGCTCAACGCCTCGCAGCACCACTTCGGCGACTGCTGCGCCGCCCCCGCCCCCGCCCCCGCCGCAGCCCCCGGACGCAATCCCACCTCATGATGTAACCTATAAACGTATGTATTCACTCCACCAGCACACGCGGAAAACTGCATCTGTAGAGGGTTCGAGTATGTATAATAGGAAGGCTAGTTCTGATTAACAGATACCAAAAATACAAGTTTAATACATTCTTTGCCTGCCTGTTAGGGCATCGCGTAAAAACTACTGAACGGTTTTGAATGAAACTCGCAAGTCAACATAAATTACGCACATTCCGAGGAATAGAGTAATATATCCAAAATGATGGTCATGGCAACGCGAACGAAGTTATGCTGGCTAGAATGCTAATGCTAATTCCTGTCAAATATTAGAGATACATATTTATAGTCAGGAAGCATACACAAATAAGCCAATTTTTTGACCTATGTTATATTACATGTACAATTACCACATGAAGGAAAACATCGTGACGAAATCTGCACATCGAGATAACTGATGTGTGAAACCCGTCCATCCGCCTTGAACAAATGTGGAGAGTATTGTTCCGTTTCCAAAAAAATGGGTATACTTAAAGCATAATGGCGAAAAAGCGTCTGGTGCGCAAGTATTCGTTTTCGGCAGTCAAGGTGTCAAGTTCTTGTGAACGTAAACGCCTAGTAAATGTCATTGTTGCGTTTGGGGGGTGAAGCAGGCCGATGCAGCCGGTACCAGTTCGAGTGCCGGCGCGGCGGCGAGTGCATCGCGGTGTACAACGCGTGCGACGGCGTGCCGCAGTGCGCCGACGGCAGCGACGAGGCGCCCGAGCTGGGCTGCCCGCCGGCGGCGCCCGCGGCCCCGCGCGCCCCGCCCGCCGCCGCGCCCGCGCCCCAGCCGCCCCAGCCGCCCCTGCCGCCCCAGCTCCAGACGCGCTACAACCTGCCGCAGGTGCGCCGGCTCATTCCTACTTTTCGATGTCTTTGACAAGCAATCTACTCACATGTTTAATGGAAAATTGCATTAACGTCGTGTTCGATAAACAAGTCTAAAGGTCAGCCAAAGTGTGGACATAACCGGCAATATTACGGACTAAGAATTTATGTTACATTTTATACATTTTTATTTTAACCAGTCTCTGCGCCATCGACTACCTACTGATTTCTTTTTCTTAATACATAGTGCTACTTTAAACGCTAAAAATAAGTACTTTATCAATATGTGTTCACATTATGTTCGGTATGAAACGTCACGTCACAGACAGTAGAGAAAAGTCTGGGTTTTTTTTTATTGAACGTGCACGCTATTGATTGTAGAATACAAATAGTGGAGTTTGACAAACAATTTGTCAAATAAATATATTTGAACGTTTACAAGGCCCGAATTGAATAGTATGTTCGAAGCAGGAGAGCTCGGAGGGCGCGGACGGCGTCGGGCCGGAGGGCGCCGCGATGGGCGAGCGGTGGCCGCACCGGCTGGCGCTGGCGCAGCCGCCGCACCGGTACAATGGTACTACACTCCAACATTTACATTTTCACTCACTCATTTTGGTTGTTCTCGGTTGAAATTTTATAAAATAGCATTTTTACAAGTACGTACAGTCTACTAGAGTAGAGTAGGTACTGATAGTTTAAGCAACAATTAATTCAAATATTGACGAAACCACATAAACGTGATGAACAGGGGTGATATTGCTTCGAGTAGATTAATTTTACACATAATTGAAAATACGTATTTTTATTTAATTTTTATTTCGACGTTTCAGCCACTTTTCAGAAGCGGCATGAAAGAAGAATACTATCGGTGATTACGGTAGGCGAAGACGACGCACTTAAAACCGTTAAAACATAGTTATAATTAATGTACTAATAATAGTGAAGTAGGTAGACCATCGCTCCATCAATTTTGCTGTCTACCCTCTTTCTGTGTGAGGCGACGGCCAACACAGATCGGGATGACTGGCTGTCAACGTTTGACGATAAAACAGCGCGCCGTGCGCTCACCCTTGTCTTGGACAAGATTCTCTCAATTCATTGTAATTACTGGTTACCATTTTAGTGGTGTGTGCAACCTGAGCCGAGCCAGGAGAGGGCGGATCTCAAGGTTGGTGGAGCTCTGCTTTTCTAGTGCAAGGATCTAGTTCATATCTCTGTCGTACATTCCATTGTACTATAGAACCAGCAACTTACCCGTGGGCCACAGTGCTCCATACACATAATTAATACATTTTGATCTTTTAGTATAGTCTGCCTCCTGAAAGGTTAATAATGGTTGTAATTGTCAGATGGCGGACCTAGTTCGCACATCTTCAGCCACAAGGGGGGACTGCTGCAGGAGGTGGACCCCGCTCAGTACCCGCCCTTCGACCCGCCCTGGCCCCGCGCGCCCTGGCTCCATCAGAACTCTGGTGAGTGACCAATGACTGGATGAAAACTATTCACTTAACCATATACACTAAATTAAACTATTGACACGTCTATTATATTGTTTAAGTAGAAAATAAAAAATAATTATAAAAATTACGCAAATACTCAAATAGCTTAGAATGCCTATAATATTGGAAGGTTGCCCTCAATTTCCGGGTTCATTGAAAAGATCTTGATTTGGTAACTAATGCTTCACGTTTCATCCATCAATTTATTGATGTATAATTTAGCACCGTTAAAAACTACGGTCAATACATGAACGTCATCCTTTGTAAATGCAGATAGATCATTCATATCACTGTTAGAGCTGCCGATAAGATTGGGCCAAAAATGTCCAATCTCATAGACGTATAAATTCAATTAATATGATTAGAATACAGGTGTGCACGTCACGTAAACGATAAGGGCTCTTTATATATAGTCTAAGTTAAATCAGGAACAATCAATAAATTAATATAAGTACTGCAAGAGTACAACAACTCGGAGTCTTATTTTGTACTCTCACGGCGTTTGAACCATGGACTCTCGCCAGTTGTGCGTCACCCTAACCAACGGGGTAAACATCATTGACGCACCATACACAACCTAAATAAACTAGCTTAAAGGCCTAGCTGCCAAGTCATAAACATATAAAAAACCTAAATAAACCCTCATATTGATAATGAAGCCAACTCAGGAGTAGACTGTTTCAAATAAAAAAATTGAAAATCAGTTCACAATTGATGGAGAAATCGCGTAACAAATATAAATTATACGATCTGTGCAGGCATAGAGAGCATGTCGGGCGAGCGCGGGTGGATGGGCGGCGCGGGGGCGGCGGCGGGCGGCGGGTACGCGCGCGCCGACTGGCCCGAGCCGGAGACGAGGCGCACCTGGCCCGTGCCCGTGCCCGTGTCCGTGCCGGCGCCCGCGCCCGCTCCCGCGCCCGCGCCCGCGCCGCAGCCGCGCCCGGAACCGGTGAGTTGCGGCAGTGCGGGGCCTATCGAACCCCGTAACGTTACAAAAACTCAAATCGTTTTTTGGCTTATATATAAATTAGCTTCTGGATTTTTGTTTTGTTGTGAGGCACTGGGTGAAATTTACCCCGTATTATGGTGTGAATATCGCGGAATTATGTTCTATTACCACATTTTATATTTACAGGTTTAATTTTACAAGTGAGCCTTCAAGGCTAAATCCGATACTTAAAGGAGTTTCGAGGCCGATTTTGACGTAAATCAAAGTGTTAAGTACCATTAGATTTTTGAAATATCAAAAAATGGATCGTGGAGTGAAGAGAGTCTGTCTAACCAGTTGGTCATCCCAGATATCGATGGAGTGACATCGTGGGGACTGATCGGCGAGACCTTCAAGCCTACATGTGGTAGGAGACAGCAGGGAACAGAAAGGACTGCCAGTATCTATACTCGATTCGGAATCCAGGACTCATTTTGTGTGGTCCAGACATAGTAGTTAGTTTTAGTAGACTAAACGCGTTTCTAGTGCGAGCATGTCAAAACGAATACTAATATATAAACTAATATTAACCCTTTTGTAATCAATATTTATCAAGCGGATAATAGGAGCCAAGTCGTATCTAACCCTTAACTTCTTCATTCATTCTTTTTTTTTATTGCACGTGTTCAACAGCCCAGCTAATTGAAAGCGATTACTATCGCTTATAGACACTTACAACACCAAAGGTGCTACAAATGCGATGCTGCTTTCTAAAGGAAGACTATTAATGCCAGAACACAACTTGACGTTGTTATGGCGGCATGCTCTAGATCAGGGGTGGAAGTCATCCAAACGGGCATATACCATCTGGGTGTGGGTTGTCTTGACTTTCTCAGTAATTTGTTGTTAATCGTAGTAACATAAATTGAAGTGTATTTAGCTGTAAATCATCAATCGATACATTCCAGGAGTTGCCCGTTTACATCCCTCCGAAGACGATGCCCGAGGTGCCAATGGCGTATTCCAGCCGGCAGCAGACGCTGCGCGACAGCCCCAAGAAGGGCTTCGAGCTGAACAAGCCGGAGCCCACGGAGCCGCCGCAGACGCCCCGGCCCAGCGCGGAGCGCCCGCCGGCCGCCGAGAGCGCCCCCGACCAGAAGGCGGTCGGCACCAAGGTACTCACACCGACTGCCTGACTGATAATCACACCAATATAATCGGGGAAGCGTGTGGTGATTCAATCGTATGTACTTGCAGTCCTCGGTTCCGGGCTACCCGGTGCTCAGTGGTGAGGAGAAGAAGGTGAGCGCCGAAGCGCACCAGCACTACCCCGTGGCGGACGAGCACGACGGACTGAGCGAGCACCCGCCCGCCGCGGTGCTGCTGCTCATCATCGGTAATCTCTCTGCCTCAGCCTAAGTGGTAGTCACATGTGCACACCGTGCGAATGGCCATTTACCCCTATTATTCTCAGTGGACAGTCCAAACCCCTCCTCTTCATCCCATCCTAAAGTTGGCAACGCGTTGGCATCGCGCCTGGTGTTGCATAAACGTCTCTAAGTGACGCTTAGAATTGGAGTGTGTTCTCCGCAGGGGTGCTGATGACAGTGGCGATGGGCGGCATGCTGGGCTGCCGCGCGCGCGCCGCCCGCCGCCGCCAGCGCCGCGGGAAGGCGCCCTTCGCCCACGACGCCGACTACCTCGTCAACGGCATGTACCTGTAACGCCCTCCCACGACACCATCCTAATCACTGCATCCTCAACAATATCTTCCATATTCAATGCAAATCATTACACAATTTTATGGAAATTAGTATTTAAGTTCGAAAAATAAGTGGTCGGCATCAGTGAAACTATTGTAATCACATATTTAAGTTCATAAACTATTTTTGTAAGTATGATATCACAATTTTTTAATTAGTTTCATTTATTTGTGGAATAAAATCTTTAATATTACAGTTCAAAATTAGTTTTTTTGTCCTCGATAGAAATAAGGCTTCGCGCAAACGGGCCACCGGCCACACGCGTGCCGGTGAACTGCTTGTCCCTAAATACGGCAGTATAGAGTTCAATCAACTGCGACTGTTTTTATAATCTTACAAAACTCTGAAGTCATCTTCTAAAATAAAACCAACACTATGACTGTTAAATCTAAATAAATGCAGTGCTTAGATATTATAAAAACGGTTTGTAGTCATTGTTTTTTGACGATGTATATGTCGCGACTTACGAAAAAACTAAAATAAGTAAAAATTCTTGCGTCTCCTCACTACTAAAATTAAATATATATATTTTAATATTTTTTTTATATTTATACGTTTGATTTGTACACAAGTCTTATTTTGCAACAGCCTGCGATCCCTTAATAAGGAACGCGACTCCCAGGTGCGAAACGACGTATATGCATTAAATGACTCACAGAGCGAACTCTTTGGTAGTACTACCAAAGAGTACATTGAATATATAAAGAGGTACTACTACGTTGCTTGGAAAAAAGTTGAAATTTACTGTCAAAAATGTGTAACTGTGTAAGATGTGTAACGTTGGACAGGATATAGTTGTTGAATCATTCAATATACAGGAATAATAAAAAACACCATATTATGTCAACACTTTAATAATTACAAATTTATAAGATTTATGTGAACATTATACCGGCCACGGTGGAGTCTCGGTTTGCCTAACCAGTCCAGCTGTGGGTAACTGTGATGACATACCACGACCACCACTCAGCTGGCATTGCGTGGGTATTGACGGTTGGTAATTTTACTCGTGAATGATCGACGACAACGGAACAGAGTGTCACGTTGGGCCGATCGCAAACAGTTTTCAGCAAATCAGCTCTGAAAACTCAAAACCCTGCAAGTTCGCAAGAAATACAAGAGAGCAATAAAATGCATCACGTACTTCAAAATTAGTTTTAGCTTATTGAGATTGATATGATGTTTTGATTTGAATCATGATTTATAAATGTTTCAAGGATCAAGATCTAGCAAGACAATGAATATATATTCATAAAAAAAATCAGTTGCTCAGTTTTGAGACTGCAAAGTTGAAACTTATGGAAAATGAGTTTTCCCATCACATAATTTTATTTTTTTCTATACACAGTACAAAATCAAATTGAACTTTCCACTTGCGAATTACCCTAGGTGAAGTTGTTGTAATATAAAGGTTTCTGCCCACACATAACAAGACCGTAATAGACACGTATTCCGCAAGAAAATATTGTTTGTATTGAAAAGTATTAGCCCATTCCGTCACCGACCAACACCGTCGCGTACCACTCACCAACCGCCATCATTTGTCAGCGAGACTATTTTGCCGGTGCCGCTACGTTCCTTGAGTGGCACGCGACGTTGTCAAGCCAGTGATGATGACCGTTCAAAGCACGTTAAACCACCATAAATGAGAGAACGGGAAGCACACGGATATGACACGCAGATGGACAGACACCCGTATGTATTATTCTTGCAATCCACGACGCGCAAGTGAGATTTAGGCTGGGCACAAACGGGCAACCAACCGTAGCTACCGGTGGCGGCCACACGTGTGTGTAAACTTCGATGGCCCGTTTGTGCTCAGCCTTACGCGTAGTTGGATACGGAACCGTAAATTGCGGTAGTGTACGTGTTGGACGGAACGACGATGAGAAAGTGCCATCCAATCATACCTACTTTTGGGGTTTCACACACATATATGCATGTTTATCACAAATAAAGCCCGTTCGCGTATTGCAACAAACAGAACTTCTAATATTGCAAAATTTTGCAAAGTAATACAAAATTTATGTCCAAAAAAGAAATATAAATTGATTCAATAAAGATTAGGTTTAAAATATTTCTCTGTCTCGAATAAAGAGGAAATAACTACACTTTAACCAAACGTTCGTCCTCTATTATAATTATACACAAGTAACATGTTGTTGAACAAAGTAAATACCTATATCTAAGTCGATATTTGACGGTTCACTTCTGACTTTCAATTTGGATGAAACAACCAAAATGACCAATATAAACATTAAAGCGAATCATTCAATGTCGTTGAATACCCTCGTGCCTTTTCAATCCTGTGCCTTTCAACTAAATTATAGAGAGAAGTAAACCGAGAAATATATTCTTCATTGTGTTTTCAAATCAAACAAAACCAACGACTCGATATAATAGTCACTTAAAACACAATTAAACCCTAAAAGGAACTTAATAATATTATGGTCTTTTATATAAATGCTTCTTCTTTTCTACAAAATAAATTGTTAAAGTTCATTTAAGTCAGTGTAATAAGTGGAATCACTCGGGAATGAGTGACTGGTGACGACCTCACTCAATTCTACATCTTACTATGCACTCGTTTGCCTTTTTTTTATTTAGGTTTATGACTTGGCAGCTAGGCCTTTAAGCCAGATCTTAGTTTACAATATAGTTTCTTCATTTTCTTAAGCCTACGTGTAGCACAGCTGAACTGTAGGTAATCAGCTAGTGCCATTCAACGGAGTTCTTGTGACAACTCAAAAGGCCACATTTGACTGTACAGTTCACATTTTTCACAAAAACAGATAATTAATACTCAAAACTATCAATATCCTACAACTATTGTTCATTTTAGAGTAATTTTACACATTTTTAGAAAATAAAACTGCACAGCACAACATCTCCTTTCAGTTCCCGCCAAAAACTCCACTCGTTTGCCTTACCACAGGCTAAAATTAGGGGTGTGCGAATAATTCCAACTTACCAATTATTCACAACTTACCGAACAATTCGAAAATTTTCGAATAATTCGATTGTTTTCCGAATTATCATATTATTCACAAATTTCTTATAGATTTTTTTTCAAGTGGAAATTAATAATTATAAAAACCAAAATGAATTGAAAAGATCTCTTGCCAATATTAGTATCTAGATTGATTATGTTTCTGACAGAAATGAGCATATTATTACATTGAAATTGAGCAATTGTTTTCACCGGGTACAAGTAGAATATTATTTTGATATACGATGTAATGGAGTTCACAATGGAAACAATAGGAAATACAGTGATATTTCGAGAATTGTTCAAAATGTTTCGTTTTATTCGATTTTTTTCGAATATTAATATTCGATTCGTTTCGATTCGAAAGATATTAGCACACCCCTAGTTAAAAGACATGACTCCACATAGATAATGTCAATTTCCCGCCAAATGGATGGTAAGATACAAGAACCGGCTGTTGGCTGTTGGTTGAGTGAGTTATAACTAGTGTGCCTTAAACACGGCGCCTTTGCGTGATGTCGCGCGTTACATTTGCGTTTTACGAGAGGAATCTTAACAACAGCAAACAAGTGGTAAAGTCAGGCCATTTTCCAAACAAGTCTAGTAGTCGCCAAGATTTTTCCACCTATCACACAGATTAAATATCAATGACACCAAACCATGGGAATTCAAATTCTAGTACTGAATTTATGAAATATGTTTAATATGCCAATGGTAAATAATTGCACGAACATTACAACTTTGGCCAAATTGAGTTGCAACCTAAACACTTGCTCAGTGATTTCGAGCAGTCTGATTCAAAAACGAATTCTTAAAATAATACGTTTCAACGCAATAACATAGAAGAAAAATACTTAGTTTGAATCTTTGATTGTCTATATAAAAAAGAAATCAGGAACGAAATTCCTTATGTTATAACGAAAAATATTCATTTATTGCAAAATTAAATATAAAATAATAAATTATATAAAAAAATGCGCACGTACTCGACGACAGCGCCCAAATGCGGCCAAATTAAGGCAGTCAGATTATTTTATTTTAGATCTTATTTCATTGCATCAAAGTTCAAAATGTATAGTAAATTCTAAGATTGATGTGTCAGCACGAATCTAGACCTAATAATTTACAAACTTATACTATATTAATGAATTATCAATTGTTATCTGTTGTGTTGTCCAAATAAATAAAGTAAAAATTTCGTTACAAGTCAACTGGATAACGCTTTTGCCTCCGTTAACTCTGAGCCGCGCAAAAGTAAACTCCGTTCCAAAAATATAAGGAGCTGATGACGCCAAATCTGTCGCAAGAGCGTCTTTTTACAGAACGATTGTCATTCGTTAGTTTTTTTCTTCCATGGCAATATTCGATTAATAAACGAACTCGAGCGAGTTGATTAAGAAAATATTCGATTAAAATAGGAATGCAAGTGCGTGGGGTGCGATATGCAAGTTAGACCGGCATCCCGCCCCCAACCCCGAACAAGGTCACTTAAATACTAGGTGCTTTTCTAAAATAATTGAGAACTTATCAATTCCTTAGTTTAAAAACAGCCATACGATTAACTTCAATAACGAATCAACACGATGACAAACACTATGCACAAAACTAAAATGTGTCTCGAGTGAAGTTAGTTCCGTGAGTTCGCGGAGGTTCAGTCAGATCTTGACGTTTATAACACCTTACGATGTGCTGTGCGAAAAAGATGGCATGCGAGTCCAGATGGGGGCCGAGCGAGAGCGCATAACTTCTCTCAGCTTATCTGTGAACCATATAACTGTGTACTGTGCACTGACGCGCACGAACTTCAAGGACGCATTTATGTTTTGTTCGTAGTATAAGTCAGTAATCAATATTTCGATGTATTTAAACAATTTTTAACTAGAAAAAAATTGGACCTTCGCAGCCTTATTAGGCATCCAATCTTTACACTAAATATCTAAACTAACAACATAATAATAAATGAATTGAAGAATATACAACTTTTGTAGTGTGGAGCACTTTCACTGTGCAACCGCGTAAATGCGACTAACTCTAAACAGGCTAATTTCAGGTATATTTTTATATATCCATATTCAAATTTGCACATTTTCGTAATCTTTTGAATGAAATGAAATTAAGATAAAATTCGTAATATGAGCTGGGTCTCATTAAAATGTTGGCGCACATATGCAATGATAGCGGCCGGCAAATATGAGAACCAATCTCAAATTTTTTGTAATAATGCATAAGATGTCTAAAAATCACATTGAAAATTGAAAGAAAAGTCCATTATTCCAATTATATTTGCCGTATTGTCTTTTATGAGTAACTCTTCAAGTCTCATGCATTCTTGTTTCGTATAAATAAATGTAACAAAAGTAATACCAAACGTCTTGCGCAAATCGGTGAGGTATGTACGTACGTCATACAAATATTCACTGTTTTTATATTATGTCAGTTTAAATAATTACAAATCTATCGGCATCTTGCCTTTAATATGCTTCTTTCCCATTACAAATATGTCTGAGAACAGTACAATGTGCAACATTATGAGTGATTACTCGAAGAGTAATAAGTATGTGTTCATTGTTGATTGAATAATATAATGGTTATACGTATATCGAAATATGAACGAAAAGCGTGTCAATATACAATTTTATATTAATATCGAGAAATTTAAAACAGGAATTCTATAGTAGATTATGGAAATGTCAATATATATATATATATATATATATATTAGGATGATCCAAAAAAAAAAATTTTTTTTTTCCAAACAGGCTCAAAAGTTTCTTTTGGGTGTAAAAAAATTCTGTGAAAAGATGAGCCCTTAATAAATTAAAGGCCTAGTTGCCAAGCCATAAATATTATTAAAAAAGATTGGAACAGCGATTTATCACTCAACCAGTCGTTTGAACGGTACAAAAATCAGAAGCAAAAAAATTTTTCCGGTGTTATTCTTATGGGAATTAAAAAAATGCGATGAGGACAATCTTAATATTAATATTAAGGGCTCATCTTTTCACAGAAATTTTTTTACACCCAAAAGAAACTTTCGAGTCTGTTTGGAAAAAGAAATAAAAAAAAAAATTTTTTTTGCATCATCCTAGTATATATATATATATATATTTATATATATAGAAAGCGATGTACAGAGGAGCGAAACCGCGCACGGTCATAATATACAGTTCGAAGGCACTTTAACTTAGGTATCGTATTATTACAAACTATACAAAATAGTCAGTATAAATATTCAGAGAGCTAAGTTTTACATTTCAGAATACAAACGATTACAATTGTAATCGTGTGTTTTGAATAATGGAGGGCCGACGCCGACATCGACATCGATGCCACGCCGACATCGACATCGATGCCGCACTCCCTCCCCGCCCGCCTGCCGCTTCAGCCCGCGCCACATATACGATGTTCACGGCGTGACTACGTGCCAACATTAAGTAAATCAAATTCAAGTTCCACTTTTACTTTTATCTATCTACAGGCGGACACACTCAAACGAGGGTACAACACTGCTAAGGAGAACGTTGTCCCTGTGGCGAGTGGGTGCGAGGCACGGGCGGCGAGTCAGAGGGGCGCGAGGCCGCCGGGGGGTCAGATGTGGCGGCGGTGCGCCAGGTGGCAGTTCTCCACGTAGAGGTCCTTGACGAGCAGGTCGGCGGCGGCGAGGCGCGCGTGCAGCCGCCGCACGGCCGCCTCCGCGCGGGCGGTGCGCGCGCGCAGCTCGCGCACCTCGCCCGAGGGGGGCGCGCGCGCCCCCGGTGCCCCCGCGCCCCCCACGCCGGGGGCCGCCGCGCCCCCGACGCCCCCCGCGCCGCCCGACGCCGCCTCCAGCCGCCGGCAGCGCTCCGCGAGCGCCGCGCACGCGCACCCGCCGCCCGCGCCCTGCATCTATACACAAATCCATGTGTCAGCGGGTAGCGTGTAAATCGCCTTCGAGGCGTTTTTGCGTTTGAAGTAGTGTGCGGTATATCAGGGGTCGGCAACCTGCGGCTCGCGAGCCAGGTATGGCTCTTTGGATGTAAAGCTGCGGTTCTTGAGTTATATGTGCAAAAAGACATGGCCTTCACTGAATTTGTTTGCCCGATTGTTTATTATTGAAGCACAAGTGTTGTAAGTTAATGTTTACTTGTTTTCATTTTTTAATTTAATAATAAGTAATTATCTAATAATGACACATCAATATTATGTTTATGTTGTGAGAAACACTACTTGTATATAAATAAATAGATTTGTTTGTTGATATCAAAACACTTAATTTATGCAAGAAAAAAATTGGGGCCCTTTAAAAACTTTGAAATTTCGTGAATTATAATTTTTGACTCTTCCGACTCAAAAGGTTGCCGACCCCTGCTCTATATATATATTTTATAAGCAGGTACTTAATATGAAATATTATACGACATTCAAATACTTAATATTAAACATAGGGGGTTGCCTGGAAGAGATCGCTTTAAGCGATAAGGCCGCCCTTTGTTCAACATGTATATTGTACTTAGTTTTAAGAACATAGTTTTAATTATTGGTGAACAATAAAGTGTTTTCATTCATTCATTCATTCATAATTTTTAATATGGAATTGTTGGTCCCTATTTTGAAAAATGACATTACCTTTCCGATGGAAGTCAATGATATTCTGCTTCATTTACCAACTCATTGAGCGGGAGTCATAACACCGCTCAGATTGCTATTGCACTCGTTTTCGAAATATTTGTAAAAAATTATACGAAACTTCTATACGTTGGGAAGTCAAAGGCTTATCTTGACAACATTTCATTTTAATTAATAAAAATATCAAATAATAACACTGAACAATAAATAACTAAAAGTTATTAATTCATTAATTATCAAAATTAAATCATATTCAGACTTCACAACAATTAGCAATGTAAATAATAATTATTTATTTGTCTTCATTGACTTTTGATTGTAAATTGATATTTTCTTTTTTTAAATATAATGAACCTCTTTTGCTGGCTGTACAAGGTATTTTAAATTTCAGTTTAGAATTCCTGTAAATATGAAAATACTACTACAAACGCAGAAAGTAACAATATCCCACATGGTTATTTTAACTCACCGCGGGCGGGTGCGGCGGCGGGTGCGCGGGGCGCCGCTCGCGCGCCTCCAGCGCCGCCCGCAGCCGCGCCACTTCCTTCTCCTTCTCTGCCAGCTCGGCCTCCTTCTCTTTCCTGGCAATCAGAAGCATGCTCATTATTATATCAATTCCGACGGAATTCGAGTCAGCTCCTGTCACCAAATCACAGCAGAAGTGTTTCACTGGTCTGGAGTATGCCGCCATAACAACCTCGAGTTGTGTTCCGGCAATAGTGACCAAGATCCAGTCTCCCTTAGGAAACCAGCAACGCATTTGTAGCACCTTTAGTGTTGCAAGTGTCCATAGGCGATGGTAACTACTTTCCATCAAGTGGGCCGTCTGCCTGTCTGCTGAACTCCTGCAATTAAAAAAACAAAAAAGCCAGGCCTAGTGGATTCTCCCCTGGATTTTTATTGCAATAATACAACACAAGAGGACAGTACACCTATCGATAGAAAGTAGTTACCATCAGCTATCATAATATAACAAAAGAAGTCTAATGACCAATTTCACCAAGTAATTGTTCAAAGGCGACGGCGAGGGTTAGACCCTCTAGTAACACCAACGTGCTGTTAGCTTTGAAGGAGTTGGGAACCTGACCGCTGATCCCAGCATACAACTCAAGGTTATTGTATCGCTATATTTGAGACCAGGAGTGGTAGCGTTCCAAATTGGCATATTCCCTACCACCTGGCTCAGGGTTCTATTAGCACCTATTACGACAGGCGGCCCAGTCGCAGTGAGAGTAGATTGTGTCATAACGGAGCAAAAGTATGTCGCTCAAGGTTAAATAATTTTGGTACCGTGTGGCACAATCTGTTTCCCATCCATCTCTATAAGAAAAATAAATAAGAGATACTTTTATTACTGAAGAATATTTACATTTACATAACCGAAGTACAAGTTTATAGTAATACTAGATGCAATTTTGCAAGTTTATTGCAACTGTTGACTTATTTATCACTTGAGTATTCATAATAACTTCAGAATGTGGTTGATGATCCTGTTGAGTCAATGGTGATGTTTCAGGCTGTTTTGAAGTGATCAGATGACAATTCAGAATACTAGGTCTGCACGATTTGTCATAAAATTAGTCCTAAAAAAGAATCTATGGTGGTGCACTAAGCATCCACCATTTTTATCAAAATTAATCATAATCATGTTAATCCATTCTCCATAGCAACAACCCGAAGACGGCCCTGCATCAAGTACGGCCCTGCACTGCGATGACTCAACGGCACGGGCCACCTGCGTCGTCGACAACAGGCGACGCGGTATATAAGGGCGCCCTTGGCATGCAGGATACACACTTCAAGTTCAGCATCAAGGCTTCACGCTGCTACATACTCGCATTGCTTCAACGGGGTCACTCTGCCCGTTGAAGCACTATTATATTTCAAAGAGCCTTTCTCAAAAGTATCAATTTGTATCCCTTAAATAACATAAATAGTAATTATAATAAATGACATCTGTAACGAACCTGCGTATCAATTTGAACCTGGGACCGAGGAGTAAGAAGAGGCTTTGCAACACTGCACGCAATTGTGGATGTGATCAGAGACCACACATATACCACAACTCTGGTCACCCCCACAAATCTATGAGAAGAGATATTATAGGAGGCACATACTTAAATTTGGTGTATTCCTCGTCGAGGTCGTTGACCTGGGCCTCCAGGCTGTACTTCTCGTCGATGGTGGGCAGCGCGGTGGCCGTGGCGGCGAACTGGCGCTCGTAGTCGCCGATCTTGGCCACCAGCTCGGCCAGCCTCTCGTCCCCGAGCCGCTGCTCCTCGTTGAACATCATCCGCTCTTCGTCCATTTTTCTGCTCCAGTACTCTTCACATTTGTCGTACTCAAACTTCATCTGCTCCAAACTCGATTCTAGATCTCTGAAATTAGTCACATGATGCAAGTTATTAAAGAAAGTGCCCGAAGGAAATGTGTTTAAAGTTGTCACTTGTCACTGTTGTTTGTTACCTATATTTAGACCTGTTACAGAACACTTAAGTTTGTTTCTACATTGATCCAAAGTGAATGAATGAAAACACTTATTGTTCACCAAAAATTAAATATACATTCTTAAAACTAAGTACAGTAAATGTTGAACAAAAGGCGACCTTATCGCTTAAAGTGATCTCTTCCAGGCAACCCCTTAAACTAAGGAAAATATTAAGACAACAGTGGCGGTGAAGACAATAAATAATATGAAACATTCCAAAAATAATAATAATATACTTAATATACTATACAAAAATAACATATTTTAGACTTGCGAGGACCAAAGCTATTTTATTAACCATCAGTTTAAAAGACAATATGGATTTAGCTTGTCTGATGTTGACTGGCAGGGAGTTAGATTTTTTTTTTTTTTTTGAGGCGAGGGAAAATGCTACCTATTTACGCACAGACTGGGTCGTTGCCAGGAAACGGACCAACGTCGGTCGGGGGCGGCATCACTACAGAAATATTATGCTTTTAGCAGTAATCCACCCGCGATCGACTCAGCCAGTGTGGAATGACTCAAGAGAAGCTGCACGGACAGCAACCCCAATACCCACTAAAAACCCCCTCCTCCCTGTTGACCCTGCGCTTTGTTGTGTAGGAAAGGCTGAGACTTAGAACAGAGTTACGCCCACCCGATCCAGCGCAATAAAGTGCATGGAATGTGCCCCGGGAGAACACACCCCACTTCGTTGTATGGGGGTCGATGGTCCTTTGCTCCCTAGCAAGCTAAAGGCCCCCTGCAACGGAACCTACCTCAGGGTGGGAAGTAATACGCGTATCTGTCTCTCCGGGTGCCAGCTGAAGGCCGGCGACCTCGAGTAGACGCATACGCACGCGCAGTAACACTTCTCTCCCTGTCCCGCTCTGCGGCCTCCTTGAGAGACATTACTGCCTCACAAAAAGTAACCGCAGCTCCCCAGGTGTCGCTGCTCTGCAACATGCGTCTCGAGCTCGAAACGCTGCGGCGCCCATGTGGAGCGCCGTGTCAGGCGCACCGCATTGGCGACGGCAGGGAGCTCCATAAACGGACACCTGTCAACGAAGAACTGTGTACACTGTACAGGCGTCATTACGGAAAGATTATTACTAGAGCGCAAATAACGGGAATGAGAAGTGGTGCCCTTGATCAAAACTTAACAACTTTAAAAGACATTATTTTGGAAATTAATTATCCTGTAACAACTGTTAACTGTTGACTAGTAATGATTCATGTGTTCCAAAACTGCCATAATTCCGCTGCAGGGGCCCTCTAGCATCTAGGGAGCAGAGGAGTCTTCACCCCTGTTGACAAAGTGAGTTTGCACTACTTCCCGGGGCATTCTCAAGCACTGATGCCCTAGCATCAGTGTGGGCGTAACTACGTTATAAGTCTCACTCTCTTCCTGCCATAAGAGAGGGGCACATGGGAGGAGGGTGGTTTTAGTCAAGTGTTGAGTGTCTTCGAGTCTCCGCTCAAGCCGGCGATTGGACTCTGGTGCTCCATTCGTGGATGTCACCGTCACCTCTCATCGCTTTGGTCTAATCCCTAGTAAAGGACCCGGTAGTGTGTGAAATGCCTTTCCCTGCCTCAAAAAAAAATGTGTACTACTTTTGGAACACATAAATCATCCTCTATTGAATAAATAATCCTTAAAAAGTATTCTAGCACTTATTATGTAAGCAAAGGGTACTATGACAATTTAAAAAAACTAAATCCAAGTACTCACTTGACAAGGCTAGTAAGCTTTTGCTGTTCATCATCATGTTTTGTTTGGGCCTCAAGCAGTTGTCTCTTCCATTGTTCTCCATCACAGGAAGTTGCAGAGATCGAGGCATCTGTTTGGATCACGGCGTCCTTACATGACAATGGAGAATCGGATGTGGAGAACAGAACCCCTCCACATGCACTGAGTTCATAAATATGCTCCCTTATACTTGCAACAGTATTGGCGCAACCACAACAACCTTCTGGTGAAGGTAGAGCTTGGATGCAGTCAAATATCGCTTTCAGCCTATTGACTGCCTCAACATGGCCAAACACCCCCTGATCCATGCTGACTGGTGATGAATCGCACTCCTGTAAAAACAACATTTCTGTTTATCAAAATCAAGTAGGCTTACATTGTCCAAATGCTAAAACTACACTAAGAAGGTTTATTATCATTGTGCATGCAATAATAGAAAAGTTGATAGCATGTGTTATGTATGCTTCAAATGTAAGCTTTTGGCAGCAGACTCACCTCTGACTGACCTTCTTGGAAAATTGAATTCAATTCTGTTGAGAGGTCACCCTTTTGCGACATATGTTTTCTGTTGGCTTCATCAGGGACAACATGAATTTGTCTCGTTAGACCCTCCAACTCCGCACACAGCTCATCATTCCTATCCCTTAGCACCTTATTTTCAATTTTTAGTTCTTCAACCTTAACTGCAAGCTCTCCAGCCTCACCACGTCCATTCTCTGCTGCTTCACCAGAGCGCTCACGCTCGACCTGCAGTTCAGTTTGTAATCTTAATTGCTCTTTCTCTGCCAGAACAGCATGTTCTTCAGCAGCGCTGGCTCGAGTCTCAGCTTCCTCGATACGAGCTCTTAAGGAATTCATTTCTAAACGGAGTCTATTCTCAGCATCCGTTCGCCGAGCCAACTCTGCTTCTAAACGACAGCGCTGTTGAGCTGCCCTGTCCCTTTCTGCTGCATATTCAGCAGCAGTGACACGTGTGGTCTCTGCGTGGCGAACTTCCATTCTCCGTAGGTTTGCTTTTAACTCATTCTCGATTCGTGCATGACTCTCATCGACTTCCTGAGCTAGCAATCCGGCTCTCTTATTAGCCTCTACAAGATCACTTCTCAACTTGTCACGTTCAGCAATGACTACCACAGTTTTCTGTCGAGCTAATTCTAGTCGCAGCCTGCCGAGTGCGAGTGCAGCAATAAACAAGAATGCATGTGCATCACGTTGCTCATCTATCGGCTCATCCAATGCTCGGAGTTCCTCTTCCAAAGCCTGCTCAATGTCTGGTGGACAAACTGTCTCACTTGTAAAACCAAGCTCGAGTAGTAAACGTCTTGATTGTGGCACACCAGCACTGTCCAATGCCTCCAACACTACTTCAGTTGCTACTGCACCATCTTCATCCACAGGGCTTGTCTTTTCTTCATGTGCTGTAATAACATTAACATTGCTCACTTCCTCAATAGAACTAGTTAGTGAAATGTTCAGCCGCTCAAAAAAGTCCCCAACAGTAGTGTCAGCAGTTGTGGAATTGGCAAAGATGCTGTCAATCAGGCTGCTGTCAACTGCATCTAAGTGTAAACTCCTACACAGGGCTAGAGCCTCGTCGCGGCCTATGCGCCGGTTGTGGTCAAAGTCACATGGCATTACAGTCAAGGGTTTCTGCTTAATGTTAGTGACCCAAGCATCTTCACGAGCATCCATCACTGAAGCACTACGTCTACATCTCATCTTACGAATGGCTTTCTTTTCATCGGTTTCAAGTCGAGACGCTGAAGAGGCGCGTGGACTGCGAGACTCGTCCTGGGCGTCCAAGACCCGCCTCGGACGTGACCGTCGGCCGTACTTTTTGGAGCCAAATACAAATTTAGGGGCGACTTCACGACCAGAAGAGTCGTCGTCGCTGAGTGGATGCGCGTTGGCAGTTTTGTCAACCTCTGGCACTGTGCAGCCGGGCGTGGATTCGTTAGAGTCCCCGAGTACGGCGAGTAGTCCGTTGCGGAACTGCGCGAAGGTGACACGGCCGGAGCACTCCTTGAAGAGCGCGTCGGCGAGGGTTGTACCGCGTTCCTCCAACTGTAGAGCATCACATAGTGCTTGAACTGCAGACTTATCTAGAGCTTCTTCATTATTGATATCGAATGTTTTGAACACGCTGTACAGCTGTTTTTCGTATTGGTTCATGGATAAGCTGTCCATATCACAAAACCCCCCCTTGAAAAGGGCTGGAAGGTCAAGTTACAGAAAATGTGGCACTATAAAGATATTTTTAACAATATCTTACATATTCTCTTAGTTTACTGTTTTCATTAAATAAATTAAATATCACGTACACATACATATTGGTACAAACTTCAAGTCTCATACATATTGGTATTATTCAAGTAGTGAATAGTGATGTGCCATCACAGAGCCCAAACCCCATTATAATGATTATTATTAATAATAATATTATTTAGAAGGACATGTCATGGTTATAATTTTGTGTCCCTTTTTATCTTCATTAAGTATCATTTTTGTTTAATTTATCTGCTACTTATTATTTTTTATTAAGTAAATATCAAATTAAACAACGAACAAAACTCTTTCTTTCTTTCTTCTTTCGTTTTTTGGCAATAGGTTCGTTTGTGTAGCCAACGACCATTACTGCCAATGTCAAGTGTGGAAAAGGCAGTTTACATTGATTTTTTATTTTTATTTTTTAATTATCTTGTTCACATAAAAAAAAACCACCACCACCTAGAAAGACATATAAGAATAATAAAAAAAAAAATATAATTTATAACAAAAGTAGGTAGGTACTTAAACACATAGATAAAGGACATCACAATTTAATATTATACTTGTTTATATATTTACAAATTATATTAAGAACCATAGGATTATGAATATTTACAAGTAGGAATTTTATGTTTATGGGGTTCGGGATTTCTTTTGGGAGGATTTCATACAAAGACTGAGGATATAATGGACAGTTAAAAAATATATGATCTGGCGATCCCTCTTCATTGCCACAGTCACAAATAGGAGTACTGCGTACACCAATTCTATTTAAATGGACCGGAGAACATAGGTGACCCAACCGGAGTCTGCAAATTATGGAAATTATTGATTTGCTATGAGAGCGGTATTTATAGAACCAGGGTTTGTTTGGTATAGAAGGTTGAATGTCTTTAAAGTGTCTACCTCTGTCCATACTTGTCTTAGACCAACTCAATTGCCAGTCTTTAGTCAAATCAACTTTGGCTTTGGAGCATAGGTCTTGTGTCTGAACAAGGAGGTGGTGAACAAAACTCATCAAGTGCGTGATAGTCCATACACAGTGACGGGTTTTCTTTTCGTAAGAATGTCAAAAATCTCTACTAATTTTTGTCATTCAACTACGCAAATCTAAAAACAACAACAACACAACCGAATATCTAATTAAAATCAGTTTTCGTGGTACACCGCTTTAACTTTCTTAGTTCATTTTGACTTTATTTTACGAGTTGGAGGATAAACATTTATGAATTTGGAAACGAAAAATAGACCTACTTTTTAAATATATCAGCGCAATTTATGTATCTAGACAATTTAAGAGTTGTTTATAAAATATTTAAATAATGTTTAAATAATGTTGTTTATTACCCACTTTAAATTAGTTTTGTTATGATGCCACTTGTAAAAAAGTCTATACGCAACGGAAATTAATAAGCGATTAACGACTGTGTAAATTTTAAATAAATTTATTTAAACTAAGTTTCACAAATGATCATTATATAAAGGGCATACCCCTGGTGTTGCAAACGTCCATAGGCGACGGTAACCACTTTCCATCGGGTGGGCCGTCTGCCTGTTTGCCTGCTTCAGGCCATAAATAAAAAATACACATAAGTTAAAAAACAAGTCTATTTCCTATTCTACCTTCTCTTTCTTAAACATGATTAACCCTTGGCAACATGTTATTCTTGTTTAAGAAGAAGAATCAGAAATAAATCCCTTGCAACACGAGTAGTTAAAAATTCTTTAACTTCATATTTGTCTATAGTCTAGTCGAGAAGTATATTTTCTGCGAATAATAGTTACCAGTCTCTTAAAAATATGGTTGATGGCTCATTCGATCCGAAATAGCATCTAGAAAAAGTAGTTTTTTGGATTTTATCTCCCAATAAATATTACAATTGTTATTAAAGAAAAGTGAAAAAAAAAATAGCCGTTCAACTTTTTGGGAAAATCTCAAAAAGTATGAGAGATATCTAAAATATTATAAAAGTTTCTGAAAGAGCAGGAAATTTTAGCAAAAAAACTTCTCGACTCCCGAAATCGTAGCACCAATATTTATAATTTTTATCTAACGTTGAAAATCGGGTTCCGCGCGGCAGTATCGACATGCGCGCGTCGCTACTTTAATGAACGCAAGTTTTAAATATATTTTTTTGCAATTAAATATTAATTTAAAAATTAAAAAAAAAATCAGTTATTATCTTAAAACTTCAAAGAAAATGATCCCGCGAGAGTAAAAGTTTTATCATCATTATTTATAAATTTATTGAATTGTTAATTAACCATTTTTTCGTGGGTCTCTGTTGTTATAAAAGGCAATATAAAAGTTGTCAAAAAATTTCAATAAATTTTTCCTCTCGTGGAGCCCTTCTTATCAACTTACTCGACAAGATTGCGTGAGAAAAAATTTGGAAATTTGTTTATTTCATTAATTATTAAATAAACAAAATAATTACAAACTGACTAACTAACTGGTAACTATTATTCGCAGAAAATAAACTTCCCGACTAGACTACTAGGACAGTCTCCTTTTTAAATTATATAATTAATTGATACATTGATACTATGTGTAGAAATATTTATTGGTTTCATTTAGTAACGGAACTATATATTTACTATTATAATAAAAAAATATAACAAACAGGCAATCACTATTAAATAGTGTCAAGTAATCACCACGGTGAAGGTCACGAATGTCAATGTCTATGAGACAATGATTAATATTTATGTTTTATAAAAGTTTAACTAAATTGCTACCAGTTTTTAGCGGGAACTGAAAAGGGACGTTGTGCAGTGCAGTTTTATTTTCTAAAAACGTGTGAAATTACTATAAAGCGAACAATCAAATGAAATGAAAATAGTTTTAGGGTATTGATCATCATTGTGTTTTTGTACAAAAAAGTGAACTGTTTAGTCAAATGTAGGATTTCGAGTTAATTTAATTCGCATATTCTCCACAACCATCACTAGGAAGTAATACAAACAAAAATATTGTGTCCAAAAAATATTGTTTCCAATAAAGTTATGGTTTCAGTAACCATAAACGGGTTTTTTGATTTTAGGACAAGACGCCAGCAGAGTACACACCTCGAACGTTGCGAAAAAAATGGCAAAGCTTGAAAATACAATCATCCGAACGACCGAAAAAATTAAGAGCTCTTCGAGAAAAAGTAGACGTTTAACGAAAAAGGTAGCTAAACAAGAAAATGTTATTGCAGAACTGAAAACAAAGTCATTAATAAGTGAGGAAGATGGGGATTTATTGGAATCTGTTGACTCTACCAATAAAGATTTCTTGAAAAAATTAAAAATAAACATGTTCTATTATTTATTCACAAAGCCAGAACCTACTATCACATAAGAAACGGCAGTTATTTAGGACTACATCATCATCATCTATCCTTAGTCTCCTGCCCTCATTGCAATTAATTTGAGTTACGTAGCATGTCTTCTCCTTCACATAGCAACCTATCGATGAAAATCTTCCTTACATACAAATTTCTAATTATCACAATTACTTTTCCTCACAAGGTATCCCTAAATATAGTGACGTCATCTTTTTTGTCCCTTTCTGCGGCACACTATAGCGGTGTCTATAGGATGCTCTGCCTACGACTTTAATCCTTAGAGGTCTAAGCCACAACCGTTTCAATAAAAATGTAACTTAGCGGTTCGCGCCAACGCACAGCGCATTCAGCTCAGTCAACCTCGTTCGTATGAATAGTAAATAAAAATTCATACTCATTCACGCCGTATTCTATTCATGCCCATGCTTGCACATAATTCTTTTCGCTCAGTAATTTAGCACGCTAAAATAAACAAAGGCATCTAACTAAACTGATTAGCCGAACTATTTGTATTATATTAAAGTCCAAAATGGCCAAAAAGATAAATTTTAAAGGATAAAATGTGGTAGTGTTTTAATATTGAAAATAGAGTAACTCTCTCACAACTTCTCAATGAGACTCTTGAGTGGGAGTACAACTCACAACACTAGTTTTAGCCTCGCTTTCATTGCGCTTAAAGGTCTTGACACCAAACCATAAAATCCAAAAAAAAAGCTCTCTGTCAATACCAATATGCTTTGTCTTTAAAAAATAAAAAATTCAATTTAAAATTTTAATTAACTCTACGATACAAATACGTAGTATGATAGTATCCATGGTAGTCCGTGTACAAAGTATTTTTTTTTTAAATTTAAAACGCGGATGAGAAGTAGAAGTTTTTAGGAATTGAGTTTGCACTTTGTGTCTTATTATCTAAATACTTAACATAATGTTTGCTATGTCCACAATTTATTTAATTATAAACTGTTAATAGCGATAATATTTATAAAATTCTGAAATTATTTTCTAAGGAGATATATAAAGGTTAGTTGTCTTATATTATTCTCTTACATTAAAATTATGTTATAACTTCAATTGAGTAATTGCGTGTTATGATTTAGATAACTTGACACCTTGGCTCCTTGCAACGAACGCTGGTGCTGACCTAAGCAGCCGCTGAGTCGCGATGGTATTCCAACTCGATCCGAGACATATGGTTGGAAAACATCAACGCCTACAAGAATACCATGAAAGTATTTTGGAAGATGATGAATCATGTGAAGATGTAAAAACTGTTGATGAGTCCAAAGGTTGTTATAAATGGCAAATTTTATTAGTTAGTTTGTTAGCTTTATTGATAGGCTTTATTTGTTTTGTTTATCTATTTTATGATACTGGGGTAGTCACAGATCTGGCTATTGTTAAGCATATTGATAATGAGAAAGTGGTGTCTTGTTATTATAACACCCCTAACCCCCAAGAGCCCAACCAATTGTTACCATCAAATATTCACCCATTTCTTTGTACACACATCAATGTAGCGTTTGCAAGAGTTGTAAACAAAGAAATATATTTGGATGATTCACAATATAGTGCGTTAGAAGAGGTAGTCAAATTGAAGCATCAAAATCCCAAACTCAAAATATTGTTATCTGTGGGTGGTTCAGGGAATAATGATGGATTTTCTGAGATGGTTGTGAATCATGCATCTAGAAAGACCTTCATCAGATCCATAAAGCAGATTCTTATGAATTACAGTCTCGATGGAATAGACTTAGACTGGGAATTTCCAGCAATGAGCCTGGACAGTGACTTGAATCACAGAGAGCGTCAACATTTCTCCCAACTCCTTAGAGAAATCCGAATGGAGTATATAAGAGAGAAAAGAAATTATTTACTCACAATAGCAGCTGCCGCCCCGGAGACCATTGTGGATGTGTCTTATGACATAGACCAGATAAACACTTATGTTGACTATGTAAACATTATGACATACGATTTTCACTATTACACCAATTTTACACCTTTCACCGGCCACAACTCTCCCCTGTACGCCCGAGCCACAGAGCTGTTATTTTTGGCAACACTCAACATAAATTACACTGTGCACATGTACCTGAGGAAAGGCCTTGATTCAAGAAAAATTGTAGTTGGCATACCCACATATGGGCACTCATTCAAATTGGTCAACAGCAACAACCCGGATGTGGGCAGCCCTGCATCCGGATTTGGGACCCTCGGTGCTAATGGATTTGTGAATTTCCCAGACATCTGCATGTTTCTCAACAAATACAAGTCAGAAACAACATTAAAATACGACAGCTCAGCCAAGGTGCCATACTTGTTCAGGGATCAGGAATGGGTTTCATTTGATTACCCGCAGAGCGCCAGTGACAAGGCTCACTATATAGTGGATAACAATTTACGCGGCGCAATGGTATACTCCCTGAATGCAGATGACTATCAAGGTGTTTGTGGCGCCGGCTCTGAAGGGAATCTAAAATTCCCACTTTTACACTCTGTTAAAAATACTTTAAACTCAACCAATACGGGACAGGCAGTGTTGAGAATGTAGCATTTTTTCCCCCTTCAGACTGAACATGAATATTCTGGCGGGAATTTTACCTGCTTCTTTCTGGTCACATATGTGATTTTGTACATGACGCTGGATTTCATAGTAGTTGCTCGTCTCGTCTCTCGTCCGTTCGCGGATCACTTGTATTGCGGCGCAGCGCTGCTGGCCCGTGGGCCGTGGCGCGGTGGCATCGCCCACGCGCCTGCGCCGCCGGCCCCTGCCCACTGGCGATATACTTTGCACTGCGCGCGCGTCGCTTTGCTCGACCGCACACTACTAATGCTGAATTAATTATACTAACTAATTAACTTTTACAGTTCGGAAAATATAAGAATGTTGCCTTACTGTTTCGCGAGAAATTTCCAGTCGGTTGCGTGCGTCGCGGACGCGTGATCTGACGCCGTTATACGGCCATTTATTAGGTTAGCCAACTCCGGAAACAACATACAAGTAGACAACACATGAAGCACAGATGTTGAGTTAGGTAACGAGACCACGACGATGGCGGCAAGCCCTGATACCGGTAGTAAGGTGGGGTTCTCCAATGGGGTCTTTAGTACGTGTTATTTTAGATTCTACAGCGGACATTCTATTTGCTAAAGATCAGTCCCCGGTAAACGACGGGGCATTTGCGATGCCTCCGGGAACCCCGCCCACGGCCATGTGTCCGCATCTGTGGCATACAGTGTCACATAGGGGGAGACGGTAGAGTTGCCTCTGAACGACTCGCGACTTCTTTTTTTGGGCCCTTCAGACCACTCTTCATCCCTAACATAGTCAGGGCCTTACTCGTATACAGCTATTTTGGTATAAGGTGTTCTTTTCCAAGTTCTCGCGACTTTCAACTGCGGCCGGGATAAAGACTACGAAAGCACGGCACGACAAACGTTCTGTGATAATTGGTTTATTTTTAAGTGAAGCATTATTCTCCTTTATATTAAACTTTTAGAATATGTAACCAAAAGTACAACCTAAAATACCCAAATAAATAACTATATTAAGTTCTTATGTGTATTATTTTATTTACTTGATGCATATTCTCTCAGCGGAAATCCATATCCACCCCGACCCTTCACCGTCTCTGGAGTTTACAAGCAGAAATATATTTAAATCAACCTATCATTTGGTATATCAAACGAAGTTTAATGATTTTTCTAAGCATTTGAATGCATATAGCAGTTTATGGAATTATAAAAAAAAACTAGCGGTAAACCTGGCACAGATCTGATGCCGCCCACGCGGCATGCGGAAAACAAAGCGGAAGGGACTGGTAGCCATCAATACTTTAAAAAAATATATTTTTATGTCAGATTCCACGATTACATTTCCACATTAGTTTTCGTTCGGAGCGCTAGGTTGGTGTCTAGTCTTGAAAATATACTTAATAAATTCTGACTTTAAAATGTAAGTGCTAGTAAGTAGCTGAATTTTACTTAGTTACAAAAAAACTTGCTTTTATATATAGCGTGCGAAGCCGCGGAGATATACAAACCCTGAAAATTATCTATCTGATGTTGAAAACCGCTTAAAAATCTGATGTTTAAAACCAGTTGTTTAGGAGTTAGCGGATTAGCCAGGCAGACGCGCAAAGTGACTTTTATACCATGTAAAGATGATATGAATGCCAATGGTCTCGTAGAATACCAAATGAAGCGGAGAAGAAATATAGGGAATGCGAACCTGAACCCAAAAACGGCTGGTCTTAGCGACTGCCAGGCTCGAGGTACCTATACAGTGATTGGTATGACGTGGGTCTTCAAAGCGGCAGTATATAGTATATATACAGATACAGTGTACTCACCGGTATGAATGTTTAGAGAAATGCAGCCGGATGCTCGTGCTGCACGGAGTACCCAGATGTCCGGCAGACTTGGCATTGCTCAACAGACTGGTTGGCAATGAATGCCATATTAAATAAACATGTTATTTCATTATGTGGGTGTAAACTCAACGCAAAGTTGAATTATAATAATAGCTTTCTTTAAAATTTCGTGAAGAGAAGGCTGTTGTCCTGATTGCCACATGCATTTAGCAAGAAATGGCAGCACAATAGACGCTTTTTCATTATGTGATGATGTATCAGGTAGGTACCTATTGGTTACAGTGTGGAGAGGACTACATTATTAGCCAGTTGGTAGAATAGGGTTTTCAGAAGCCCAACAACATAGTAATCGTAATGACGTTCGTATATCAGGGATGTCAAAGGAAAGTAATAAAACACTAATTGAAAAATATACGGAAGCTCTTTTAATATGGCACTACCTTAAATCGTATCTTACTTAAGCGTTAATTTCAATTTTAACACTACGCTTGTAAAACGACCAGAATTGATTACATGGGAGAGGCGCCCTCTGGCCTTTTTTGTTTAGTTAATTTCCACTTGACGCTAGATGGCGTAACGATACTGTGTTTAAAAAACAAGTGTACGGAAACCTCAATCTTGGTTTTTTTGGTTCTGATATTTGAAGGTCAAAAGTAAACTTTGTCATTTCACACCGGCGACCATCTGTTTGTAATCTGATTAACACAGAAACTATAGCTAGAGATGTTTTGGCACAATCATTGAAGTTTGTGCTGTAATGTTGTATAACTTCTTATGGGAGGGTAAACCTCTTCGTTACGTAACACGTTACGGCGCCAGTCTGTCTGGCTTCCCTTTCTCTCACGCAAGTTATCACTTCTGTCGGGCGTCCCGAGACGTACACCATTTTTTTGGTTGCATCATTGAGTTATATGTACACAGTACATTCATTATAGGTACCTTATTGGTTGCTATCGATTTCGATCTAAAGAAAGTTGAATTACAAGGCTCTTTTTGAAGAGTGGCCGTTCTCTACATTCAAATACAGTTTTTTTTTTTTTAATAGAAGTATTTCTACTTTATCTATTTTGTTGTTACGAAAAATTATTTCCTAGTATATAACAAACTATGAACTGTAAGTATGACTCTACAAGCGAGATAATGTTTATAAAACTCTCAAGTAGGCAGTTTTTATATTTCACGATTCATAGTATTTCATTCTTACCAGTTTTTAATGAATATGTTTTTTAAGAAAAGTTGGAAAATATTACAGAATGGTATATACAGAATATAACAATAGCGCTTCGATTTTCCCGTACGTGTAAGTACAACGGATAGGGAGGCATAAACCGGAAAAACTTGCGTGTCTGGTTTAGAAACGGCATCTCTTAGGCCAGATAGTAATAAAATTAGCGCACCTCCCTACGTTAATAATCTGGAGGCCGAAACGACATAAAACAACTACACAAATATAGTTTATATTGACAGAACTATCTCTAGTTATTATTGCGACTCGGAAGTATTCTCAGCACCTTTTTTAGCTAGATGGAAGTGCATTAGCAAACTACACTGCTTGGGGAAAACAACTGAATAGCTTGGGTGTTTCTTCTATCAACAGAAGCCAGGATTGTGGGACAACTAAAGCTAATGTGTTTGTCTGTCTTGTTTGTACGCTTTCACGAAAACTACGAGGCCGTTCTTGCTTAAATTTAGCAAATATGTAATCTCAATACCGAGAATGCACAGGATACTTTAATAGCGGAAATGGGATAGTGTCGGAATTTCCCAGGGCGAATAGCCTAGATTTTTTAAAATTCTATGAAAGGTGTGAATGCTTGCTCTCGAAATAAACTGAGATTATTGACCAGCGTGAAAAATCGCTAGTAGTAATTAAATATTCAATGTATTAAATCCGTTTTTTTTGTTGACTGGGGGATATATAGGTATAAAATTTGCTTTAAGAGTTTGTAGTCTTCAAAGGACACGGGCGCAAGGACATTATGCAAGAAATTCGTGGTGCTGCTGTGATAGTGATTTAAAACCATGTCGCCGGCTGATTCGGCCGTGGGTTAACAAAATGACTATATTAATAAAAAATATTCTAATGTCCTTAATCTATATGTACTATAATTATGGCTGTATTGTGTCGCAATTAACATGTGAATTCACTAACCTACACCATCTAAAGAGGCACTGTATTTATTATGCACAACTAATAGCTCAACCACAGGTTTCCAAATCATACAATAGAGACAAATGTTTCAAGAGAGGGCCAAAAATGCCAATCTAATCATGATGTTCCCTATTTAATTTACATAATAACAATTCACAATTGCTAGAATATGCAGAACTGGATATGCACAGGAGAGAGGGCCACGAACGGGCGTTTTACACTCCAAGTGCAGCACAAGCGCCACTTCTGATCATTTGTATTGTCATAATATAAAAAGTATAAGACTGTAAATTAATAATAATGTACCCTGAATACTATGCAAATTTACAAAATATGCTATACAATAAATTATGTATTTGATAGTAACTCCAAAAACATTTTACTATGGTATGCTTCAAAAACATGTGTCGACCCTCATGACAACAATTTTGTAAATCACATCACAAACACTAGTACTAAATATAAAACTATATATAGTTGTAACTGAAAATTATGCAGATAGGGACGAAGCAACAGAAACCAGAACCATTAAAATGTCTTATAAGCTAAATGTGACCACTGCCAGTCAAACACTCCTTAAACATTAGTAAGATTTTCTGTCGGCTAATTATGAATCAAGGCTTGCTGTAAATATTAAGACATACTGTGCAAAAATGTATATCAGAACAAGTCAAAAGGTTTGTTATAACATAATATTTATTACTTTCAATGCAAATTATTGTTTAAAAAAAAAATAAGATTTGCCAAATATGGTTTACAACTTTAGCTATCAGAAAATCTTTTAAACTTATATTGAAAAATAGAATAAAAGTGTCTTATCAGACAACATTTTTCACATACTAAACACAAATGAGTTTAACTCTATTCTCCTGCAGGGGAAATTTTAACACACACACACACACACTGTGTTAATCCTTATTCCTTAGTTTAGATTACGAAATGTCTATAACAAAACAAAACATCATCACACTTTAAGTCATAAGTAGTTTTTGTTGAGATGTCCAAGTATTAAAATATATAAAAAAGATATTGCATTTTGTGCCACAAGAGAGCTAACTTAACATTGTGGAGTATTATAAATTGACAAATAAATGCAGGTTAGCATGAAGCCTAAATACTACATTTGAGTCTGCAATGTTGAAGAATTATTTTTCTGTGAAGCACCCATCAGGCTGATGCCAAATATGAGAGTGAATCAGGTAGCTAAAGTGTATAATTAGCCCCAGACAAGTCTACCTGACAAACTTAGGGCAATGCCAAACAACAGGCTTAAGTGCTTTCCTTGCAAATTACTGATGTGTTATACTCTAAGGCTAGATTCAGATGATGTTACTATGATCCAGATAATGACCCGGCTAATATTATGTTAAATATTTAAAAATGGGTCTTGAACTAAGACTAATATTATTCAATAACTCCTGACGCATACTCAGTGTCATGACTGATCCTTTCAGATGTAGACCTTACAACACATACATTACACTTACATTTACAACCTTTACAGCATTTTGTTCATGGAATGTTCAAACAATTACAATATTGTCATTCATACACATGGCACTAGTTAACCACCATGACTTTCATATTGTCACTTAGGTAACAATACTGCACAAGTCAAAAATTGGACATATTATGTTTGTACAATCATTGAATGCACTACATATGTGGCTATGTTATTAAATATAACCACATAATTTGTCCAATTTTTTACTTGTGCGATATTGTTATCTAAGCAACAATGTATTAAATGCACTCATACATATATATCTTATATGTATTACTAACAACAACTTGGAAATACTTATATGGCTTATTAAAAGTGTATTTTAAACAATAGAAACATGTAAACAATGAGTAAGTAACTAAGAGCAAAAATAGCTTAGAGACATTTTAAAACTGAAAATGTTATTAATTTTTCATATTAACAATATTTATCTGGGATCTATAATAAAAACATGTTTTATTCAAATTGAAGCACCTAAAAGGTAAACAGCAGATGCACATCGCACAGAGGTCCAACAGCTTTTCACAATACAAAAATCAGGGGGCCACCCATAATATATATGGAACTAAAGGATGAAAATTACATAGAAGTGAAATAGTTAGGAAATTTCAAGTAGTACAAACCAAAACTTACACAAATATTTATCAAAATTAAATCAAGATGTTGAGTACCTATATAAATATTATTTTAAAAATTGATTGCTTCATTTTGCACATTAAACATAAACAAATAGTTAAGTATGTCCAAGTAGTGAATGGCATGCTTCAAGTGCAATCAGAGCTCTTCTCTTATGCTATTTAAAATTGTACATCTCATGCAAAATTTAAATTCATCAGTATCACAAACTATAGGTATATATACTCTATACTTCTCTATATGCATAATATATACCTCCTTATAATATTGAGTATCTAAATATTAGGATATGGCAACTTAACAACAACTTATTGTCTATTGGAATATTCTATAAACTAAGGGCATCTGGGGCAGACCTTGCATTGTCCCTTCCATACTTAAGTATATATCCATCAATGCTGTTGTAGAACAAGTGGCCCCAACTAAATTAATCAGTTATTCCTAATGATTAAGATTACAATTACAGCAGGACGGTTTAATCGAGTGTCATCATTCATTGATAAAAGCAGCAATTTGTTTTTGATATGTGTCAAACTACCCACATTAATAATTTAGTGAGATTCCTTGAAAAACATAAATTTAGAATTTAGATTACACAAGTAACAACACGAGCCAATACTAATATACCTGTAATGTTTAAAAGTAACCCATGGGTAATGTTACGTCTGCAGCCAATGCAGCATAAGACTGTGCACTGTCGGGTAGTCGAGCTCTGCGTTCGGCGAACTCAGGAACTCCTTAAGGCTTAGGCTGGCGTCGCCCGAGAGCGCCGCCTCCTTCAGCTCGACAGCCGAGTGAGCAGAGTTGTCGTCGGAAGCGCAGTCGGAGGACCCGTTCTCCCGCCACTTGTCTTCGTAGTTCAGGTCGCACAAGGTAGGCGGCTCATCCGCGTCACTGAAATCTTCCTCTAGTGTTAGTGATCGGGATTTACTTCGCGTTGTATCGCCCTCATTCAGGTCGCGACTGCTCCCGTTGCCTTCGTTCTGTCTGCGTGCATTTTTCAGCGCCCTATACCTTCGCGATCGCTCTCTTTGAAGTCGTCGCTTTCTTTCATCTGCTCTTTCTAGTTCTTCAGGTGTCTTTTTCACGGCGTTTTTCCCGAAGAAGTATCTCATAAAAGACTCGTCACAGTTACGCTTAGACAAATAACTAGCCATTAACTTATAATAGTACTGGTTATCCATGATAATGATATGTTTTTAATGAAAGTTTTTCCTATAAATCGTCTTTCAAAATATGAAGAATGTAGGAAACCTAAATTAGGAAATAAAAATAATGAAACGCGACAAATGCACGACACAGTGACGTCATATGTCACTTCACTTTTTTAAAAGTTGTGGCTCCAACGCACTTGGCATTGATTTTGCCAATATCAGAGTACAAGCGACAGGTGACTATTAAAAAGCAAATAAAAGGTTAATAATAGACAAAAGAGGAAGGGCTAATAATTTTGAACAGTGCTCGATTTCTGAAAATCTGAGGACAAAATAAACCGTAATGTTATACTGAACCGGGAACCCAAACCTATGACGTCATATGTCAAGTGAAAAATGTTATTGTCATTATAATGTCAAGTTTTATGCTGACATCAAATTGACTGACAGGTGGATTCCCCGCAATGGCCGGCAAAGAAACTAAATTTATACAAGTTAAACGTGTTAAATATATTATTTATTTAATCTAATATATGTTTTTTTTGTGTATTTATCCTCTCATTTATTTATTGTACATACATACATACATACATCTGAAATCATCATCTGAAACTAAATGTGACGAAGACTGAGTACTCGGCGCATAGGCGAAGATACGGTCGAGCGCATGGATTAGTTTAAGTACTTGGGATCTCTCCTTACAGCGTCCGGGGATATCGACCTTGACGTCAAGGACCGTATCACAGCACCTTGGGCCAAGTGGCATGAGGTGACAGGTGTCATTTGTGACCCCAAAATGCCGGTCAAATTAAAAGGACAGGTCTATAAATCCATCATTAGACCTGTCCTTTTGTATGGCAGTGAAGCGTGGCCAGTACTCAAGCGACACAAGCAACAACTGCATGTCACGGAGATGAATATGCTGTGATGGACCTGTGGAGTGACGCGGCAAGACCGGGTCAGGAACTTCCGCATCCGCGGCAGTCTTCATGTCCGTGACATAGCAGACAAATTGCAAGAGTGTCTTTTACGCTGGTACGGCCACGTTTTACGCAGACCGGCTAATTGTGTGGAGAACAAATATCTAGCCATGCCGCCTCCGCCAGGTCCCGGTCGAGGGGAAGGCCCAAGAAATGCTGGCTTGACGTCGTGAAGGATGACATGCGTGCCAATGGTCTCAAAACGGGGGATGCTGAAGACCGCGCGAAGTGGAGTAGGAAAGCGAACGCTGGGCGTCGGAGTGAACGCTCCGAGCGCAACCGGGATTTAACGCTCGGATGATGATAATGATGACGATGACATACAATCGCCAAAGCTGGCGGTTAACCAGTTCTCTAACATTTTGCTTTGAACGGCTCATAACGTATCAATACTCACGCACACACTCTCAAATTTCAAATACACCAATCAGGACGTTTCGAAAATTTATACCTGACACGCTTGTCCAATATTATTGGCGGGTTTGACACAAGGCTATTGATGTCTAAAGTTTTATTACGATTTTTACTGTGACCGTTAACACGTGGCAATAGTAACAATATGCACATTTGGTCAGAAAACTGTCTAAAAGGGGCAATGGTTTTCCTAATCAAGATTTGAACATGAGCTCTTTGATTTTGAGACTCGAGTTCACTAACTACTATGCTAAGACATCTGTATTTATATATTTTTCTTTTTTACTTAGAGTTAATGAATTATTGAATTGCTGGTTATGATTACACACACATTATTTGATCTCAATACATTTGTGGCAGAGTCAGTTTCATTATACAACTGCAATAACACTAGTAAAAATAGTAGATAGTATTACTCTTGTCACTGATTCTGTTTAACTCACTGGTATACGTTTCAAGATATTAACATTTAATCCCTATTGACAGTTACAATGTCTACAAAAATATAATACTTTTGCTATAATCATGATAACTTGATTTTATTTAAATAGCTACAATATCGATTTACGTAGTCTTAAATTTTTAAAAATACTCAAATCTTACACAAATAACATAGCAACTGTGCTTGTAAAATAATTAGTAACTTATCTTACACTCATAAAAAATTAAATTTCAAGTGAAAATATTGAAATTAATACAATCATTTATGGCTCTATTTTGTTATTACTAGTTAGGGGGTCATAAAGACGCCGCCGCCATGTATTGTGCATTAGAATCCTTTATTAATTATTTTGTCTCGTAAAGTTTCGTTTAGTAGATTAGAGGTAACAGTTGAATGCCGACTAGTTATCGGAATTAGTCATAGACAATTTTACTTAACATTGTTATACAATAAAATTCAAATGTCCACATCTGTAAACAGCATTTTATTATGGAATTTTGTTTTAGAAATAAAAAACAAGAAATATAATTCAAACGTTCAAGCGAAAATATTGAAAGTAATAAAACAATTTATGGCTTTATTTTGTTATTGCCAGGTATTTTATTGTCAGGTGGTCATAATGACGCCGCCACCTACATTTTCTGTGCACCGAATTGTAATCCTTTATTAATTCTTTTTGTCTCATCAAGTTTAATTTAATAGACTACAGGTATCAATTGAATTCCGACTTGTTTTCAGAATTAGTCGTAGCCAATTTTACTTAACATTATTATACAATAAAATTCAAATGTTCACATCTGTAAATAGCATTTTTTATGGAATTTTCTTAAAGTATTGGAAAACCAGAAATATCATTCAAAAGTTATTCAGACTTAGTGCCGCAAGACGGGAGAATGTTATAACGGGACAAGTAATCTTTAATAACTTCCTAAAATGTAATAACAAAATCTTTATTTAATTTTAAAACCTGTTTCAATAGGCTTTTCATTTGTAATAAAAAAAATTACATCACAACCATCCCCTTATGAGAACTATAACTAAATAAAGATATAACAGTTAAAAGAAATAAAGAACAAAAGTTTATTTCATGGACGACGAATATTAGAAACTTACTAAGAAAGACAAAGGCCCAGTTAAAAACAATTCTAAAAAGTTCCTAAATCTTACATGAAAATACACATCATTTTACAGATAATAGTTCAACTTTATCTCACTACTACATTATTTATTATTTAAAACACATTTTATCCAGACTAATGTCATCAAGTCTTGGACATGAACAGACTTATTCGAACTAATCTGATTTAGATATAAGCTAATTATATTAAGGACTACATATCAACTAATAATAATTCGATTTTAAATTAGCAAAATTTGAATTTACTGTAAAGATAATAATAACAACCATAAAAGTTACAATATTGTTCTCGTGTCTTTTCTATTTTGAGGAGGGATCAGATGGTATACCCGCCACGTTTCTCATAAGCAGATTTAGAAGTTTGACACGGTATTGTCTCAAACTCCTAAATATCAATATAAAGGATTCATAGTGATGTGTTTTTACTGTCAGCAACAATTAGCTTAATTAATTGCGCATGGTTGAAATAGTATGCACATTAAGTCATAAAAACCTTGAAGTGGTTAATGGTTCTCATCTAGGATTCGAACCCACAATTAGTAAAACCGAGTTTCCGAACCGAAAGCGTTAACTAATTAAGCGTGAATTTTTTGAAAAAAAGGGCAACTAATAATTTAAAAAAATTACAGAGGTTATAATAGTTAATTATTAATACTAAGTCAAATGTTTTACTACGATAAATTTTGCTTAATCTTTTACTCTTCACTTTTACATCAAATACATAAAGTATATTATTTAGGTATTGTAAAACAGCGTATTCAAAAAAGCGGCTTGCTTTCTATTGTCTTAAACGCGTAAAACCCAAAACAAACAATAAAACTCCGTCCCCAAACCAATGTTTTACTTGTGTGCGTGTTCTCGGGTTGTTAACGAAAGTGTTTGCCAAGCGATTTTAGTCTTAAGCCTGGTTAACCGCCAGCTTTGGCGATTGTACATACATTTATTTAACCCATGACACGGCCAAAATCTCTCTCGGGGTGGTCAGAAACTTTGTTACAACTACCGACTATCTTACATGCAGTTGCAGCGATGCTACCTTCGCACATTAAATTATTATTCGTTTCAAGATGGAATGATGTGTAAGTGGTGATAAGTGGCTAGCCTTTCGTTCACAAATATATTTCACTTGAAGTCTTTTTTTTCCCTTAGTCACCTTACAATACCCACGGGAAAATGGAGAGGTCCATTCTAAGCTGGAACTACAAGGCGGGATTTATTGTAAAAAGTCCTACCCGTATTTTGTTATACCTATTATAAGGAATTGGAAATAAAACAAAGGAATATGCATTTATTTATTATAATCATATTAAAAAAGATTTCCAAAAATAAACACTGTTCAATAAACATTCTGAACTAAAGCAGTGTCTGTTCTTTAAACATTAAAAAAACTTTCTTAATCATTACCTATTTAAATGTCGAGTGTTATTTTCTATCTCATTATTATTTTCTATTTTACATTCTGTTCATGTCATCAAAATTGTTGAAACTAAATGACATTGCATCACACATATTTTTCTTTTTGAAGTGAAACTTCTATATAGAGGGGGTCTTATGATTTTTCGCTCACGAAAAAGCGTCACAGTCACGTGGTCTGATTCTTACATTTTTAAACTCGTGATATCTTTCGAATGGAATGTCCAAATTGAATAATTCAAAAAGTTATATAAAGGTATTGAAGCAGTCTTGAATATGAAGTAATTTATTTTGATAAGGATTAATGCCAAGATACAAATAAAGAGCTTTTTCGCTAGAAAGGTGGCATTTTAATTAAAATTTTAAAATAAAAAAAACACTTATTATGGCATAACTATAATAGTTCGATATATAGTGTCGCAACACTCTTTGTAAATAATGATGTGTTCTGCAAAGTCGTAATACATTATTATATTCTATCATCAATAGTTTTCGCAGCGCTCGCGATTTTAGGTATTTTTTACACCTTGGGTTACATTATTGGAGTTTTAGTAAGGACCCCTAATTTATTTGTAAATATAATATACCCTATGTCATCCGGGAATAGCGAATTGTGAATTTTGTCACTCACTTGTCAGTTGAAGATTTTCCACTTGTCCGTTGCGATTCGATTTCAACTTGTCCGTTGCGATTCATTTTTCCACTTGTCAGTAGCGATTAGTTTTTCCACTGATCCGTTGCCATACGTTTTTCCACTTGTCCGTTGAGGTTCGTTTTTCCACTCATCCGTTGCCATTCGTTTTTTAGTCTTTGTCTGTGCGCTGTTTGTCTTTCGCCATTAGTTTTTGGGGGCATTCCTAGCAAAAAATGTTATTCTATAGGTGGTATTATCAGGGTAAGTATATTTAAAATTAAATTAAAAATATATATTTTAAAACATGTTTTTGGAAAATGCACCATTTTTTTCTTTTCTGTATAGTCTAAGTTAAATTAGGAATAGAGAAGAAATTAACATACTATTGCATTACCTACTATTATTAATGAGGTTGTGACTGTTTGCACTCAGCTTTATGCTGTATTTTTTCGTAACGAAACGAAATTCATAAAAACCGTTACGATATAGTAATAAGTATTAAACAAAACAGGGTTCTAAAAAGTCAATGGTTTGTTATAACTTAAAACTGCAGCTATATAAGCTTATGACATGTTTATATCACACGTATAACAAAAAGATGAATAAATCAATACTTACTTACAGTATTGTGAAAAAAGCTATAACATTTCCTGTTACAAAAAAGTAGTCCCACTAAACACAACACATTTTTACTAGTTTTCACATTAAAACTTATGGCTGAGACGTCAGTCCAACAACCAATCATAATGAAGCTAGTTTTGCTCATGTACTAATCTAACGGATGCGTTGAGAAATCATATGTGAGTAGAAATAAAACGCAACTAAAGAGTAGTAACGAAATAGTAACTGAATACAACTCATTTTGTTATTCACATTTAAACGCGGTCGAGATGCGAGCACTGCGCAAAATCTGCGGAGTGACGCTCGCAGACCGCGTTCGTAATACCGACGAGAAGAAAGTAAGAAAGAGAGTTGGTCTGAAAGAGAGTGTCGGGGTGAAGGTAAGGAAAGGAATGCTCCGGTGGTTCGGGCATGTGGAACGAATGTATGATGAAAGAATGACTAAACAGATATACAATGCAAAAGTGGATGGATGCAGAAGTCGCGGAAGGCCACGACATACCTTCCATGATCAAATTGATCGTGTATTAGCAGAAGGTGATGTCAGGAGCCTTAAGAACAGACGAGCGTGCATGACAAGAGCTTTGAATGTCAAAGAAGCAAGTGACGTGTGTAAGAATAAGCCTGAATGGCGCTCTGTTGTTCGTGCCTACCACACAATGGACCTGGCGTGAAGTTATGTATGTATGTACATTTAAATTATTATTTTATTATGAAAACTCTAAAAAATAACTTTGATAAAGAAACTACATTTAATCAAGGTCTTTATTACACAAAAATGCATAATATTCACGTTACATGTCCTATTTTATGAAGTATTTTATACACAGGTAGGTAGGGTGGCAATTTGACTATTGTATGAAAGTTAACAAATAACAAACATTGTTTTAAAAAATAATTCTAAAATTTCTTAATATAATACGAATACTGTTTATTCTTCGTTATTTTAAAGACTAATATTTTTCTTTTACAACTGTACAATTTTTTTTGTATGAATAAATGAAAATATATATGTAACTTGTTTATTACTTCGAGGCACACCTTTTTTCCATAGATGTACACTTATTTTGAGAAATACTCAAAAAATAAATATTTATCCGACGATAAAGTCGAATTTTGGAAAATAACTCAAATTCTGAATTGGCAACATCAACCAATTCAGCTTACCTTTAAAATATCGCAATTAACTTTCATGTTTTTTAGAAATCATAAGGAAATATGAAATTCCTTCAAGACAAACTTTAGTAGAAACCATCCGTCACCTTCATTCCAAAGAGTACATTGAATGAGTCCTTTCCATCATAGTAAGTGATCTATGATCCCATTCCTCTATCTCATGTTTATTCTATCCACTGTTGTTGCAAACTTCTATAGAGAAAGTAAACAACTATCCACTAGATGTATAATTGCTAGAATCATAAAAAAACCCGCAAGATATTGAGAGCCTGTGTAATGTAATTATTTAAGGGCTGAGATTTATATTATATTATTACTCGGGCATTTGTTTAAAGATGTACATATATCCCAAGTAGCGTTTCATACAAATGATCAACAATTATAAGCATTCAGTGAGAGTTATACAGTAGGGGCAAGCGGGGCACGTAGATGTAGCGGTACAATATCTGATTTTTGGAAAACGTTATTCCAACCACGGCATCACTAAAACGTGTCTGTACACGTTTGAACAACGTAGCCGCACACCGCACAGAACACTAGTAGGTACTCTCTAATTAGCCGTTGGCGTTTGGCAAGAGCAAGTGTGTTTTTTGCACGGCTAACTAAAAAAATCACCTGTAATGTAAAAGTGTTCCAGCGCCGTTTCACGTCGTTTGCTTGATATCTAAAGATACCAAAGGTAAGTAATTTCAGTCAGTATAATTACTAATTCTAATGGATTACGCGTGTTTTTTTAAATAAATTCAATAGTTCAATTGATATACAATTTAATTTTTCGAAAATGTCTGTTGGGGTACATTGATACACTAATATACGGGGCGCTAATTGTTGTTTCTTCGTATATATATTATATAATATCAGCCCATAAATGTCCCACTACTGGGCTCGGGCCTCCCATTATAGGGGAAACGGACAGTATACGCGCCACGCTTGTCCAAGGCGGCCTGGTAAGTTTGACACATCGGTTATCTCGATATGCAGGTTGCATCACGATGTTTTCCTTCACCGTTGTTAGCATGTGGTAATTGTAACAATATGCACATTAGATCAGAAAACTGACTAAGAGGTGCATGCGTTCCGGTCAGGATCGAAGCCGCGCCCTTCGATTTGGGGGCGCGTGCGCTAACCATTACGCTACCACGACTTGTTTCTTCGTAGATTGATACAAAACCCTTTTTTTTTAACCATCATATTATTTTTATTTTTCAACTCAATGGTTCTATTCTTTGCTGTTATAATATTGATTAGTTATGCTATGCACAAAACAAAATAAAATATTATTTGACATATTTTTGAGACACACATCACGAAATTAATTTTTTCTGTATTAATTTTCCCCACTTTCCCCTACATTACTTTAATAATTATTATTATTTTTCCCCTTTTTAGTTTTTAATATTGTTTAGTTTGCAGTTTATTTTTAAGTTTATATTGCATTTTTAATTATTTTATAACACAACCAAATCAATATTAAGGTGTCTCCACAGGGGAGGACACCGTAGGACATACATAAAATTTGGATCAAATGAGCAATGCCGAAAAATAAAATTTGCCCTTTGTTTAATACTTATTATTTTTAAGTTGTCTACATTGTGTTTGAAATTTTGAATTTTGTCGTCAAAACAAGATTCCCGAAACATAGGTGACCCTGGAGGCTCAAGTTTTTTACTCACAGTTTTTAAATCTGATATTTATTTAAATTAGACATTATAATTTATTTAAATAATTATTAACCAAATGAATAAAATAATAAAGGAAATAAAAGTGGCAGCTCCGCTATTTGATAGAATTTTGTTCGTAAAGTAGTCAGAAAATAAATTTACAGCTTTATTTATGGAATATTTTGTATTTATTATTCAGTCATTTTATCTATGTTAGATAAAATTACTGAATAATAAATACAAAATATTAACGATTTACGGATGGGACTTCTATCGTGGCGCGGTACATCTTCTACACTATTCTATTTGAAATGAAACTGCCTTCGACGCATGAATTGCCGGTCAACGATGATGCCTGTGGTCGGTGCTCGATCGAACTCGGGCGGACGGCCGCGACTTCGTTGTGAGTAGAAAACTCGGCGGTGTCCCCATTGGACTGCGTTGTTTTCGGGTCCGGGGTGCTCGGCTGGTACAAGGGCAGTAGGTCCTTGTACGTGACCACGGGCCTGTCCCGCCTCTTCGCGCTCAGCTTCATCAGCTGCTGCTGCAGCATGCCCTGCTGCTTCTTGCGCTTGTGCCGGTGGCAGCACCTGGTGCAGGTGCGGTTTTGGGCCGCCGCGTCCTTCGCCCCCACGTTCTTAGACGACTCCGGTATCAACTCGCTTTGGCGGCTCATCATCCGCCCCTTGGCCGAACCGATGGACCGATGGAGTCGCCCGTTCGTATCGTTCGCGGGTTGTGTGGACACTGGTCTTGAATAAAGAGCTCCTTTGATATAAATCGCAAGAGGGGCGGTTTTCCTTATGAACCATTCAAGTATCCGATTGCGAAACGTGAAGCCCCATAAACGTCTGTCCAACTTTTCTTTTAGGTAAGGTATAGACCCAAGGCGCCATCGCACGGCGCCGCGCGGCGTCGTGTCCTAACGGTATAATTTTAAGCGTGACATTTGTTTATTTTCAGATTCAAAGGCCATGGTACGGTAGTGCGTCGCAAATGTGCTCCTGCCTTTATAAATCAAAAGGTTTATGTAATTCTTAGTAAAACTTGAGAAATAATATTTTATTAATTTGAACTTTACTTCGTTACATTTGTTTTGACTTCGTCAAGCGCGTGTGAGTCCAGACATAAGGAAGGATTCCACGGACGTGAGCAAAGTCCACTGTTATAGGGTTTTCATAATATTTTTGACAAAACGAACACAAATCGTCATGTCTGACTGTTTTTATATGACACAAACGACTTGTACTACCTGAGAAACAAGGTCTATCTATATGACTGACATTTGGTATTAAGATAGTAGTAAGTAGTAAGCTACACAATGCAGTAGTGAAATCGTAATAATATGCTTTTTGTTTCGTTTTTCTTATTGCGTGAGTTCAGCAGACAGGCAGATGGCCCACTGGATGGAAAGCGGTTACCATCGCCTATGGATATTTGCAACACCAAAGGTGCTACAAATGCGATGCTGCCCTCTTAAGGGAGACCGGATCCTGGTCACTAATGCCGGAACACAACTCAATGTCGGGCAAATACCCCCATCTGGCAAAATCCTTGGCATTTAAAAGAGTAACCTATTATGGTATTAATGGCCGCCACATACGTAGTTGACATTATGTTCTACAATGTAATAGCCATATGAGATTTTTTAGTCATATCTTCAAAATCATAACATCAATGATGTTCTTAAGTGACTTTTATTTAAATAAATAGTTGGTGGAATATTAGCGTCCAGTCTTAAAAATTATGTAAAAACGGTTTTTGGGGGACCTTCTAACTTTTGAACTATGAAGCAAAATAGTAAATAAAATGGATTTTCAAGTTACACACAACGAAAATAGGTTTCATCAAGATCCGGTTTTTGAGTCATAGATTATTTTCGGTTAAATGGTCTTTTTCAGGGTTTTGTAGCCAAAGAACAAGAACAGTGGATGTACTACTCCGTATTTAAAAAAAAGAATTGAACTAGCTTTTTAGCCGACTTCAAAAAACGAGGAGGTTCTCAATTCGTCGGAATCTTTTTTTTTATGTACGTTCACCGATTACTCCGAGATTTACGATCCGATTTACGTGATTCTTTTTTTGTTTGACGCGGAATAGCTGCCATTTGGTCCCTAAAAATTTGACATAGTTTGGCCCAGTAGTTTTCATTTTATGAACATTTTTTATGAAAAAAATTCCATTCCGCGGGCACCTTTCGTAGGCGTATCCATAGCTAGACGCTAAAAAGTAACAAATAAATAAAAAAAACTTCTTTTAACAAACCGACTTCAAAAACTAAAAAGTATAAAATAACTTATTTCTAAAGCTTTTTTTAATTATAATATCTTATTTTTAATATACAATCTGTTTCTGTTCAAATGACAATAAATCATAATCTTAGCAGTCGTACTCCATACAAATTTGTTGGTACTATTAAATCAACCCTAAGGTCAAAATTTAAAAAAAACAATTTTCGGACAATTTAATTACGATAAAAAGGGAATTAAAACAGACCATCCTTGTAAATATTGGTTCACTGACCTTGTCGGGCTAACATAAACAATCGTCGTTTCGTCAATTGTTATAACATAAACAATCACTAATAATATCAAATTTCTAGTGCTGTCACATCAGGTCCGAAGTCCCAGTAGTCGATATCGATATTTTTCACTTGTTATAATGTACACTATTAAATATTTTTTTATAGTAGATCACGCCATATCTTATTAAAGTTTTTTTTAATGAGCCATTTTTTGAAATAGCCATACTGCATTATTTGAAGTTTTTTTTAACTTTAAACAATGGCGTCTCATATTCCCTATGCTAATACCTAATAAACTTTTACTTACTAATGATAATAATAAGCTATCTAAATAAAATCCATCTAAAAATGCTTGAGCTAGCAAGTCGTATCTAACGACATGAATCCATGCTACTGTTTGCTAAATATGTGATTTACTTACTTTTAATAATTGTGGGTAATAAAAATATTACATACATACCAGATTTAAAATAATTTATTTAATTTTAGTATTTTACACAATTTTAATTAATTTCATTCAAAATAATATTTTATTTAGTATAAAATAAAATTCAACGCTGGTTTCTTTAACTTCATGATAAAACCTTATTTTTCATTGGAACATCATTATCAAGTCTTTTCGTAGTATCTATTCTGTAATTCTTTAACAAGTTTTTTGAAATTTTTGCAGTTTTTTGACGTCTCTGTCGAAATTGTCCTCGTTACCAGTTTTAGTTTTGTAAATTAAAAATTATTCCTAAGTTATTTTAATATAGACTTTAACTGTAACTGAAATGTTGCGAGACAAAATCGATAAACACGACGATGTGAACTAGTACAGCACTAATTAGTACTAACTTGACGTCGCACGTGTTGCGGCATTTGTCTTAGCGCAGATTTTGACAAAAAGATAAGTATTTGTCCCTGTCGCACCTATTATTTTTTATTGTAATAAGCGAGAGAAGAACGAACAACAAGAATGAACAACTTCCGCGATTAATGATGAAGAGACGAGCTGGCAACATGATACATTTGGTCATTAACCTACCGATTTAGTCACAATAACAGAGATACATGTTGTTGTAAAATTCTGAAATGAAAAACGAGGTCCTGTGGCTAAACCAAAGAAGCTACCTTGATTCGTTTTTGTATTTGGGCAGAGTACGTCATGAAGAAAACGTGGTCTGATTTATTATCATAACGTCTGAAACACGCTGTATATTATTTAAAACATCTTGAAGTCGGTGCAAAGTAAAACATAAAAATTACTATATTTTGAAAATTACTAAGCACCGACTTTAAGATGTTTAATAATAATAGCTTTACAAATGAGTTATTTTATACTTTTTAGTTTTTGAAGTTGGTTTTTTAAACGAAGTTTTTTATAAATTCATTGTTGCTTATATATTGTCTATATATAATCTTTTTATCTTTATCATCGAGAAATTTATTCAGAAAAATGAAAATAAATGTATTTATTTCAAAATGGAATCTTACAGATTACTTATTGCAATTCATGAGTCACAATTTCCTACCCCTACTACTAACATTCGAGAGCAAAAGTTAGTGGTTCCCCGTAAGCCATTGTTTTATTCCCCAATTGTACGTGCGGTGGCTGCCGTTCATTTGTTTTTAAGGTTCCGTTTAAAAGTAACTACCATTTAAATAAATAAGGCTAAAAGAATTGTTTTCAGTGTATATTCGTGTGGGATATTTTTATGCTACTACTTCATCTGGGATAATATTATAGTTATTAACCGATTCACTCAGATGTAGCGGTGGCTTTTATGCGTTATTCGTGTTTCGATATTATTATTAATTATTAATGACATTAGATATTGACAAATAACGTATGTGTATACAGAAATGTAGTACTCGTATATATTCGTTAACAGCATTATTTTTAACTTGTATGTAGTTTATAGATAACCCCTAAATACACGAATCCAACTAGCACTTGTTTTTAAATGAGACTAAACGTATGTATGTCATAGAAAGAAAGTAATATTTATTGGCGAGAATGAATGCACATCAAACTAAAAAAAAACCTAACCTAACAGGATTCACACGTAAAACATAAAGACAAGTATTTTATAAAAACATCATGGATTCTTTAATCTGTGTACATAATTCAAATGTGCAACTGCTTATACTTTACTAGTATACAAACAAAACCTGTGAAAGTACATTCTAGAATATTTAAACAACAAAGACATCGAAACTAAAATACGTATACTCTGTAGGAAACCACTGCCAACGGGGAGCGTGCCCAGAAGGCTGGCAACATTGCCACCCTGTATGGCAATACTGATTTATTTGTTGTGATCACGGCTGGCCTCAAAGAGTTTCTTACTGTAGATAAATTAGGATCCGTAGTGGTCTGTTATTAAAATAAGCACACAAGGATATTAATGTACTATAATGTAAGTAATACACGACAGACAAAATTAAGACATAAGAGGCCAGACGAATATATCAAAACACATGGTGTCAAAACAATTCAAATGTAACATGACTTCTGAGGTGCCAGTGCCAAGTTACACGACCTCATTTTAACACCCCTCCTAAACTTGCGCACTCGCAGCCATTTTAACACTTACATATGTCTTTAAAGAAACTCTTTGCCGACGGACCCCACGCGCCTAATGTTTCAACCCCAAACGGCAAAAATGTGTAACATTTTCTTAAGGGTCCATATTTGCGCCGATTGACGTCTTCAGCTGCAGCGACGGCGTGTTTACAAAACAAAATATTTTGAGAAAAAAATGTACATAACACTCACGGCAACAAGTCAGCATTATGCTGTGTCAAGAAGAGTTGACGCCTTCACTAAGTTATAAGTGACCCAAACGTGTAAGTTCTCATTATGATTCGTGAAGTGAATTTAAATCAATGGTAATTTAAATAGTAATATAAAAATGATTAATTGTGATATAATCAATATATATATATAATAAATCAATAAATACGAATGAGAAACTTCTCCGATTCCAACTCATGTTTTTGTTGTACACTGACGAATTCCTCGACCGTGGTGAATCGGTAGGTATAAGAAATAAGAAACGGTGAGCTCGTTTGGAAAAAATATTTTTATTAACTGTAGTGGCGGTCAGAAGACGGCGATGTCGGTGCGCCTGACGGCGGCGAGGCCGTCGTCCCAGGTTAGCATCAGGTTGAAGGTGAAGTAGAGCGCGACGGCGGACAGCACGTGCCAGAGGTCGTGCGAGTCGTAGAAGTGCAGCAGCAGGCACTCGTGGTTGAGGTGCCGCGACTGCGCCGCCGTCGCCGCCCAATTCGTGCTGCCTGCAACGCAACACAGCTCACTCGCTTATTCACAATTCGCAATCTATGTATAGGCAGTGGAATTTTTCCAGACAAATTAAAAACTACCGTAATAGTTCCCATTTTTAAAAAAGATAACAAAGAAAGTTTGAGTTGCTATAGACCGGTTGCTTTGATTATTGGAATAATCTCCAAAGTTATTGAAAAACATATACATGAATGTTTCGAAGAATATTTTTATGAACAATATAATATTAATAGATGAACAACTTGGATTTAGAAAGAACAAAAATATTAACATGGCTATTTACTGCGTCTTTGAAAATATTATAAAATGTATCGACAACTAAATACCCGTATCTGCTATGGATATGGCTATATGGATTTAACTAAAGCCTTTGACTACGTGGACCACGAAATATTAATAAAAAAATTAAACACTTATGGTGTACGGGGAAACCCCTTAAATCTAATAGAATCCTATCTAAGCGGACGACATCATCATCAAAAAGAAATAATATATAAATCACGTGTTAGACAGATAAATTATGGAGTGCCCCAAGGGAGCATTCTAGGGCCTCTCTTATTTATAATTTATATAAATGATTTTCCAATGTCAATAGAATATCCAATGATTTTATTTGCTGACGATAGATAGTACAGCTATATTCGCTGGTGATGACATGTTAAAGAATTTTGAAATGGTGTTAAATAATAATTTGGACCAAATTATAGAATGGTTGACATTAAATAACTTAAAAATAAATTTAGAAAAAATAAAGATTATGAAATTTAGTAATACTAATAGTAAATTAGATTTAGCTGACTTACTATATATTGACAAAAGTATAAAACATGTTAATTATACAAAATTCTTAGGACTCTTTATAGATAATAAACTAACCTGGAAATTCCATACAGACGAAGTTTGTGGAAGGTTGAGCAAATTTTCATATGCTCTCTACATGATGTCTAAAGTTGTAAATGTGAATTCCCTTTTAATAGTATTTCATGTATATGTTTCATCTGTTTTAATATATGGAATTATATTTTGGGGAAATTCCACAGACAGAGAGAGAATATTTAAAGCACAAAAGAAATGCCTTAGATCCATATTTCATTTAAAACAAACGGATACATGTAAACCATTTTTTATAGATTTTAAGATATTGACATTTCCTTGTCTGTATATTTTTGAAATTATCATGTTAATCAAGAACAACCCAACATTATTTGAAAATTATAGAAGTGCCCGACATTTTAATAAAGTTTGTATGCCTCCGCATACCACTGCATTATATGATAAAAGCGTATTTGGGATGGCACCAAGAATATATAATAAGTTACCATGCAATATAACGCAAGAAAATAATATGAATATGTTCAAACAAAAAATATTCGAATGGTCGAGAAAAAAATCCTATTATAGCGTCCAAGAATATTAACAGTGTTGTGTTAAATATTATACAGAGATAGGTTAAGGAGTTTATATTGCGATGCTATGAAAGGCCAACTAGTCATAAGTTCCGTTATATTTAATAAGACTTATGTACCATTTATGTAACACTTAGTTCGCATTAAAAATGATTTGATTTAAGAATATTTCGAGTTTTACAATTATCCTAAAGCAAAAAGCCTCAGCCAACTTGTGGGCCTTTGAGTGACGACAAGTCGGGGAGCTGTTCAATGGCGTCAGCCTGTAACCGTGGCAAGTGGTGAGCGGCTCACCCGAGGTGAAGAAGTAGAGCGCGGGCACCCAGGCGGCGGCGGCGGCGGCCAGGTAGCACCACGCGTACCAGCGCGGCCGCTCGCCGTGCAGCAGCTTCATCGTCAGGTAGAACACGATGTACAGCAGCGCGTTGCACAGCAGCACGCTCAGCAGGTGGCTCGCGATGTCGCCCGTCTGCGTGAACAGCCTGCGGCCCCCAACTCGATATATCGACATTTTATAGTAAAGGCAGTTAGATGTAAAGCTTTACCGTTTCTTGTTGAATTCAGCTGGCCAGCACAACATAGACGCGAGTCGAAGCCAACCTTGTGAGTGAATTTGTTAGTGAATTGAAAAGACGCGATTGCAGCGCCATCTTTGTTGCTAATCCAACTTTTCAATGGAGACGACGTCGTTTATCAGGATAAAAAGTATCCTAAGATACGTCCCGGGATATAAGCTAGCTCAGTGCCGAGTTTCACATCAATTCGTTCAGTAGTTCTCACGTACAAACACCAATCCTTATACATTTGCAGGACATGTACCTAATAAGTTGAGATATTGTTGGTGACATAAACATATCACCAAAGATGGCTAAAGTGGAGACAGGTAACCGGTGTGACGTGCGACAAACTATACCAATGCCACCGAAACTAAAATATCTGTCATATGACCAGTCATGCTTTACGGGTCCGAATGTTGGGCCGCTAAAGTGATAAACCACAAACGTCTCAGCTGAGATGAGAATGTTGAGATGGATGTGTGGTGTCTCGAGAATGGATAAGGTGAGAAATGAGTAGGTACATAAAGGGAACTTTGAAACTTGCACCAGTGACTGAAAAATTGAGAGGAAGAAGACTAAGTTGGTATGGGAATATAATGAGGACGGACGAGTCACGTGACAAAAAGAATGTTAAACTATATGATGCATGGGTACAGATGTAAAGGTAGACCAAAAGAAAGATGGATGGACTGCGTGAAGGATGATATGATGATTTGTGGTGTGACAGAAGATGTATGTCAGAATAGAGGATTGTGGAAGGAAAAGACATATTGTGCCGACCCCAATTAATTGGGATATGGTGAAAGAAAAGAGAGAGAAAGATATCACCAAAAATATCTCAACTTTGTTACATTTCCCTTGGTGAAAAAGCCTCGTCTCGTTTATATAGTGCGCAGTATTGATACAAGAGGTTACCCGTATAGCGCGAAGGCCCAGTTGGCGGCGTTGGCGATGAGCAGCATCACCAGCCGCGGCGTGTACAGCGGCCGCCGCGCCGCCAGCTCGCGCGCCGCCACCGCCAGGCTCGCCTTCTCTGCAACGCCCGCGCACAACCACCCTCACTCGTGAGCCCAACCAACATATCGTGCAACAACTGTTCTTTCAACTACTTTTTGGAACGAACTTCCTTATCGCGCGTTGCGAAAGGGGGTTAGACGGAAAAAATTAAGACCAAAAGTTGTAACGACACTTTTTGCAGTTCGCATTGAACAGTGTGGTGTCGCGACGATTATTTTGTTATTGTATATTAGTGTATACAGGTTTAAATATATATATGCACTCTGTCTGTCTGTCTGTTACGTTTTCACGGAAAAACTACTGGACCGATGTGGCTGAAACTCAGTATATATATATATATATATATATATATATATATATATATATATATATATATTTCGATGCCGAGAATGAACATAGGATACTTTTTATCTCGAAAAATGGGATAGTTTCCGGATAAAAATATATTTGTCTTTTTGTTCGTTATGATTTTACGGAAGAAGTAATAGACCGATCTGGCTGAAATTCGGTATATATGTAAATATTATACCGACGGTGGACACGGGATACTTTTCATCCCGGATAAAGGGATAGATTTATGTAAAGGTTATCCCAGAAAATATGATAGGTTTTTATTTGTGATTTGCCATCTTCGTGATTTTGTTTATTTTGATCAATTTGGTAGTTGTGGTAGTTTTGGTACTTTCGGTTGGTAGTTTTGATAATTTTGGTAGTTTTGGTAGTTGAGGTAGTTTTGGTACTTGTGGTAGTTTTGGTAGTTGTGTTAGATTTGGTTGGTAATTGTGGTAGTTTTGGTAGTTGTGTTAGATTTGGTTGGCAATTGTCGTAGTTTTGGTAGATTTGGTTGGTAGTTGTGGTAGTTTTGGTAGATGTGGTTGGTAGTAGTAGAAGTAGTTTTGGTAGATGTGGTAGTTTTGGTAGTTGAGGTAGATTTGGTAGTTGCGGTAGTTTTGGGCCTTGTGATAGTATTGGGCGTTGTGATAGATATGGACGTTGTGGTAGATATGGTTAGTAGTTTTGGTAGATTTAGTTAATAGTTGTGGTAAATTTGGTTGATAGTTGTGGTAGTTTTGGTAGATGTGGTAGTTGTAGTAGTTTTATTTTATTATTTTATTTTATTTGGGGGGCTAACAGCTATCATTGATAATAACTAAAAATAAGATAGATTTAGAGAAGCTATTAATAAGCCTCCACAGATAACAGTAAAACTTAAAAGAGAAAAAAAAAAGAAAATTATACAAAGAAACAATAATAAAATTTGCATAAATATAAGGTACTTAAACTAATAAATCCGAGTTTGAATAGAATTTGACCAACTTTGCGCTAAACAATGCTACAGTATTAGTAAATAAGTCTAAGTCTATATCTTCCAACTTACTTAACTTATTAAATTCGTTTGCTGTTCTGATACAGAACGAATTACGTCGGTAAGCTGTGCGCGTCAATGGTGTGTGTAATGATTTCCTAGGGCGAACATTAGTAGGAGGAACATACAAATGTAGATTCTCAATGAGATTTGCACTTTTTCACACAATTTTTTTTAATGCTTTCTAGTCTTGTGGAATGTATTTCGTAATATGGATTCTAAATTCGACTAGCGTATTCGAGATGACTGCGGACAAACGCACAATAAAGAACTTTGAGAGTTTTCATTGCCTTAAACGAGCTACCGTTGCGAATGAGGAAACCCAAAGATGATGAAGCTTTTTTGGCTATATGATCAATATGGTGATCATAAGTAAGACGATTATCTAAGTACAAACCAAGGTCACGTATTACTGTAACTCTGGTTAGAGGCTCATTGTTGATACTATAAGGATAATTAATAGTCGTACTTTTTCGAGTAAACGTAGTTACTGAACATTTGGATATATTTAAGTCTAATTTATTACGTTTACAATAATCGGATACACGTATGATATCATCCTGAAGGTGTGATGCATCAGCGAAACTAATGATGGACTTGTAAATTTTCATATCGTCAGCAAATAGCTGAAATTGAGAATGATGCATACAAGTATAAATATCGTTAATAAATAGAACAAATAGCAGGGGACCCAAAAGCGATCCTTGAGGGACTCCTGACGGGATCTCAATCCACGAAGAAGTGAAACCACAAAGAACAACTGCTTGGGACCTATTGGCAACATAGGAAGAAAACCAGCGGTATAAGTCTCCTCTAATACCTAATACAAGAAGTTTCTCTAACAATATATTGTGGTCGATTCTGTCAAAAGCTTTGCTAAAATCTGTGTAGATAGCATCGCATTGTACACCACTGTCCAAACTGTCAGATACGTAATCGGTAAATAGCATAAGATTAGTGACGGTAGATCTATCTTTTGAGAAACCGTGTTGATGAGGGCTTAGATGAGGTTGCAAAGTATTATATAGTTGATTGTAAACTATTCGCTCAAGGATCTTGGCGATTAAACAAAACTTGGAAATTGGCCTATAGTTTTCTACTTTGTCTTTGGGCCCTTTTTTATGGATGGGTGAGATAAATGCCGATTTCCAAACTAACGGTACGACACCTTCACTTAAAGAGCGTTGAAAGAGAATAGATATTGGATGTGTTAACTGATCAGCACATTTTACAATAAAAAATGCTGGGAGGTGATCTGGCCCAGGAGATTTGTTCAACTCGAGAGATTTTAAATGCTTGCGAACAATCGCAGGATCAATTTCAATAGAGTTTATATCACATGAGGAGTCAGGATAGCGAGGTGAAAAGGCATCGATAGATGAAGTGTTCGAGTGACATGAATTAAGAAAAGTAGATTTGAAATAATTAGAAAAAAGTTAACATAATCCTAGACCCGTGTCGCAAGTTGTATTTATATAAGACATAGTCGAAGGATAGTTGGAGTTAGCTCGCTTACTTTTAATGTATGACCAAAATAATTTTGGATCGAGATTGATGGAAGATTCCATTTTGTCTATGTATGTTTTATATCAATTTTTCTCAACTACATTGACTCGATCTCGTAGAAGTTGAAATGTAACCAGATCGCACAAATTACCATAAACCTTATATTTGATAAAATATTTGTTTTTCCTTAATTAACTTGATAAGAGCAACGTTGTACCAACGAGAAAATTTGCTGTCTTCTTACGTCGCTGTGGAATGTGGGCATCTCTGATATCATATAAAGTCTTATAGAATGTTCCACAGCTTCATCAACATTCCCACTGTTTAATATACTCTTCCAATCGATGGTCGCCAGGTCATCGCAGAGGCTCTCGTAGTTACCCTTTGCATATTGATACACAATACGACTTGGTGACGTTAGCTTGTCAGTAAAAGCAATATCAAGATAATAAACCAAGGATGGATGGTAAGAATCTTCCGGGACTAAAGGATCTGAGCAAGAATTAAGTAAAAGATTGTCATTGGAAAGAACTAGACCAAGTATTTTACCATACTTGTTAACAATGAAATTGAATTGAGTTAGATTACATAAACTAAGGGTATCGATAAAAGTACAAAACATATTAGAAGGGGGTGACGAGGGTAATAATCCATCTGTTGAGGGTGACCATGTAATAGCGCTCATATTGATGTCGCCTGCTATTATAAATTTGTCCATTGGGTGAGCAGAGATTAGCTCTGATAGATTGGTAAGAAAAGCGTCCAACTGCATCGAGAAGTTATTACCGATACTTTGGTTGCAGAGATATAGCGTACATTTATGTGAATGCGAACAACAGAGTTGTCATGACTTTGCTTCACTGACAATGATACCCATATATCTTCTGCACTAGATCGCCAATGGACGTTTTCAACAGCTGAAAGGTCTCGACGGATCGCTATGAGAACACCGCCACCTCGCGACTGCCCCATGGAGGAATAGTCACGATCCCGCCGCTAGACTAAATAACGGTCATCAAATAATTCACTTGAAAGAATGTCATCCATCAACCATGTTTCTGTTAAGGTAATTATATCGTATTTGTTTATAGACAAATTTCTAAAGAATTCCTCACTCTTAGTCCGCAGCCCTCCTAGATTCTGGTAGTAAATAATTAATGGTGCCATTGGTAATTATTTTTGCTATTTAAAAAAAAACAATGAACAGAAATAAGAGCACATAATAGTATAATATCACTTGAAAATTCTATCTGAAATAATCTGAACCAGTGAGCTTGTCGAGATGAATAATGTAAAATCTCATATATAAGACTAAAAATACTAAAGGATGCTGTAATATGTTTCCCATTATCACCAATAAGTAAAGACTTTATCAATAAACACTTGTGATAGACATTCATCGTAAAGTAAAATAAATAGTTATCGCAACGAAGTGATGCGTGTGTGTGCGTCATAAAAACGGCCCGAAGATCATTACACACTAACAATAACCAAGACGTCAACACAAGTTCACACGATATATTCATAATATTGTATATGTCATCTTTGACAACTACAGAACATAAATCTTTGAAAATAAATAAAATGTAAGTGGAGACAATAGGCTCGGGCAATAAAACTGACTTCGATAACAAAAGGCGGATTAGTGACGTGTGGTCATTAGCATAATAGTAAAAATTATTTGAGCATTTTTTAACAAAGGAAAGTTGGTCAAGCAAACAAAAGATACTCGGTTGCAGCAGATTAGTGGCTAAGGTTCTCAACCTTTTGTGAAAATATGTTAGTTTACAAATAAAAATGTACGTTTTGAGTAATGTACACAATTGAAAGAAGTCGGGAAATATTAACAAAAAAATTTTAAATCTAAATCGGTCGTCACTACAAAATTTCTTGTAGTATTGTTTTTTCGAGCGAAGATATTCATGTTTTTTACCCAAATAAATTGATAATTATGTTCTTTAGCAAGTGCCTTGGCCTTAGACAATAGCGTTTTGTTTCTGGTAGTGAGATGGTCATTAACAAAAATTCTTCCGGCTCCATTTAGGCCAATGTCATTCGGTGTTAGGAAATCTTTGCGCAGACGAGCAGCACTGATAAAGTTTTGGTAGTTGCGGTAGTTTTGGTAGTTGTGGTAGATTTGGTTGGTAGTTTTGGTAGTTTTGAGAGGTGTGGTAGTTGCAGTAGTTTTGGGCGTTGTGATAGATACGGTTAGTAGTTTTGGTAGTTGTGGTAGATTTGTTAGGTAGTTGTGGTAGTTTTGGTAGTTTTGAGAGGTGTGGTAGTTGCAGTAGTTTTGGGCGTTGTGATAGATACGGTTAGTAGTTTTGGTAGTTGTGGTAGATTTGTTAGGTAGTTGTGGTAGTTTTGGTAGTTTTGAGAGGTGTGGTAGTTGCAGTAGTTTTGGGCGTTGTGATAGATACGGTTAGTAGTTTTGGTAGTTGTGGTAGATTTGTTAGGTAGTTGTGGTAGTTTTGAGAGGTGTGGTAGTTGCAGTAGTTTTGGGCGTTGTGATAGATACGGTTAGTAGTTTTGGTAGTTGTGGTAGATTTGTTAGGTAGTTGTGGTAGTTTTGGTAGTTTTGAGAGGTGTGGTAGTTGCAGTAGTTTTGGGCGTTGTGATAGATACGGTTAGTAGTTTTGGTAGTTGTGGTAGATTTGTTAGGTAGTTGTGGTAGTTTTGGTAGTTTTGAGAGGTGTGGTAGTTGCAGTAGTTTTGGGCGTTGTGATAGATACGGTTAGTAGTTTTGGTAGTTGTGGTAGATTTGTTAGGTAGTTGTGGTAGTTTTGAGAGGTGTGGTAGTTGCAGTAGTTTTGGGCGTTGTGATAGATACGGTTAGTAGTTTTGGTAGTTGTGGTAGATTTGTTAGGTAGTTGTGGTAGTTTTGGTAGTTTTGAGAGGTGTGGTAGTTGCAGCAGTAGTTTTGGGCGTTGTGATAGATACGGTTAGTAGTTTTGGTAGTTGTGGTAGATTTGTTAGGTAGTTGTGGTAGTTTTGGTAGTTGCGGTACTTTTAAGCGTTGTGGTAGTTTTGGGCGTTGTGGTAGATACGGTTTGTAGTTTTGGTAGTTGTGGTAGATTTGTTAGGTAGTTGTGGTAGTTTTGGTAGTTTTGAGAGGTGTGGTAGTTGCAGTAGTTTTGGGCGTTGTGATAGATACGGTTAGTAGTTTTGGTAGTTGTGGTAGATTTGTTAGGTAGTTGTGGTAGTTTTGGTAGTTTTGAGAGGTGTGGTAGTTGCAGTAGTTTTGGGCGTTGTGATAGATACGGTTAGTAGTTTTGGTAGTTGTGGTAGATTTGTTAGGTAGTTGTGGTAGTTTTGGTAGTTTTGAGAGGTGTGGTAGTTGCAGTAGTTTTGGGCGTTGTGATAGATACGGTTAGTAGTTTTGGTAGTTGTGGTAGATTTGTTAGGTAGTTGTGGTAGTTTTGGTAGTTTTGAGAGGTGTGGTAGTTGCAGTAGTTTTGGGCGTTGTGATAGATACGGTTAGTAGTTTTGGTAGTTGTGGTAGATTTGTTTGGTAGTTGTGGTAGTTTTGGTAGTTTTGAGAGGTGTGGTAGTTGCAGTAGTTTTGGGCGTTGTGATAGATACGGTTAGTAGTTTTGGTAGTTGTGGTAGATTTGTTAGGTAGTTGTGGTAGTTTTGGTAGTTTTGAGAGGTGTGGTAGTTGCAGTAGTTTTGGGCGTTGTGATAGATACGGTTAGTAGTTTTGGTAGTTGTGGTAGATTTGTTAGGTAGTTGTGGTAGTTTTGAGAGGTGTGGTAGTTGCAGTAGTTTTGGGCGTTGTGATAGATACGGTTAGTAGTTTTGGTAGTTGTGGTAGATTTGTTAGGTAGTTGTGGTAGTTTTGGTAGTTTTGAGAGGTGTGGTAGTTGCAGTAGTTTTGGGCGTTGTGATAGATACGGTTAGTAGTTTTGGTAGTTGTGGTAGATTTGTTTGGTAGTTGTGGTAGTTTTGGTAGTTTTGAGAGGTGTGGTAGTTGCAGTAGTTTTGGGCGTTGTGATAGATACGGTTAGTAGTTTTGGTAGTTGTGGTAGATTTGTTAGGTAGTTGTGGTAGTTTTGGTAGTTTTGAGAGGTGTGGTAGTTGCAGTAGTTTTGGGCGTTGTGATAGATACGGTTAGTAGTTTTGGTAGTTGTGGTAGATTTGTTAGGTAGTTGTGGTAGTTTTGAGAGGTGTGGTAGTTGCAGTAGTTTTGGGCGTTGTGATAGATACGGTTAGTAGTTTTGGTAGTTGTGGTAGATTTGTTAGGTAGTTGTGGTAGTTTTGGTAGTTTTGAGAGGTGTGGTAGTTGCAGTAGTTTTGGGCGTTGTGATAGATACGGTTAGTAGTTTTGGTAGTTGTGGTAGATTTGTTAGGTAGTTGTGGTAGTTTTGGTAGTTTTGAGAGGTGTGGTAGTTGCAGTAGTTTTGGGCGTTGTGATAGATACGGTTAGTAGTTTTGGTAGTTGTGGTAGATTTGTTAGGTAGTTGTGGTAGTTTTGGTAGTTTTGAGAGGTGTGGTAGTTGCAGTAGTTTTGGGCGTTGTGATAGATACGGTTAGTAGTTTTGGTAGTTGTGGTAGATTTGTTTGGTAGTTGTGGTAGTTTTGGTAGTTTTGAGAGGTGTGGTAGTTGCAGTAGTTTTGGGCGTTGTGATAGATACGGTTAGTAGTTTTGGTAGTTGTGGTAGATTTGTTAGGTAGTTGTGGTAGTTTTGGTAGTTTTGAGAGGTGTGGTAGTTGCAGTAGTTTTGGGCGTTGTGATAGATACGGTTAGTAGTTTTGGTAGTTGTGGTAGATTTGTTAGGTAGTTGTGGTAGTTTTGAGAGGTGTGGTAGTTGCAGTAGTTTTGGGCGTTGTGATAGATACGGTTAGTAGTTTTGGTAGTTGTGGTAGATTTGTTAGGTAGTTGTGGTAGTTTTGGTAGTTTTGAGAGGTGTGGTAGTTGCAGTAGTTTTGGGCGTTGTGATAGATACGGTTAGTAGTTTTGGTAGTTGTGGTAGATTTGTTAGGTAGTTGTGGTAGTTTTGGTAGTTTTGAGAGGTGTGGTAGTTGCAGTAGTTTTGGGCGTTGTGATAGATACGGTTAGTAGTTTTGGTAGTTGTGGTAGATTTGTTAGGTAGTTGTGGTAGTTTTGGTAGTTTTGAGAGGTGTGGTAGTTGCAGTAGTTTTGGGCGTTGTGATAGATACGGTTAGTAGTTTTGGTAGTTGTGGTAGATTTGTTAGGTAGTTGTGGTAGTTTTGGTAGTTGCGGTACTTTTAAGCGTTGTGGTAGTTTTGGGCGTTGTGGTAGATACGGTTTGTAGTTTTGGTAGATTTGTTTGGTAGTTGTGGTAGATTTGGTAGTTGCGGTACTTTTAAGCGTTGTGGTAGTTTTGGGCGTTGTGGTAGATACGGTTTGTAGTTTTGGTAGTATCGGTAGTTTAGGTAGTTTGATTAGTTGTGGTAGTTGTAGTATTATATTATATTTGTTAATAATAATAAAAATATTATTATAACTAAAAAAAAATACAATTCCCTCACTAATTAATCGAAAGGAATTTCGTTTCCCTTGACACCTCTCAAGTTTTTTTTTTACTAAAACATCATAACGATACAGGATCCTCTAAATTGCTGTTAAAAATTTAAATATAAAGCTGATATTACACGATTCAATGGTGCTTTGAAGGTGGATGAAAAAACGCTCACCGAGCCGGAACTGGCCGACGTAGTAGATGCGCAGGCTGAGCAGCAGGAACGTGAACACGTGCAGCACCGTGAAGATGCTCCAGAAGAGCGGCCCGCCGCCCAGCACGCCCCACACCACTGCCCCGTACATTTCATTACAACTATTAACTTACGTACAATATTTATACTGAGCGAAAACTTTGTGCCCCTTTTTACGAAAATTGCGCGGACGGAAGAGTATGAAGTTTCGCACACTTATGCTTTATATAGAGAAAGAGTGCACAATGCTCATATTTTTTTAACTATGCATACAAATATATTAAATTAAGAAAAAAATATTACACACACTACCATGTACTTGACACATACACGTATATATATATATTCTCTTGTTTATTATTAAACACAAATTGACAACGTAGTCTTGGCGAAGTCTGTGATTTTAAAAATATTACAGTCTGATAACAGAACCTTGATATGTTAAATATGTGTGTGTGTGTGTCAAATACATGGTAGTGTGTGTAATGTTTGTTTTTTTTTTTAATTTTATTCAATGTATTATTTGTGCATAATTTAAAAAAAAATATTAGCTTTCTGCACTCCTTCTAAACTCTACTAGCTGACCCATACCCATTTCGCTGGTAGTCAAAATAAACAATCAAATATACTCTATGTCACTCAGGTATGTAGCTACAATAATGTAGCTTTCCACTCAAAATCAATTTAGTAGATCCAGAGATTACCTATAATGGCCGAACTCACAAGTTTTACGTCTTCAATAATATTAATATAGATAAGTGTGCGAAATCTCATAGTCCTCTGTCCGCGCAATTTTCGTAAAAAGGAGTACAAAGTTTTTGCTTTACTGATCACAGCTGTCATTTTGGTCCAGGTAACGGGAATGAGAGTAGACGTGGCAAGTGAGCGAGAGAGAGAGAGAGAGAGAGAGAGAGTCACCGAGCGCGATGAGCAGCGCGAGCACGGCGAAGGTGGCGTGCGCACGCGCATTGACGTCGGGGTGCCGCGCCTGGTAGATCTTCACCATCAGCAGCACGGCCAGCACGTACATGAACGCCGTGTCTGCCCACAGGGACATTCCACATATTAAACAAATTCTAATATTACTTTTTGTCTCTTTGTTCGGGATTCACGTAAAAACAACTGAGCCGATTTTGATCAACAGAAAATTCTTAGACTTAAAAATCTACACTGCTTTTTATCCCGGGAACCCCGCGGGAAATTATCTGGGAGCAGTTCGTAATTGTTCGGGTGCATAATTTGCTTATTTATTCCGACACAATTTTCACTAAAAAAATTAAAATACTGCGATTCTTTGTGTCTTCGGAATCTCGCGGGTATTTCAACCTTGGACGAAGTCGCGGACGTATCCTAGTTAATAATATACATGCAGGGGTGCTGTGTGACCTGCCTGAGGGCCAAGACGAGGCCTCCGTGTCCGTGCTTGCCTTAGCCAGCCGGCACGGAGTGATAAATGGCACAACGTCGGGTGAACCTAAAGCACTCCTTTTCACACCCCTTCACGACTCGTACTCATATACCTTTTGTTCTCATTTCCTACGATACTCCTACACTGGCCGGGGCTTGTCCTTGGGTCTATTATTATGTGGTGTACATTAAAAGGCCTCTACGTGTTTGCCTTCCCATGACCTCACGCAAGCACTCTAACAGTTCGGGACTTTTTTATCATTGTATAGCTACAAATTTAAAAAATTATTAAAACTTGTTTTAAAATAATAAAGGATAATCATTGCGTTGGGTACCAACAATGAAATAGATTTCCGTAATAACATGTTTGTTTATTCATATAGCAGTACTGTAATAATAGATCTCTAAATGCAATTTTTAGAATCTATCTGTTTGTTGAGACTGACACTTACAAGCCAATAGATGGCGCTGTGCAGTAACTGAAGCCGCAACCGATTTCCGACACGTACACACAATAATACAAATTTCCAACAACAATAGACGGGCCTGGATCGCGAACAGGTAACAGCAGCCTCGCGGGAAGATCTCCTTTTCAGACGGAGGAGCATCCTCTTCACAAATTTAACGACACAAAGTTGAAGATGAAATGGAAAATAATAAACGCTTTACCGAACTGGAAGTTGAGCCTGTTGGGGCAGACGTGGTAGGAGGCGGAGAGCAGCGCCACCACCATCATGCCGGCGCCCAGCGACGCCAGGAGCCCGTAGTGCGCCGGGATGCCGTACTCCTGCCACCACAACCACCGCCATACATTCACTTCTCTGTATTTCTACATTATTTCTTTAAACCTGCAGTGGCTACAGCGATTGCCGTCTCCTATGGACTCGCCTCGACTTGTGCCAACGTCAAACAAAATCTATGACACCCTTTTTAAAACCGCATATCGTAGTCCTACGATATTATAACATTCTAAACATGCCATGTCTGCACATTAAAGCAATTTAAAAAAAGACAATGGAATAGACTAGAAGATATAAACAACGGAGAACATGATGCAATTTTTCTGTACATTTCTTGTTTGTTTATTCAGGATTCGCGGAAAAACTACTGATCGCCAGCTAATTTTTAAACTCTGCGCTACTTTTAGTACTAAAAACCCCGCGGGATTTTTTTCTGAAATTATAGTGTGATTTTTATCCCGGGAATCCCGCGGAAATTTTCCCGGAAGCGGCTTGTAATTGTTTGGTTGCGTAAAAATTAGCTTATTCCAACATAGTTTTCACTAAAACGATATCTGCAGCAATTTGTATCCCGGAAATCCCGTGAGAATTGCAATTCAAGCGTCGACGGAGTCGCGGGCATGTCCTAGCGAAACAATAAAATATTTAATATCTAATACATATTCTAGAGTCAACGTTTACTATTTGTATATTACATTATATTCGGACGAATATGATCCAAAATTGAGTGATTACTCTTATATATAAAAGCTACTGAACGGAATTTAATGAAATTTTATAGTAATATAGCTTATACATTAGAATAATACAGACTAGAGAATATGATATATCCGGCAGAGCCATGCTGGTGTTATTATTTTGATTACAAATATTAAGTATGATACTACGCTTTCACAGAACATCGGCGTGAAACGGTTAGCCTTAAGCTAATCGTGTATCTAATCTGTTCCCCTTGGAGACAATCCGAAAATAGTGTGATCGACCTCGTCGCGCGGCTTGCGCTGGCGGCGCGCGCTGCGCCTGCGCAGCTGCAGCATGAAGAGCGCGCCCAGCAGCAGGTAGCCCACGTTCGAGAACACGTGGTTGAAGTCCGAGACGGCGCCCGCCGGCTGCGCGCACAGGAAGTTGTAGTAGCACAGGTCCAGCGAGCCCGACCGGTTCATCACCTGCACTCTCAAATCAGACAACGATTGAGTAATAAAAAGCACAGTACAAACGCTCTTTCACGTAGTTAATGAGAGAGAGAGAGAGAGAGAGAGACGCGCTCACGATCTGGAAGGCGGCGACGAACTGGATGACGGGCAGCGCGTAGAAGACGGCCACCGTGGAGAGCGTGTAGAGGTAGCGGTCGGTGCGCGCGCGCAGCACGCGGCCGCGCCGCCGCGCCAGCGCCGCCACGCGCAGCCGCGCCGGCAGCCCGAACGGCCGCACCTTATATCACCAATCATATTCAACTAATATCAATTCATCATAGTTTAACTTATTCTATTCCTCAGATGTAACAAACCGTACAACGACTATGTAAACATTGGTTTCTTATTCTATTTATCTCAAGCTCTTAAAAAAAAAAAAATACAATTACTTTACGAAGAATTAATGGTAATTATAACAAGATGAAAAATCTAACATTTTCATTTTATAACAAAATCGACAAAATAAAATGGTAAACAGAAAACACTTACAAAGATGGCTCGCTAAATAATACGTCACCGGTGTCAAATTAAATACAAACTTAATACTACATTTAATATATAATAAAACTACGTTGTAACGGTTTTAAGCGCGGTAATTTATTTGAGTTTTATTATTCCAACGTTTCAGCCACTTTTCAGTAGCCATTATCTCGGAAGACAAACATGTCAAGTGCCATTGTCACACGTCAAATTGTTCGTTTTAATTTTGTTTATGGTTATTATTTACTCTATGGGGGCCTAATCTAATTTACCACCGCTTCGCAACATTTTTGGCTTGAAGAGAAGAAGCGGCGCAAGAAACTTTTCAGCGACATGCCTAACTCCAATAATTTTTTTATAATATGAAAGTAGGCGGGAGGGAAAAACCTCTACGACTAAAGAATGAGATTGAAAATGGTGTCGCCTCCATTTGCTGCTGAATGTAAAAACAACATCGGTAGCCATCACGCACCTGTTCAGTGTGAGTGGCAGCAGCTTGGCCGTCATCTGCAGCCGAGTGCCCGTTGAGGTGGGCGCCGTGGGAGGGGGGCGGCGGGGAGGGCGGGGAGGGCGGCGTGGCGCCCGCCCCCCGCTCCTCCTCGGAGTCCGTGTCGCTGTTGTCGCTGCTATCGAAAGTTGCGTCTGAACAGGAAGTGCGCTATCCTCAATTGAGTACATGCCGCCGTGAACACTCGTAGGTATGTTATGTAATGCTCGTTCGAGTACATTCGGGTAAAGTCGGCTCGAATCGACTAAGGGAGCAAGAGGGATATAGTTAACGCGTCACGGCTAAATTCGCTCGGCGTCAGCAACTTTTCTCTTCAGCCTATTCATTCCATTGCTAGACGTAGGCTTTCCAAGTTTGCGTTACATATCCCAGTCTTCCACCTTCCTCACCCAGCGCCTACCAATATCTTTACGCAGTCGTCGTAAAATTTGTATCAAGTCATTTCACAAACGAATACAGAGTTGTGCTTGTGGGTTTTGTGTCCCACACAGAGTTGCAGTTTGGAAAGCTGTACTAATTCAGGAGAGAAAATAATAGATTAGGCTGAGCCAGATTCGATTCTGTATTCGCTATCACAATGACAGAAGGAATAAAAAAATATTTAAATACTTTTCTAAAAGTCGCCAGTGCTTTGATAAATTGAAAACGTAAGTTTTAAGAGTGCTAAAATCTTTGAACTCTATAATTATATTGATCAAACTCATGTATTTACCTTTTAACAATCAAGAAACAGCTATAGATCGGGATTTTGGTCCTTTGGGCCGGATCAGAATGCCCATACATTGTGATCGGGCTTGAAGGACCAAAATGTATGAGTACGCGGCTTACAGTCACATTTATATATTGAAAAAGGACATTTTGACCAACTTATTAATTAAATACAAAATTACTCACTGGAGTCGCGGCGGCGCCTCGGCCTCGCCGGGGTGTCGGCGACGACGGTGCTGTCCCCCTCGGAGGCCACGCCCGCCTCCGCCTCCGCGCCTGCAATGTCTTCTCACAATGACACACATCTCACTTTACACAATTTGAGTTCATGAACATGGTAAAGTACATGTATCTACTACCCGTGCGCAGAAGGTTTGCCGATAGCCTCATGATGTCACGCGTCGATGGTCAGTAGGGTTGTCGAAAAAAGATAACATTAATAGTTGCTGCAATAAATTTATTATTGTATATACTTATATAAGTATATACAATAATAGTAAGTAGTCATATGATAAAGGAGTACGTATGGTCTAGCCATAAAACATTTCATGTTGGAAAATGATGGAATGATCTCCCTGTTGTTGTTTCTCCACAACGCTACAATATGGGGTCCTTCAAAAAGGGCGTAAATAAACATTGAAAGTGTCAACGAGGTTAGCAACGCATCGGCCCCCTTGGCGTTGCAGATGGCCATGGGTGGCCGTAACCAATTTACGTCAAGTGTATCCGTTTGCCAGTTTGCCCACAAGCAAACATAAACAAGTCAAAAAGACTATATGTAAAAATCTTAGGAAAGCGTCATTTCAACCGACATTTTGAGACAGACTTAAACTGACCAAGCTTTTTTATGTATATGTTTGTATAATATGTATAATGTATAAATATAAAGAATTTTCTTAAGTTTTCGCGATTTATAATTCAACTACGTTTTAACTGTTTTAAACGCGGTATCTATCTATCTATCCTTGGTCGGCAATGGCTCCAACGCTTTATGCGGCGTTGATTTTGCCAATGTCGGAGTAACTGTATAAAAATGACAGGTGTAAGACGATCAGATATAAAATTATAATAGCTTTGAGCGGTGTCAAACGTTTTCTGATAACCTGAGGACAACACAAAACATAAATTGTATTAAGCTAACTACATTATAAATAAATATTATTAATATACAGAAATTTACACAAAATATATACAAATTTAGTATGAACAAGAGTTAAAAGGTAATTGACATTCACAGGACGCTCACATTCTGGAGGTAATATATCATATATATGGGTGGAAATTTTAGGGCAATGAAAGAATATATGTTCCACTGTTCCTTCTTCTAAGCCGCATTCGTATAAAGAGTGATCGCGTATTCTTAATTTTGCTAAGAAGGTAGGAGAACATACATGTCCAAGTCGAAGTCGTATAAGGGTCGAAGTAATTTTTTTTGGTAAAAATCGATGGCGGAAAAACCATGGAGTGGAAGGGATGATAGGTTGTAAGGAGCCGTAATATTTACCGACTGACTGGCTAGACTGCTGCCATTGTTGATTCCACTGATCATGCATTTCAAGAGACGAGAGGGCAGATAAATCTCTGGGGAAGCATTTATTATACTTATCAATACCTAGAGAAATAGCCTGTTTAGCACAATTATCAGCAGTTTCATTTCCTAGTATACCACAGTGTCCAGGTATCCAGGCAAGTGCTACTTCAAGGTCCAAAGAATGGCAGTGGTGTAGGACTTTCCTAATTTGGAGAGTGAGGGGAAAGTTTTGTCGGGAGTGGAATGGGGGCTTCAGAATGTCTTGCAGGCAGCTGAGGGAATCAGTGAAAATGATAGCTTTTTTAATTTGGTGTGATTCTATATAAAGAGCCGCCTCTAAAAGGGCAATACATTCACCAGTAAAAACTGAGCTGTAAGATGGTAATTTAAAGTTAAGGATAATTTTGAATTTAGGTATCCACACAGCTGCACCGACCGGACTATTTGGGGATAATTTAGATGCGTCTGTGAAGATCGGAAGCCATTCAGACCATTTTTCTTGGAATATTTGATTGAACTTTTCATTAGCAATGATAGAATCTTTGTCTATGCCAAAGTTAAGTATGATATTAGGGATGAAGAGTAAACTGTTGAAGCTAATTTCGAATAGGGGATTACAGTAATTTTGGTAGAGTCTAAATGGGATATTGTTAAGTTTTTGCAGGGATTTTACTAAGAGAGGGAGAGGCTTATGATTCCAATAGGGAGACAGAAAGGTTATATCAGAAAGATCTTTAAGGGAGTCAAGGAGAGGGTGATTAACTAACTGAACAGCTTTATAGAAGAAGCGATCTGCAAGGAGTTGTCGACGTAGGGCTAAGGGGGGCTCTAGGCATTCGACCTGAAGGGCGCTAGTTGGAGACGACTTCATAGTGCCAGTGATAATCCTCAAACATTTTGCCTGTAACCGATCTAACTTAGCAAGGGCGAGCTTATTGCATGGTTCCAACAAAAAACTTCCATAATCAAAATGGCTCCTTATTATAGCATTATATAATAGTTTCTGATTATATGGATGGGAGCCCCACTTAACACCAGATAGAGCTCGTAAGATGTTAATGTTCTTCTCCACTTTATTTGCAATATAATTTAGGTGAATTATGCCGGATAATTTAGAGTCTAGAAAAAGTCCTAAAAATTTCACATTATCGTTAACTTCTATAGATTGATTATTGACATTTATATCTAAAGGAGGGATAGATCTTTTGCGGGAGAAGACAACGGCGGAACTTTTGGGGGCAGAAATTTCAAGACCATGGTCTGAGAGCCAATTATTCAGGTAATATAAAGCGCAGTTTAACCGCCTGCAGGAATCACTGAAGGAGTCAGATGAAACATATAAGGCAATGTCATCTGCATATTGTAAAATTTTACAGAAGCAATTGACTGTAGACTCTAAATCAGCTGTATAAATACTATAAAGGAGGGGGCTCAAAACTGATCCCTGAGGGAGACCCTTCCAGACTTGTCTAGGGGGAAGAGGGCAAGCAGAAGAACGGATTGTAATAGTGCGTTCCATGAGCATGTTGCATATAAAATTTATGATTCTTTCCGGAATACTCAGCTTTTGCAGTTTTTGCCTGAGAAGAGGAAGATCCACATTATCATATGCTGCTGTAATGTCTAGGAAGACACCTACAACATGTTCATTTTTTGAAAAAGCAAGTTGGATGTCCGAGGTAAGGAGGCTTAAACTATCTGCTGTACCCATTCCCCTTCTAAATCCGAATTGACTTCTTGCAAGGAGGCCTCGATTTTCCACAATCCATTCTAGACGGTTTTTATGGAGGTGTTCCATAATTTTACATAAAACAGAGGAAAGAGCGATAGGTCTGTAGGAGTTAGAATCTAAGGGAGATTTTCCAGATTTCAAAATAGGGACAACTAATTGGGTTTTCCAAGAATCAGGGACCACACCGCTTACAAAAAAGTTATTAATTAAATCTAGGAAAAAAAGTTTTGTAGATTTGGAAGACTTAATTATGAAGGAATAAGGGATTCCATCCACGCCAGGAGTAGAATCATGGAGATGGTCAAGGGCGCAAGAAAGTTCCGCAAAAGAGAAGGTAGAGTTCATAGGGTCTGTACTCGATAAAGAAGTAAAGGAAGGAGATGGAAGACAATGTTCATTAGGTACAAAGGGGGGAGCGAGTTTAGAAAAAAAATTAGGAAGCCATAGTGTTGCATCATTTGAATTAATATTAGTATCAACCTGAGATTTACGGAAGCATTGAATTTTTTTCCAGATAAAAGTGGCTGGAGTTCTAGGGGCTAGAGACTCACAGAAAGTCCGCCAGCCTTCAGTTTTTTTCTTTCGCAAAAACCGTTTGGTCTTTGCAGAGGTTTTTTGGAACACTACAAAATTTTCAATGGTAAGTGAACTAGCAAAATTATGTTCCGCTTGTTTCCTCTCTTTAACAGCAGATGTGCATTCTGAATCCCACCAAGCTGGAGATCGTATTTTGTCAGAAGAAGAGTTTTTCAAAGGGATAGAAGAGTTGGCTGCAACAGTAAGAATTGAAGTGAATTTAGAATATAAAAAAAGTGCATTTTCATTGGTCACAGTAGGCAAAGTGTCTAACTGGATTTGAACTAATTTTGAAAATTTATCCCAATCTGCAAGTTTTAATTTATATTTTAAAATAGGGGAAGGGGCAGGATTTGGAAGAGAGGAATCAGCTATACAAGTGAGAATAGGTAGATGATCACTCCCATGAGACTCCAAAAGGACTTCCCAGGAAAGTTGATTTACTAAACAAGGAGAAGATAAGGTAAGGTCAGGAATGCTAGGATTTTGGAGGGGGGAAACCCTACGAGTAGGTGTACCATCATTTAAAATACACAAATTTATAGAGTCAAGAACATCAAGAAACTGGGAAGATAGTGCATCACAATAATGAGAACCCCAAAGGGTGTGATGAATATTAAAATCTCCTTGAATGAGAAGGGGAGCCTCCCTGCTCCCCTTAGGTAGACAAGATAGAAGAGAGTTCTAGGATAACATCGGGATTAGGATGTGGGATATATATAGACACAAAGGAAATGTTCATGCATCTAACAGCAACTATATTAATAGTTGAAGAGTGGTCTGGGATGATAAGGCGGTTGAATTTGAAATTTCGGTTGACAAGAAGGGCACAACCACCCCACCCGTCTTGTCTGTCATCCCTAAGACACGAATAACCAGAAACCCTAAAAATGGAACCTGGTTTTAACCAAGTTTCAGATATGGCAAAAATTTTAGGTTTGAATTTATTTAATAGGAAGATAACTTCTTGCTTTTTGTTTTTAATGTTTCTGCAATTCCACTGAAGTAAATTCGCCATTATTTGGATGAGAGTTAAGTAAGGAGGATACAATGTTTTGGATCATCTGTAGGGTATTGTACGGTAAAATGTCATTAAACTTTGAGAACATATTTAAAAGAACCATGGATATTAATTCAGCCAGGTTGTCACTAGGTGAAACATTAAGTGATAGAGGGTTACCTAATGCACTACCATTAGGAAGAGTAGGGGGAGGGGAGGAAATAATGTTTTGGTGAGCAACCCTATCATAGGATTGAGAAAGTGTTGGCCTTGGCTGACGTTGAATAAATACAGTTTTCTTGTAAGAGGAGGAATTTGGAAGGGGATGAGATTGGGAAGATTGATCAAAAGAGGGGGGCCCAGGGACAGGAGAAGGACTAGCTAGATAGACAGGTTTCTTTGGTTCAGAGGAGGTAACTATATTGGCATACGAAGAGCGTACAGCAGGAAACCTGCGAGCTGCTTCAATATATCCTATGTTCTCTTCAGACATGACTAGTTTGATATATTTTTGCCGGTTATGCTCAGGGCATTTAAAATCTGTGGCTAAGTGGGCTCCGGAGCATGAAAGACAAGATATCTTTTCATCGGGAACATTACATGTTGGGCCCTCATGTGGGCCTGCACAACGGAAACAACGAGGGTTCGACCTACATTGATCACGGACATGTCCGAATTTGCAGCACTTGTGGCACTGGATAGTGGGGAGTGAGTACCTATCAACAGGCAGGGACATATTGCAGCAGTAGATGTGCTCAGGTAAAACTTGTCCTAAGAAGGTGAGTACTACTGTACCCGTAGGTTCCCACACTGTTTTGTCATCTAATTTCTTTTTCCTATTGAGGCGACGAGCTTTAATTACTACTGGACACATGTGATGGGGCTCAATAAAGTTTATCAAATCGACAAGGGTCCAGTCAGTGGGGACATCCCGAATAACACCCATTCTAGTCAGGTGGAATCGGGGGATTTTAGCTGATAACTTATTTGAGGGGAGAAGGGGATTGTCTAAAAAGTTGTTCGCTTCTTGATAGGATTTGAAAAAAACAGAGACTTTGTTTCGACCTAAATGTTTGATTTCTTCAATGCCAGAGACCTTGCCATTGTAAATGGCTTGAGCAATCTTAAGGGAGCGCATATTACTTGAAATTCTCAATGATTCACTATCCGACAGTGTAACATGAACAATAAATGGGCCAGAGTCAGAATCGGTGTATTTCAGGTCAGCATCAGCCTCAAAGCCAGGGCGAGTAAAGGTATGCTGAATAGAAGCCGATGGGGGTGTAAGTTAAGTTTTATTTAAAGAAGGGCAGTCAGAGGGTAACTGGATGGACTTGGCAGAGCGCTTCTTTGAAGCGATCTTTTCAGAAGGTTTACAGACTTCAGCTAGCTGGTCTATAGCAACATCCATGGAGTTTCTACCTCTATCAGGAGGGACGTCCTCGCCCACGGAGGAAGCCATAACTATAAATTAGAACCTACCAGTTATTATGTAGTATACACAAACCACCACCAACACAAATAAACAACAACACAAGTCCTAGAAAAGCAGAAAAACGGTGAAAACTAAAAGGAATTCCCGAACGCGTGTATCCTTAAAGATGTCACCTGTCACTTTTTTTTCTTAAACGCGGTAATTTATTTGTCTTTTTATTATTCTGACGTTTGGGCCACTTTTCAGCGGCCGTGATCATGGAAGACAAAGATGTCAAGTGTCAACTGACGCTGTCATGCTGATGTAAAGTTTATTATTATGAAGAATTTTTTTTTTTCGAATTCAAATCTACAGATACTCTTCGTTTTCAAAAAGTGTCATTTTGGGTAATTTAATAACTTACCTTTCACTTGTTGACATAATAATCATTTAATTAGAATACAAATTTACCGTAACGTTTTTAGTTTAATATCATGTAGTATTTTTTTTTTAATTCGCGACTGTTCCCTATATTAACTGAAACTATGTTTTAACGGTTTTTGCGCGGATTTGACATTTCTGTTTTTAGAGGAGAGAGCGAGCGAGGCGCACCTTGGGGCTGGGCCAGCACGGCCTTGGGCGCCACGAGCGCGTTCCACGAGGGCCAGCGGCGCAGCACCACCAGCAGCCCGAACGCCACGTAGAACCCCACGAACACCACCGTCGTCACCACCACCGCCACCACGTACTGCTGCACCGACAGCGACGCCTGCAACACGCACCATTCAATGCCTCATACAGGCTGAACTTCGCAACTAGACCTCAATAGCATGAGCGGATCCATTAATTTGCACTCACGACGACCACGTTCACGACTGCAATTTATTCCGTTTCACTTGCTTGTGAGCGTGGTGTGGTTGAAAATGATGACGTCATTAGTGACGTTTACGCCACGACCGCAACGACCGCGGTCACCTTGTGGAACGGCTAACGGAGCATTTTGGGCGCTGTTAGCTTGTGTTGTGTAGCTTGTAAGAATCATTTTTTATGAAAAATGAAGCTCAAACTAAAATGAAGGTGTAATGCACTAGCTAACAAGTCCTTACCGCCCGTTTCACTTGCATTAGAATTAGCGACTATAACTTAATGCGCATTACTTACAGCGTTTAAAAGTAACGCCATTAACAATGTGGAATAAACCCTTGACTACGCCCGCATGACACAGTCACTAATGTAGTCCATACACTCTCAAAATTTTAAGTGTGCATGGACCAAACTGACCCTAGATTTGGATTCAACGCATCGAATACAGGAATTGGACGGATTGGAGGGTACAGACCGCCATTTTGTGGGTTAGTGTAATTTAGCAAGTGGGCATTTTTAGTTCATAAGGAAGATAGTATATACAATTATTATGAAACAAGAGTGTCGCGCCGCACCTTGACCTCGTAGCGGAGGCGCTTGAGGCGCGGCGGGGCGGGGGCGGGGGCGGGGGCGGCGGGGCGCGCGCCGCCCCCCTCCGCCGCCGCCCCCACCGCCGCCTCCCAGAGCCAGTCGTCGTCGGGCTGCGGCACCGGGCTGCCGCTGCACGCCTCGTCCGTCGCGTGCACTATCGTCACCACGTAGAACCCGCGCGGGAACCGCTTCCGCTGCAACCGACGACGAATAAGCCTTTGAACCGGCTTTACTCAACTACTTCGTTCCAAGTCTAAACCTTCCAGAGAGTGTTCCGAGTGAAGAAATAAAACAGTTAATTTAATAATATATTTAAATATCGTGGTAGCGTAATGGCTATGGCACGAGTCCCAAACTGATAGGGCGCGGGTTCGATCCCTGGTCGGAACTTGGGCCGACCACCACCACACCACTTGGGCAGATTTTTGACCTAATGTGCATATTACCACATGTTAACACATGTAACTTGCACATCGATTTCTGGTATGATAAATTTCACTGACGATCTTTACTATGCTTTGGGTGTATGGGATTCAACCAAGAGTGCCTGTTGTATACTACCCATAACACAAGCGTAAGTTGCAAACTCGGGGACATACAATGTGTGTGTTTGTATAACGATTTTATGTACTTTTTGGTTTGTTAATAAACACACTTTAATTTAATAAGTTTAGTTTTATTTCTTAACAAAAGGAACATAAGTAATCATAGATAACGGCTCTTGCTATTCAAACAATTTTTTTTTTATTGCCTTCTAACACTGGAAATATCTATGTAGTGAACTGGTATTCTTTATATAATAATATTCAAAAACACTTTTCAATGATTAAAGATGTAAGTGAGTGAATAGTCACCGATAACTGCACTCCGCCGGAGCGCTGCACCGTCATCCTCAACGTGTCCATTTCGATTCCTGCCAGCGTCTGCACGATCGGACACTGGAAACGACAAGCCGCGTCATTACATTATTGCCTGGTGGAATTTTATGTAACTTTTTTCACAATAATTTAGTCCCGTATAAGTATAGAGTAACATATATAAAATTGGGATCACGCAAAAGCGAAGAACAAATCAAGACATGATTTATAAATCTTATCTATACTCCAATTTTAAATAAACTGGACTAAAATGACAACTGCGAGCGACCCTTTTTTTGTTGAAAACTTGGAAAGCTCACCACTGTCAGTTAAATACTATAGTTTCTATAAAAAATCTGTAGGATTCAACTCACAGGGGTGAGATGTTGATCGACTCGCACAACTCACACATGTATCAATCAATAAGGGTCGATTCGCAGTAATAATTTTAGTCCAGGTAATTAAAAATCCGAGTACACATTTATATGATCAGCAGGGGTGTAAGCTCATAAATGAATCTTTAAAACTAAAATAAATTATATGCACAAATTATAGGTAATCCAGAAAATCACATTCCCATAGGACTGGCCACATGCTTCGTTGGGTGGCTTGGCTTTAGGTCATGTGAGACATCTACTAGACGCTTGTGCACCTCAGGTTCTCCCATCCAGTATTTTATCGGTTATGAAGTTTAAATAATTAAAATGAGCAAGTTGGCGGTAGGCTAAATAAAACTTTAACAACACTCGTTGACATTTGTCATCTTCGTCTTCCGTGATCACGGCCGCTGAAAAGTGACCGCAACGTCGAGAATAACCAAAATCAAATAAATTAGTAATAAAATAAAATAAATTAAAGGGGGGTCCTTAAAACCGTTAAAACGTAGTTTTATTATGATTTGTTTGATATAATTTAAGCTTTATTTTATATTTTTTAGAGATTAGTAATTTTATTGTTGCTTTTGAGTTATTCGTATTCTTCTCAGTGAACACTTTAATATAATACCCATATGGAAGTGCACAAAAAATAACTAGACCGCCATATTGGATTTGGAATGACGTCACTTAGCTAATCATGCATTGTCATCCAAACTAAACGTGTATGCAAGATTTGCTTTAAAAGCAGTTGCAAGATTTGAGCCGAACATACATACAAACATTGCAAGTTAAATGAAAAGCCACTGGTGAAACCAGTTGTGGCAGATGTTGTGAATCCCCTGACCACTGACCGTGTAGTTCTGGATGGAGACCGTGGCGCAGAAGTCGTCGTCGGAGCTGATCGTGAGCCGCACGCTGTCCTGCCCCTCCGCGAACCGGTAGTGGTGCACGCTCGGCGCCCTCTGCACATTGCACACATTGCACCCTCAGATGGCGCTCAACGAACAACGCGCACCCGGCAAATGACACATTATCAGCGCGTTCCACTAGGCTCCTGGCGAAAATGTCACGCTCACAACGACCCATGTCAAGAGGCGAGTCGAATAGGCGTTCCACTTGGGTTTAGCATTGTAACACCGGCAAGCAAGTGGAACGGAAAAATTGCGCAGTCGTTGTGAGTGTCTAATGGAACGTAGCCTATGTATTCATAATAATATTCGTTACAATTAGTGTCACCCATTATGTGATTGTAATATTTGCGGGTAGTTGTGATTACTACACGACTCGATATAAAAGCGATCGGGAGTAATGAAGATAGATCACCCTCCCTTTGACTGTGGTCGGATGAACATGTCATAGAAGCGCTCTAAGGTAACTAATTATTCTGTAAGAATTATAACTTATAATGAATTGTACTTTAGATCGGCATTCAAGTCAAATGAAACAGTTCGCAAAGTTCTAAGTTTTTTTCTTATACAAATTTCGATCTAACAATATGCATAAATATGGAGTAATGCGGGCAAGATGTGGGAAATATGATTATACACAATCTTACTTCGAATATGTTTGGAGTTTTCCCCGTTGAGCCAATTGAATGAAGTTTTTACACCCTATATAAGATAGCAGAGGTTAGTAATGACAGGACGCAACTTGGGCGGTTTCAGACTAGCGTATTTTCCTGTGCGTATACGGTCGTTTCAGCATACGCTTACACGCGCGCTACATTAGGCGCTTCAAAAAAGCGGACTCGCGTAAACGGGCATATTTCGGCGTGTTCGCTTGAAACGGCAGTGATATCGTGTCGGTATCAACATGGATTCTGGCGAGGAAATATTGCTATTTGCGTTCCGCGCTTACACGAGCTTAGAAGTGCGTCAACGCTCGTACGAGTTGCGCGTGTGCCGAAAGGCGCGCCTATAAAACGCTAGTCTGAAACCGCTCTTACTGCCCGGCCACAACCTCGGGCTTAACAATGGGCGACGACTCGTGATGTGGTTTTTACATCTTATCTTTCTTGTTACTCGATGCTTCGTGCTCAGTTGTCGCTCCTAACGACACGATCGTCGCAGAGTTGTTACACTTGTAAGCCAAGCTGTTTATAATATATTACTTTAATAAAGTATAATACTATTTTTGAATATTGATATATTTTGATCATAAATGTTTTTATAATTAGTTGAAAATATGTCACCGAATGCAGTACGCTCGCAGGGGGGTGGCCTTAGAATGCAGCGCTGAAGCATGCATCGAGCGTGCGTGACCTACCCTAGGGACCCTGCTATAAAGACATAGGACGAAATTCCGAGGGGTTCTGCATCCCGCTTCCCCCAGGGTGGTTTAGCGTCCACTACAGGACTGCTCTGCAGGATAGTGAATGGGCCTCTGCATTCCATTAAAGAAATGATGCGGGGGAGTTTTTGGCGGGAACTGAAAGATGTTGTGCTGTGCAGTTTTATTTTCAAAAAATGTGTAAAATTACTCTAAAATGAACAATAGTTGTAGGATATTGATATTTTCTGAGTAGTGATTATGTGTTTTGTGAGAAATGTGAACTGTATAGTCAAATGTGGCCATTTGAGTTGTCACAAGAAATCCCTTGAATGGCACTAGCTGATTACCTACAGTTCAGCTGTGCTTCACATAGGCTTAAGAAAATGAAGAAACTAAATGTATATTATAAACTAAGATCTGGCTTAAAGGCCTAGCTGCCAAGCCATAAATATAGTTAAAAAAAAAAGAAATGATGCGGGCAGGACTCACGTGCGTGGCGACGACGTGCGCGGCCCACTGGTCGCTGAGCCGCCAGTCGCGCGCCGGCTCCACGCGCAGCTGCACGCGCACCGGCGCCGCGCACGACGTGCCCACGTGCAGCGAGAACTCGCCGCTGGCGCGCTCGACCTCCTCACCTGCTAGTGTTTACCTCTAGGTAAATGGGGGACAAATAACTGCCTGATCACGATCTTTGGCGATGCGACGCGACCCGCGGCGTGCTTTATACAAGTTAATATTTTTAATAATATTGTTTGTATAATTTGTATCAAAGATTTGCTATTAAACGCTTGTATTTAAATTCCCGCAATTCGAAAAACGCTCGTCTAAACATCACTGTAAATTCGTGAGTGTCAATCAAAGCGACATTTCAACACTAATACTAGTCTACTAATAGCGCCACCGTCCATACTGTATTTCACTCTCTTCAAATAAGAAATGTAAGTAAGAAGTGAAACTTCTTTATGAGCTTATTTTTTCGAGAAATGATGCAACTTTACAGAAATTGGTTAAATACATAAAGCCCCTACCGCGGTCGAGTCGACCGTGGTAGGGGCAAAAAAACAAGCTGGCACGTAACCGAAAAAAGTGACGGTTTTTTTTTTCCAACGCCGATAAGGAAGTTTCACTTCAAAAAAATCAACGAGCTATCGGTGCGTCGAATCTGTTTACAAGCGCATTTCTCAAAATTGTCAAACATTCATTCGAACAATCATACTACCTCATGAGAAACCGTAATAGGAAGTTCTGTCCACAATTAGGTGGATGCGCAAATCAAGGAGGTGTAACAAAGTTCATGCCACTGAAGCGAGGTGCGGTGATAAGAACGTGACTTTCGGTATTCGCATCGGCCTTATCGACCGATAGAGACAAGGGTTTACCGCAATCAGCGGAGCCGCCGTCGGCCGCGTCGTCGGCGCACAGCGTCCGCTGGAACTCGTGGTGCAGCTGCTCGCCGGACTCGTACGGCAGCTGCCACGTCGTCGCACCTGCAAAACATGCACACTCAACATTCGATTAAACACATCACCTATAAAAAAGACAGACAAATTACGACAAATACACGAGATGGAAAGAGATAGATAATAGATTGTCAACTCCACAGTAGTTTTTAGGTGAATGACCTTTTGTATCTGGTCTCTTTGGCCCATGTATACACATTAACATTTAATTTCAATTGTGACACTTTAAAAAAAAAGCACAGGTGTTTAATTCACGACAGGGTAAACGTCACAATTGAAATTTCTTATTTCGGTTTTTGTTGGGCTCCACCCTTCATGATTTTAAATATAATAATATTTTATATTAATTTAATGGTTTTAATTTAATTAAAACCATTAAAAAAAATTGCAACCGCCTGAACAAGTTTTAGGCACGATTAAACTAGGATCCAATCCACTCATCAAATTTTGACTTGGTGTCCATGGGACTACCTCAGGAGTATACACTTGGAAAGGAAAAAAATTAAAATGGTAAATAAAATATATTTGATTTTTTTGGCATGGTGATAATGGGACCAATTCGGTTGTATAAGTTTTCAATTAAAAGAAAATGTAGAAAATCGGTTCACAATTGACAACCTCCTCCCTTTGAAGTTACCTGACTTCTGCCTGGCGGTGAGCAGCAGCGGGCGCACCGCGTCGCCGCCCTCGGCGCTCACCCACAGCCGGCTCGGCCACAGCCCCTGCTCGCCGCTCTGCAACACCCACACCGTATCTCTCTCCTACGTTCATCTTCGCCACTCAGAATACATATGCACCAAAATTCAGTAAACATCGGCGCGGTGCTTTTTCCTTTTTTTGGATTTTATTAGAGACATGTTTTTAATATGCTTTCCTCTTCATCGCCTTAAATATGAATTTCTTTTCTATACCTACTACATCGGTGGACAATTGGACATAGAACACTTATTACTCCAGATGGTGTTTTTGCAAAATACATATTCGGATGTTTCACAGGAATAACCGCATAAAATTATGACACAGGAAATGTAACAACATGAATAAATCTGGTTTCCTGTTATTGTTCAATAAATATATATAACGATGAGTTTGTTTGTTCCGTTTTAAAGGTCTTTGTACACGGGTCGATTATGTAATTCAAAGTGTCTTATCGTTTCATCCTGGAATATTCCAGAAGTCCTAGAGTCCTATAGTTCTTTAGTCTTAAAAAACACAACCTACGCAGGTGGGGGCGCTTACTGCGTAGGCACTGAGTTTCGAAGTTTTTCCTGCGATTCATATAAATAATAAGTTATTTAATATAAACTGTAGAACGCAGAGGCAGTTAGTATTATTATAATATAGTTGAGGAGCCAACCGATTAGAGTTAATCACTTACATGACCGTATGACACACATAAACGGCTAGTAGTTTTTGTAGTAATAATTGATAAGATATTTCTGTTTAAAGCCCGTCACAGACGTAGCTATAATATATATTAATATGAATCATAGCAAGGCATATTACAACATATTTTCCATATAAATTTTCGAGTGACCGCACACGCAGCTTTAATATATATTTCTTTGACATCACAAAAATATGTCGACATTAATATCTCAGTATATTTTGTCATATTTTAGTATATCAATATATATTTTGAGGATACGGGATGGATCTAAAAGTGGTGCTCTTGTCGAATTCATTTAGGTACCTAAAATTGGTTGTAGTGTTATTTCAAAATTTGTACACCTGTACAGAAAATAAGCTTTGCGCTTGCAAGGACAAAAGTATAAGTTTTTTATTCATTCCTAACTCTTTTCTTTAATGAATAAACATTTTCTCACTTTTTTGCTTATAACTTCTTTAATTTTTAATTTAGGGCAAAAAGTTATATAAACATATTTGTAGGCAAAACAATTTGCTACAAATTATGACTTTGCAAAATTTTTGTAAGACGCATAGTTTCCGAGATTTCGCGAAAAAAGTGTTTTCAGCCCTTTTTCCAAGATGGCGGCCGGCGGACAAGGGTGGCGACCCCACAAACTTGAGGTTAAGCTTCTATTGACTCCCCACACATGCCCCAAAAATAAAATTGCGTCCTCTAACAAATGCAATATTCGGCCCTTCAATTGTAAGATTTCAATGGAGTACAGCTCCAGTGTGTGGTAGCTTGCTATACTACAATTTATATCTCGATATATTAATATATATAAATAATAACATAGCTTCAGATTTAAGTACTTGTATAGACAAGTAGCAAATAAATGTGCTGCGTCATTATCGTCATGGAAAAGCAACTAACGCTGATATTATATGGTTCAATTAAATTGAATCATTTTGGCTGAAAGACACAGAACTGACAGGACGTGACGGTGTATGACATTAAATGGCGGAATTAGACTGTCTAACATAGTTTTAAGAAATAACAATCGTTTAGTAAAAAGTAACCTTGCAACACATGCTACAATCACAGTTGGCGCCACCTGCCCTTCTAGTTTTCATTGAAAATCTCAAATAGAACTTTCAATCAAGGTTTTATCTAAAATATACGCTTTCATCGGGGGCGGTACCGCCCCCTAGTGGGCGCTACAACTTTTCGTGGATGCGTTAGGGGTCCAAAGGCAAATGGGAAGCGTTGTGACAGTCAAGGAGGAGATCGCGGCGTATCTACCCAATAACAATTTGAATATAATTAAATACTTTAGAAATACCTGTATTTTCGTGAAAAAAGATTTTATCTAGCCGTAGTTTGTCTTATTATAATGGCGTTAAATGCCTGTAAATAAACATTATTATATATTATCTAAAAGAGGACGCTGTAGTTTTTTTCTTGTAAAGGTAGTCAATAAAAGGTTGGGAGCCTCTGATTTAAGATATATTTTTAGTGTTAATTTAGTCATAAAAATGCAAAATATGAATAAGCTCCTTTTGAATGAAGATAGGCATATCAGACATATATATATACCGGCACAAACTGCAGAATGTATTCGATGCTGTTGTTCACAACCAGGACGTGGAACTCCTCTAAGCTCAACCTGCCAAGCAAAAAAGTATTTCATTCATTAATGTGGACTTACTAGAATTAATCATGATAACAATGAGTTTCTTTGAGACCAGCCGTGATCAGAAGGCTCGCCCATGTTTCGCACAACAAATAAGTATTGCCATACAGCGTGGCAATGCAGCCAGCCTTCTGGGAACGCTCCCCGTTGGCAGTGATCTGCTAATGCTAGCATAGTGTACTTGAGTTATAATTTTTTATATACTTTGTGTAATTTTGTCGGAATTTCCCTCAACCATAGCCCCATAGCCCAATTCCCTAGTTGCACTAGCATTTCAGTCCAATAACCCAGTACCCTTCGTTCTCATTTCCTGCAATAGTCCTACACTGACCTGGGATTGTGTTTGGTTGCATTTTTATATGCTGTAGGCGTCACATTTAGATTAAAGTCAATGGGTCTCTACGTATTGGCCGTCCCATGGCCCCATGCAATACCTCCAAAAGTCCGGGCCATTTTTATGGCCCCTGCTCTTTAGAGACATATATGTATAAAAATAACAATAGAAAGGAATAATTAAATTAAGAAAGAGATAAAATCAAGGTGTTATCTATATTAATTATATTAACACGTGAAGCAAATTTTTTTTACCCCTTTTTACGAAAATTGCGCGGACAGACTATGAAATTTCGTCCACTTATAATTTATATAGACAAGAAGCGACGAAGGCTAATATTTGTTTTTAATTATGCATAAAACATTACACAAACTGCCATGTACTTGACACACACACGCATATATACTCTTTGGTTTATTGTTCAAGTCAAATTAACAGTGTAGCCTTGGCGAAATCTGTCATTATAGAAGTATAGTCTTTGACATTAATTACTATGGTCGAATCTCGACCACGGGCGACCACTAGCATCACGCGAACTATAGATAGTTCAATCCACGAAGACGCGCCCCACTACATTCTGTAAAGGGAAGGCGCGGGGTGAGGGGCTTTAAGCCCGGACAGCAGTCTCGAGCCAACTCCCGTTCGGTGTACACGACTATCTCTGAATTATATCGCTCTCTCTCTCAGACTTGAATTGCAAGTTGCTCTACTTACATTATATTTAAAATGTCTAAAAAAACGCAGCGGACTGTACTGAAGAGCCAGGTATGAATAATATTTTATCGCAGAGTATTAGAATATAAAACTACCTTCCTTATACACGAATCAAATTTTTTTTCAGGCAAGAGATATAATCTCAAAAGTATATGAATTTATGAAAAAAGAAGCGAATAATAACAAAGCAGAAAGAATAACCGATGCACGTTGGCGAACAGCGCAGGCTGTTGGTGTTTCTGAAAGCACAGTGACTAGAATTTTAAGAGAAAAAAAGGCTCAAGCGGAGGTCGCAGCTTCTTTGGATGAGGAAAATGTTGAATGTGTTGCTAATGAGGCAACTACGTCACACTCAAACTTTGCGAAAACAAGTACGGTAGTGTTTACGTCACCTATGAAAAAAAGAAAGATACAACCAAGAAAAATAAATTTAGATGATTTTGATATAGGAGTAGTCAGAAAAAGCATAGAAGACTTTCATAGAGAGCACCATCAGTTTCAACATTATTGCGATTACAAAGTATTTTAAGAGATCGTATACAATTCAATGGATGTAAAACAACCTTAAGAACTTTGTTAATTAAACTAGGATATAAATGGTGCAAAACTGAGAATAACAGAAAGACGCTAACAGAAAGACATGAAATTCAATTATTACGACTAAAATACCTAAAACAGGTGAAATCTTTGCGCAATGAAGGTAAGCCTATTGTTTATACTGATGAATCATATGTACATTCCGACCATGTGCAAAATAAATCATGGTCTAGAAAAGATTCAAATATGGGAATAAAACGAAAACTGTCTAAAGGAGTGCGTATAATTATGATACACGCCGGAAGTGTTGCAGGATTTATACCAAATGCGTTACTAACGTACAGGGCAGAGATTAAAACAGGCGACTACCACGATAACATGAATACAGAGAATTATTTAAAATGGTTAAAAGAAAAATTAATACCTAATCTTCCGAAGGATGCTGTGGTAGTTTTGGATAACGCAGCCTATCACAACTCTACTTCGGAAAAAATACCGACGTCTAACTCTAACAAATCTGAAATGCAAAGTTGGCTCACCGCAAAAAATATCACATTTGAACCGACATTTAAAAAAGTAGAATTATACGATTTAATATTAAAAAATAAAGAAAATTTTCGCAAGTATAAAGTCGATGATTTATTAAAAGAACATAATTTTACAGTATTACGTCTCCCACCATATCACCCAGAACTTAATCCAATAGAAAATATTTGGGGCATAGCAAAAAATTACGTTGCTAGCCGCAATGTCAATCAAAATTACACCACACTAATGCCTATTTTAAATGAAGCTTTTCAACAAATAACTAATGATGTTTGGGCAAATACATGTCGGCATGTAGAAGATATAGAAAACGAATATCTAAAATACTTTGATTTAGACTTTAATTTTGTTATAAATATCGGTGATACTTCGGACTCTGAAATAAGTGAAGATACTGAATAATCTTGAATAAATATCTTCTTTTATATTTGAAAACATCGATTTTTATTTATAATTACTTCCTTTTTAAATATTTGTGAGTGTAGGACTTTTGAAAAGAAAATGGAAACAAAAAGGACTGGGCTATTAAGACGAACTGCTAATGGATCGAACTAAAAACTTTAACACTAACTTTTTTTTTGTTTATACATATACAATTTTAAATAATTCAATTGTAATGTTTTAATTAATGTGTATACACATTAATTTGTTTCTTACTACTTTTACTGTTTAGTATTATTTTCCTTGTTCTAAATAAATACTTTTGTTTCTTTCTAAAATATTTAAGTAGAGCATCTTTCCAGATGATCAGCTTGACAGCTGATTTATGTGCTAATTTTATTTTTGTGTGCGTGAGACTACATCGCTAATAAGTGCATAATGATAGAACAAACACATTGATAATTGCTTCGCACACTTGCGCTATCAGTGATACGGGAAAAAAGTGGGGCGCGTCTTCGTGGATTGAACTATCTATACTGAGGACGTAATGAATGCATTTCAATGAAATTGGACACAAAAATAACTTATATCTCGGCCCAACTTAGGGTAATTCAAAACGAGTGATGTCGTTACCGTGAGATAAACGTATATAGCCAAAAAGGTGTGCGGTCGGGACAACGCGAACGAAGTGTCGCTGGCTTTAATTGCAAATATACGGAGTCCGTGACAAAGCACTCCATGTTCTTTGCACATGGCGTAGAGGTTCGTACAAGAGTATTTTTGTTTACATTCGGTATAAATACTCGTATATAAACGGTTGAAAACACAAAGCACATGTGCAAATACTGTAAATAAAATACGGCGTGCCTTCAAATCTGTACAATAAATATCTCTAAGCAGTGATTTAGTTTTAAAAGTATTTTTTTAACAACATGATAATACATCAATCAATTTATTTATCCAATAATAGTCACGTATGACGTACGATAAGTATTCAATTGTTTACCTGTTACCTACCCACCCAAATAAATTAATTCAATTATGTCGAACTAGAATAGTCGTGTAATTTTACTGTAATATTTAATTAAACTCGATCCCTTTGGTTTGTAAAGATTTTTTTCTCTTTTATTGTTTAATGAAGAGTTCCATAGAAAGATATTTCATTCCAAAACCGAAAAGTATATTTAATATTTGTTAAAGTAGATTTATTTTGTTGATATTTTCCATATACTAGAAGAGCAATATATACCCGATATAATTAATTCCAAGCACAACAAAATGTAAATTACGCGATTTATGCGATAGTTTGTTTACTTGGCCTTTTGGAATCCCCAGATATACGAGTATATTGTCTAATATATAAAATTCTCGTGTTGCGTGTCTCGTAACAAAGATGTTACTAAAGTCCTCCAAAACGGTTAAACCGATTTGTGTGAAATTTTGTGCGCATATTAATTTATTTATTAATATTTTTTATGATTTGGCATTAAAAGTTTTCACCCTTCTACCACCAAAACCTATTTAATAATGATATTAGTACTGTAATATTTAACTTACTTAAAATTACTAAAAGTAATTTAAAAGCAAAACAACGTTTGTCGGGTCAGCTAGTATATACATGCCTATAGCTTATACATTTTCCCCATATTTATATACCATAATAAACGATTTATGTAAATTAATTTCAACAAATATATATACAAATTAAAGTTATATTTCAATATTTTCCTCATAGTTACATTTTATGGGAATAAAGCACAGCCTCTTAGTATTAAAATTAGTAAGTCAAGTGTCCCTTAACAATAATAATTCGAAACAATCTCGAAAGCCACGTAATAGGAATATTGTACGCAACACGAGCCCAACATAATGCGATATACAAAAGTGCAAGCTTCTCAAAATTATGCAATTATATAACTAGCAACATAATTATCTTAGTTTGTATAACATAATGTTATATGATACGCATCAAAGTGTTTACTATTGATTAAGAGACACATAACAGGATTAATAATTTATACAGTCATATTAAGACCTAATATACACTATGCGGAAAGCCAGAGGCTGGTGAGCCGTCCGTCCGGCTGGCCGCGTAGTTTGTGGTTGTCTTTGTGGCATTCAGCGCCGGCCGCACGCTAAACCGCGTAATGCGTTTAGAACCATCCAGCTGAATGCGGATGGTGGGTGACCGCACCGCCTTGACATTTTCTCGTTTCCGATCAACCGGACGGCTAATCGGAGTGTGGCTAGCTGCATAGTGTATATGGAGACTAACAACATCTGTTTTTGCTGATTAGTGGAATTAAGATATAAAGGAACCTCATCTTTTAACAAAGTATTTGCGAGATAGTTGTTAACGCTTTTGCAGAAATTAATATATTAATAAAAATATACATGTTTTTGCGGTAGGCCTAGCTACTTTTCTTATCATACAAGTATGAAAAATGTTTATAAAAAATAATCGTAAAAATGTACGCGCATAACTTGAGAACGAATTTACTGATTTTAATGAAATTTTTGGTGTGTGTTTGAGTGGGTCCCCGGAGAGTTTACATTCAAAATTGACCTTTAAAAAATGTTCCGCATTAGGATGCGTTAGTACGAATAAACACTAGAATTTGTAATGACTTTTTTTGAAAATTGTCATTGGAAACTTACATAATTGTCTTTGATAGTGAATGAAATAAGTAAAAAAGAAAAATGATTTGGTTAAAATTAATCACTTAAATGTGAGTTGAAGTCGAAACAATAATAAACAATACACAACGCAGTATCGTACTCAGGTTCAAAATAGATCAAGGTGTTTAGTTTTAAATGATTTTCAACACAATAAGACTTAAGTGTAAATGGGATTAAAATACTTTAAAGGGTATACTCACAGTTGTGTGACCACAGTGACGTTCCCGCGCACGTTCGGCGCCAGAACTAGCGCCGCGAGTATGGCGCGCAGCAGCCGCGGCGCACTCGCGCCCAAACGCATCGCAGCACTACCGCCACTGGCCTATTTACAGCTCCATTTTTAAGATTACGCGCGATATCATAATATTGTACACGTCAATTCATTAACTCCCTTTGTGTCCAAACACGTTAATCGAAGACCGATACCAGAACGAATTAACACAATTTTGAATCTGGAGCGAGTTGTGCCTACGTGAGTCAACACGTCCAATACATATTGTGGTCACGGAAAACTTTGGATTTTTCAAACGTCACAAATAGCGAATGCTTCCTTGTATTTCATTTCAGTATAATAGAGGATAGCATTTCTCAGAATGCTCTCCTGTTGTTCCGAAATGTAGCGCGATGGTTATGTCGCACTTAGTGCCAAACAGGTGCTCTTTCAGTGTTCCTTAAATATTTCTTCTTAGAATTAATCGATTAAAATTTCGGTAATTATGATATTTATGAATGTTATTAAGAGCAGTCCGGCCGCGGCTATTGCCAAATAATTGTAATACAGATAGAGCGCGTCCGCTTCGATCCGCGTCGGTTTGCGACATTTGGAAACACCTAGTTTTTATCAGACATGCTGTTATCATATCCCTGATAAAAGTGTTAGTCAACTGATTGGTTCCGTAGAAAACCAATCTCAGATAACATAACTAGGTGTCATCGAGGTTGGCGATCAATATTTAGTTTATTTTATTTTTATTGGAAATATCACATACAGCCAGATCTTTACAACAGTGATGGCGAAGCTAACACGTGGCCAGACTTCCATCCAACATTTTATTTTAATGACAACGATTTCAGCTGTACAATTTCAGAACCTAGCAAATGCATTCCAAGAAATTGTGCCACAGCACATAAATACTTACCACAAAGTCCATACGTCGTAATCCGCTGTTAGCCTTGAACATTCTAGCTTACTAAAATCGGGTGATGACTTCGATTAATGTGTCAAATATGGATGTACGCTATCCATATTTGAAGATAATTAATAATAATAATCGTCAGACAACACACACGTGTTGTATAACCCCAAATTAAGCAAGTTACGCTTGTGTTATAGGTAATATATAACACACTACTCTGAAACGCACTACGCAGACACCCAAACCGTAGTAGATAACGGAGAAAATTCATTTCCAAAATTTACAGGAATCGAATCCGGAGTCTATACGTTGCAGTGAGTTTAGGCCGCAGGCTTAGCCCGCTTAACCACAGAGACCATAGAAGGGACGCGCATTTAGTCTTTTGTTAAATGATAATCTTGTATAAAGTCAATCAGACGTTGGAAGCGGGCTCCAGCGTCGGTTGATCCTATTAGCAGCATCTATGATAGACCACGACCTTAGGCTCAGTAATGACGCAAAAGCAGGCCGCCGAGAGGGATTCCTCCCGTAAGTTTACGGGGGTATCGGTGGAGTCACCTCTACTGTGCGAAGTGGTACGGCCCTGCGTCCCGAGGCTCAGAAACGCAGGTAGGTTTAGTAGGTAGTTTGTTACAACTGCTTTTTCACCGGAGAAGCACTTGGCCGTTTGGCACAAGAGGCCCACACACGACGCAGGTGGCACTAGGCGCTGTTTTTGGTCTTCCCCCGTACCTAGACCTGTGTGTGTGATAAAATAATATCAACCCATGACCTTCCAGAAGTTTCGCCTCAACTGTTTTTGAGTTTGTGAAAACAAGGTTTCCACTCAGCATATTGTTGTGCCGGTATTATATGCAAGCTAACCAGTTAGTGCTAACGTTCCCTTTGGTGTGAGACCAAAACGACCCAATTATCATTAATCTAAACTTTGTTAAAAATATCAAGTCGTTTTTCTTCACCATCAAGTAGTGCATACTCCCCTGGACACAAACCCAGGATGCACTAGCTGTTAAGCTATCATGTATTTTTATAATGTCTCTGCTCCATCTGGGAGAACGTTATAGCTAGTGACTGTGGCCAAATGCATTTTGTTTATAGGGTTAATTATTACCTATATTGTGTATACATATTACATACGTTATCTGTTAAAGATTAACGTCATTAACATTTAATAACTACGCGTGAAACGTTAACATTATCCCAGATGTAACGTAACTGCGAATAGAAAACCTTTGATAAAGTAGAATAACATTGACGCGAATCGCGTAGGCGCCAAAAACACAAGGTTATCGTTTCCTGTGTCAATAGTTGACTTGTTATCGACGTATTTCATGTATTTAGGTACTGTTTAATTAAATCAAGCAGCGGAATATTTAATACAATAAATTAAATACATATCTTGTATCTTTATTTTATTATATTTATGGCTTGGCAACTAGGCCTTTAAGCCAGATCTTAGTTTATAATATACATTTAAGTTTCTTCATTTTCTTAAGCCTATGTGTAGCACAGCTGAACTGTAGGTAATCAGCTAGTGCCATTCAACGGAGTTCTTGTGACAACTCAAAAGGCCACATTTGACTATACAGTTCACATTTCTCACAAAACACATAACCACTACTCAAAAACTATCAATATCCTACAACTATTGTTCATTTTAGAGTAATTTTACACATTTTTAGAAAATAAAACTGCACAGCACAACATCACCTTTCAGTTCCCGCCAAAAAACCATATCTTGTATCTCATTCAAAATTTCATATGTTCCTATATCTGAAGCAGAAATTACACGGTTCATTGCGATCTTTCAATGTAAATGAACCAGCCAATGACTCATAGACTAAGTTGAATTCTTCAATGTCATTGTACCGTGGTATTCTTTCGGCTGTGCCTTTCAACCAAATTGAACAATTTGGTTTATCCGTTTAATACCATAATTTGATATTGGTATTTTATTACACGTTTATATCTACTTCCATAGTAATGAAAGTGTCCAGAGCGATTACACCAAGTTAACTTATTTTGTGAGCAATGAGCAGGGTGAACATGTGTTTACATATTCGCCCTGCTCATTTTCCTTGCTGCTTTCCTGCTCGCTAATGTAAACATAGCGTTACAATAAACTCAGTTATTAATGTGCATAGTAGAGGTGAATCCGAGCGTTAGTTCTATGCTGCGACATTGCTCGCACACATTAAGCCCTTATTTCCCCGTTAATGGATAACAAAAGACTGATACTGCGTATATTGACAATTTCCAAGTCCATAAATCCACAAAAATCATGGCCACTGCCACGGCAGCAAGCACGGAAGTGCGAAATGCGAATATATGTATAAACTTAACACATCTGATCATTTGATACTACAATATACAAACGCAACTTATTTAAACACTTGATACTAACGCTGCCCACTTCCTTCGTCACTTTCCTGCTCGCTTGCCGTGGAAGTGGATAGAAAACAAGCAAACCGCATAACAATTAAGGTCGTAAAATCAAACAAAAGAGAAAGTATAGAACAAAAATAACTTTATTGAATTGCTAGACGGGTTAACATCACTTTGGCAGTGCGCGTGCGCATTCAACAATCAACGTGCGCTTGAAACATACACAACTAATTAAACATTTCCTTGTGTTGGGACGCGACCTCGGCGACCGAGGGCCGGCTGACGGCGGGAGCCATCCCTACATTTGCTGAGAGCGTAGCAAGTTATGACGTCATTTCTTTAACTAAGTCAAATACTAATTAAATTATTGTTACATTACTGTACTATTGTAATGAGTTGGCTAATATCAAGCAAGCAGGCGTAGCGCTGAATAATCATTCTCACTTCAGCTTTGGTCCGATGCACATGTCGTAGTATCCCTATGCCCTAATTAATTATTGAGCGAGCTATAATAGCTATTATTAATTATTAATAATGCGGTTTATAAACAAGTATACTGTGTAGAACTCCGATACTCTGTCGGCCTGCGAATTAATTACTACACGCTCCCGCCATCAACCGAGCCTCAGGCTGAATCAAAATTTTGAAAATTCTCAACAGAGCATCGCAATACACCGTGTACAGCAACAGACTGTATTTTGGAATAACTAGCAATCTACATAAATGTACTTTCCACGAAGGCAGTGGCAAAACATACTATAACAGCCCATATGGTTCAACGAGGATCGAGCCCTTACATTATGTACTTATATTTTATCATTGAAATAAGTTTCTAATATTAATAAAAACAACAGCCAATGAATGCCCCACTGTTGGGCTCGAGCCTCCCAATTTCTTAGGGGGAAGAAACAGTAACCCGCCTCATTAGACCAGGGCGACTTGGCGGGTTTCACACATCGATTATCACGATATCTACCTTCACTATCAACATTTTTCCGCCCAGGATACGAACTCGCGTCATTTGAGTATGGGACGCGAGTGCGTTGACTATTAAGCTATTAAGGCTTAGAAGTTTCTAATAATACTTATTGCTATGTAAGGTAAACCATATTTTTCGTCTGAGAGCTATAATATTCTTCGTTTATCTCTATATGTATGTAAGAGTAAATTAAAAAGTGCGCGATACACCAAAAGTGGCCGCGTGGGCCCGAATACAAATGCATCAAAAATATTATAAATAAGTGACAAACATTGTGACGAACACAAATTAAATAGTAATAAAGTAAGTATCTAATAAGTTAAGCGTGCTTTAAGGAGCCCGAAGAAAACCGATTGATTCACACGTTAATTTTTGAAAATCAAAAAGCACCGAATTAATTATGGGCACCCTAATCTAAAATATTCAAGAATTTTAATTATATAGAACCCTTATTTTACCAAAGCATAGACAAACAGAGGTAGAAAAAAATAAGAGAAAGTACAACGGGCGTTGTTATCGTTAAAAAGCGATCCGTTCCAGGCAACCCTTGGCAGGGTTTGATACATATTTAACACTGACGGCGACGACGGCCATAAAATTAGTCTACTGTCAATGTTGCTATCTTCGCGACAGTTCGACACGACAAGTTCCTACAATCGATATCGACAAGGACTTTTTATTTCAATTTCAAACACAGTTTCTATCCAGTATTGACAGGATAATGATAACAAAAACTTTTCTGCGGTCGGGGAACCCCCGTCAGGAATGAAGTTCCTTGCGTTAAAACGAAAAATATCCATCAATTGAAGAATTGAAGTAAATTGTTCAAAAACATGTGCATGTGCGCGGCGACCGCGCCCGAATGCGGTCGTATAAGGGCAGTTATAAGACCTTCCGATTTCAATTACACTCATTAAGTTGGAAGTTGTATAATTTTGAATTTGAACGCACAACGCTTTTTCATTGCGTGACGATCTCCACCAGTTCCCTCTTGTAAGCCGCGTAATAGAACTTCGTTCAAATTATTTTTTCTGTTCAATATCACAAATTTTAATATTTTTTGGCTAGTTTCCGCATTTGAGAATGGATTATCGTCTTCTATTTCATAACACATGAAGGGCAAACGAAGTCATTTTCAATACACATTTACGCAAGCAACAACACCTCATAACCCCAATTGCCGACTTCTCCCAAATGATAGACTACTCTACTCCTCATCTACCTATTCATTTGCCTTACTACTGCAAAGTTTTTATCAACCGTAAGGTGAATCATGCCATTGAATGATGATGATGATGGTCAATATTATGGGGTTCATATTTGTAGTCGATTCTCTCCGGGCTCCTTTAAACTATTACACTAATTATAATATACAAATACTAATCATTAGTCAATGCGTTCAAACACCATCAGATATTAAAGACAGCGCTGAAAATCAAGTGGCACCTAATACTCTGCCATTGATATCTCTAGGTATACAAATTGTAGCTTCTTTCAAATATGATATGCCATTATCACCTCTCACAATATATGTAATAAATATTTAAATGAAATTTTAGCCAAGCCGTGTGTTTAGATGGTCCATTTGAAACATTTTCTACTTTAATAACTAATGTTAGACGTTTTGAAGTCGAAAAAGACAAACTTATAACGTATGTAAAATGTATTAAAGTTATTTTCTAAGAATAATGTATGCCAAACTTCACACGACACGGAAACAGACTGCATGCGCTTATCATAGTAATCGGCTACTTTAACATGACTCATTTTTAAATTTCACTATAATTTATTTATCAGAAGCAAATAGGTATATTGTTCATAGGCTTTTCATTACAACATGATGTGTTACACATGCCTGTTATGTGTAACACATGTTGTAAAGTTAACCAATACCACCTGTTACCTGTAATGTGTTTTATCCTATATCAAAGGAGGTCATTCAATCACACAAATTACATAAATTATTTAGTGATCAAAACTAAAATTTTTAAAATGCTATATTCCAAGATTGCTGCTGGCCAAACACCCCAATGAGTCAACAGCATAGCTGTCAGATGTCAGCTGCGAGGCATATAATCTTGAAACTTGACAAATGCTGAGTGCGTAGTACAAGTTTTTACTACTCAATTATATTCAAGATGGCACGATTTGGGTTTCTCTTCACGGCCAAGAGACGGCGCTGAGTTATTCCCATACAAAATTGAGTAGTAGAAAAACTCGCACTAACGCCCCATTTCACGTGTTTGGGCCTAAATTAAACATACTTTGAGCAATAACGCCGATACCAGTGACGAAAAACGACTTCAACCAACAACATCATCGATTAGAAGCACTACAGCAGAGGGAATGAAGCTAACTTCACTACGTTCCCTAATGGAAGGAGCCGCTGCACGCGAGAGTAAGCCTAGTGTGGTCCCAATCACCGCGGGCACGCCAAAACGTATCTCTACATTAATAGTACGAGTGCACCGTTATTCAACATCATCAAAATTGGGGCTTGGAGCGGCCGCTTTCGCAGCTCCCTATTATGAATATGACGAGTATCAACATTAATAGAAACTTTGTCCAACTACACAAAACGATTCCTCAAAAGCGACCGCTCTGTGCCCTCTGATCAAACTCATTTTATGTCAATTTTGATAGAAGCAAACACTTAATTCCTAGTGTCACACGTTCGATGGAGGGTAGAGGTCAGGAGGACTATTTTTGAAATTAAACTGAAAATGTCCTCCAGTGAATATAAATTAAAATTTAAAAATCGATGAGATTGACGCCAACGTATGCAAAGTTGGCGTGTATCTGCTAACTTCACTACATTTATAATCTCTAAGCTATAGAGTGAAATGTGCTAAGTTGTTTACGTTCTAATTACAATGGTGGTCCCAATCTTATGCCATTTCCCGGACATTTTTAACACAGAGATTGACAGTATGCGCCAAACTTAAATTTAGAAATTAGCTTCCTGACTTTGTGCAGACTCGGCAGAACTTTTGAGTGACAGTAAGATACTGTGCGCGTCCGGATAGCGGACGAATGAGAGCGCGACACTCTCTACCTACCATTACGCGAATCATATGTATTCTGCGTAATGACTTGTACAAACTTCAAGAACGTATTTAAGTTTTGCACGTACCTCTACCCTCCATAAATCAAAGTAACACCAGTTTGATTTCCAGTCGGTAGCCGCCGCTGGCGCAATATTTTGGAGAATGTTATCGAAACATGAGGGGGTGAGGCACCCCCGATTACGTGGAGGGCTGCGGGGCGTCGCGGCCGCGCGCGTACCGCAGCCCCAGCTCGTCGGCCACCGCCTCCACGGCCGCGAGGCACTCGTCCAGCTGCTCCCGCGTGTGCGACGCCGACAGACAGAACCTGCAATACATGGGTTATTCTACGATATGTAAGTGAAAAATTATTTAATTTTAAATGCTGCGTCTTAAAGATACAAACAATGTAACCTGAGAAACAAGACTAATAAGCGATTTAAATTGTGTCTGTACCTGATCCGCGCCTTGTTGAGCGGCGTGGCGGGGAAGCCGACGCCGACGGTGGCGATGCGGCGCGCGGCCAGCCGCTCCACGGTGGCCGCCATCTTGCTGAAGGTGTAGACGAGCATCGGCACGACGGGCGAGTCGCGGTGGCCGAACACGACCACGCCCATGGCGGCCAGCCGCCGCCGGAAGTGGCGCGTGTTCTCGCGCAGCTGCGCCACGCGGCGCTGCCCGTGCGGCGAGGCGATGGCGCGCGTCGCGGCCAGCACCTGCGCGGCCACCGGCGGCGCCAGCGCGTGCGCGTACGCGTGCGCGTGGCCGTGCGCGCGCACGCGCCGCACCAGCGCCGCCGAGCCGGCGATGTAGCCGCCGGCCGCCGCGAAGCTCTTGGTGAACGTGCCCATGAGCACGTCCACGTCGCGCGGGTCGACGCCCGCGTGGTCGGCGACGCCGCGGCCGCGCGGGCCCAGCGCGCCCACCGAGTGCGCCTCGTCCAGGTACAGCTGCAGCCCGAGCCGGCGCTTGAGCGCGACGAGCGCGCGCAGCGGCGCGATCGAGCCCTCCATGCTGTACACGCCCTCGACCACGAGCACGATGCGCCGCCAGCGGCGCTCGGCGATGGCGGCGCGCGCGAGCCGCTCCGCGTGGCGCACGTCGTTGTGCCGGAACACGCGCACGGCGGCGCGCGACAGCCGCAGCCCCAGGATCAGCGACGCGTGGTTGCTCTCGTCGCTCAGCGCCAGCGTCGCGGGGCCCAGCAGCCCCGGCAGCGACAGCGCGTTCGTCGCGAACCCCATGCCGAACACGACCGCCGCCTGCGAACCATTCTATATTGTGTAGTGCATATTCCAACTGAATTACATCCATATACACTTAATCAAAATACTCAATATAGAATGACACTAAAAATATAACAACACTGGAAAAGTAGATAACAATAGTATTACAAAAAACTTTACAAGGAACACTCCAAAAAATTTCTCTACAATTCCGCCACACAGAATTAATAACCTTAATCCACTTTATTGCTTATGTGCAAGCGTATAGATAGACAAACCTAACATGTGGAATATTTTATTTTATTGACTTCTAGGGTTTTCGAAAAACGAAAAAACCCTAGTTTATTTAGAGAGCTAAATCTGATTGGAACTAATGCTTTTTGTAGACGCTATACAATTACATAATAAAATAACTAATAATGAATTCTCGGTATTGAAATTACACATGTAAAAAATGTCAGCAAAAGCGTAACAACAGACAAATAGAGTTAGTTTGACATGTGTAATATTGAATACCTCGACCCCCAGGAAGTTGGCGAGTTCCTCCTCGAGCTCGAGGTGCAGCGGCGAGGTGCCGAGCTCGGCGCGCGGCGAGCACGTGGCGAGCCCGTGGCGGCGCGCGGCGGCCGCCACGGGCGCCGCCGTGACGCCGCCCGCGCCCTCCGCGAAGCCCAGGTAGTTGTACGAGCCCATGTTGATGCAGCGCCGCTCCACGCCCGTCAACCTGCATCATCATCATTCACCACCATTATACTCAAAGTGCTTCTTCCACAACATGTCTCTCGCACAATCATTACCTATGTCATATCTTGCACATGCACACCGGATCAAAGCCGAAGTGAGAATATTCGTTCGCCGCTACGCCTGCTCGTTTGTAAAACGAGCTGAGTATTAATCACAACTACCCGTAAATATTATCTACAATAGAATAACAATCTAACACCAGTTAGATCTATCTATATGCTAACTATATTTGCCACGGGCTACGAGCTGAATGTCTTTCAAGTTCCAAGTCCCGAATGAATAGTAAGAGATAATCTCTACTTGACATGAGGTGAGATTGTGGTTAAATGCGACATTATACTACTATAAATTATTTAAATAATTGAAGTAAATACGACGACATCGACCCTTTTGCAATCAGTATTTAAGGAGCCAAGCGGTATCTAAGCCTTAAATTTTTCAACAGTGATTAGACATCTTTATGTTTGCATGTTACTTTTAAGCTATAGCTTATCCGTGAAAACCTGTCATTGGTTTTCTTGTATTAATTATAGTTATCTAATCAAATATATTTAGCTGTAGGTTTTACATAAATAAACATAAAATAAAATAGTTATTACTACAGTGTCGGACAGTGTCTTACACTGTATTCATTGTCACTAGGCATTTATAGTATAGTCTCTCACTTTGATCCATTTGTCCACCAACTACCCCACTATTACCTGATGCACATGCATCATATGAATAGAATGCTTTATTGTTAAGCTGTGTACATAAAGGTGGTATAAATAGAATGAAGAAGCAACAGTTGGCCCGATGGCAGTGTACATTTGTTACTTACATAATTACCATTAAATAATTATGTCATAAGTTAATTAATCACTACAATTTCATTAAATCGATTCAAGTGTATTGTTTTTATAGATATTTTTATAGAATATCAGTAATATGTAATTTAATCATTTGTTACATAATATACACTACAGCTATATTCTAAAAATATAATTTTCAACACACTTGCTCATAAAGTGGCTCTATGGTCACCGCAATTAGGCACAGAATGACACCCATAATAAAACTGACTAAAAAAAATTATAACTCACTAGTGAGTTATAGATTTTTTTTTAATTTTATTGGTTGAATTGCTTTGTTCTTAAAAAAGTTTTTATTTAAAAAAAAGGATCGTGTTCTATAGAACAAATAAATTAATGTTCCTATTGCTTGCTCATTTCATGCAACTTCTTATTTAAGTAGATAATTTTAACTCGTACGTGTTAAATAAATAAAACTTTCACTCATATATAACTTTTTTTTTCTCTGTAATAAAAGAGAACTTTAAATTCCCCATTTTGTACGTGGCAGAATAGGCGCAAACACTATGCGCGGAAAATAAATAAAAAAAACCTCATCCCTTTAGTCTGTGGCCGATCGCAATGCGCGCGCATAGGAAAACTGTTATCTACTAAATAAAATGAGTTTTTGTTGTTATTTTATTCACAAGTGTGTTGAAAAACGTCGTATGATACACGTGTGTATTGATGATTACCGTCCTCGGCTCTCTTAAGACCCTCGCCTACGGCTCGAGTCTCAATGGCGCCTCGGCGGTAATCACCAATGTTACACACTAGTACCATAATGTACTATTAATTAATTTAGTCAGTTTTAAGGTATTACAATTTAATGTCGCTAGGAATATGTCATATGCAATATTTTGAAGTCACAATTAACCTACGCCTCGTTAAACACTGGTCTATTTACAAAAATAACGAGTAACTCATCAGCCGCCGTTCTTAAATGAGTCCGAGACCCACCTGAAGGTCCAGTTGCGGTCCAAGCTCTCCCTCTCCTTGATGGTAAGCTCGGCGCCCGGCGCGGAGCACACCGGCTTGTTGAAGCAGTGCTTCAGCCGCCGGTACACGTAGCGCGAGAAGAACTGCTCGAAGGGGTCGTACAATGGCGCATAACCCTGGAAACCACGACACGTTGTCTCATTATTATTTAAACAGCTCCGTTCTGAAAATATTTATTGTGAGAAAGGAAAAAAAAATAAGACTGACGGCGTCATTCATGATAGCGCACTGTATATGTAACCTGAGAGGATGAAAGTAGGATTCGAAATTGCGTCGCCTCTATTCATCTCTCGCTCGCACACTAAGGTATAACGACTTAAAATTATTACGTTAAAACATTGTTATTTTCATTAAAAAGGAAATTGCTTGTTTGCAACTTCTACGTTCGTTTAAAACTAACAACAATATACAAATTATGTTTCTTTAAACATAAATACCCTGTCTTCATTAATAATTAAATAAATACAAAATTATTGTATGAAAATGTAATCACATACTTCCTTGATAATAGGATACATGCAAATAACGTAACAGCGTTTTAAGTAAACACAAGTTTTCACAATGATTAGCTGTCGTATATGCTGACCGTACGCACAGGCACGATAAGCCGCCATTTCTAATGCCACTTTTTTATAGGGGGCGCTTATCAGTATTTTGCGCGGTGACGCAGATGCTTGGAGCGTTACAACATTTAAGGAGAAGCAAAATAAAACTACGCTTGCAGAAATGTCAGGATTAATGTGTCACGCAGCGTAGTCAAAGGTTTGATTCGTTATTTGAGAAACGACACTATTAATAACGTTAAACATTGACAAAAAACATTAACTAACTCAGATGTAGCACAGTGACAATAATAATAGTAAATATAGCCTTGAAAATGAAAGGTGTTGTTTTTTTATTGCAGGAGTTCAGCACATGCAGACGGCACACTTGATGGAAAGCGGTTAGCGGCGCCTATGGACATTTGCAACGCCAAAGGTGTTACAAATGCGCTGCTGCTCTCTTAAGGGAGACTGGAGCCTGGACACTAATGTTATGGCGGCATACTCTAGACCAGAGGTGGTAGCCATCCAGTCAAGCAAATACCCTACCACCTGGCTGAAGGTTGTTTTGTAGCCTCTTGCGACAGGCCGCCCGGCCGCAGGAAATTGTATTCTGTCTCCGTTCCTGCACGGATAAAAACGGTTGTTAACGTCTCAATCTAAATTAAGCCTCTCTTCGCAGAGTGCCTTCTGACAAAGGCTTCCACCAGCTCGTACCAGTGTTACCTATCGAAGGTAACTCGTCGTCAGTAGAATTCACAACCTTTGATAACCAGTGGGTCAGGTTTGGGTCTGCCTCCATTTTGGATACCTGTTTCTTAGGATATACACTGAAATGTTCACGGACTGCGAGTACAAGGGGAACTTAATTCACAATAGCATTATTGTAGCATTCTAGCGCGTGGTAGTGTGGTAGCGTTTTAGTAAAGTAACATTTTCACAAATTATTTACATAAAATATAATCACGCCTGTTTCCCACTGGGGTAGGCAGAGACGATGGGTTTCCACCTGCTGCGATAAGTAATCCGGCTCGAAGGACCAAAAAACTGTAGTGTGTATACAGTTTTAGTTTCGGAGGCAAGAGTAAAATGTAAGAAATACCAAACCCGACGAGCGCTGTAATGACACTGATTTTATTACCGAAAATACAAGAATAAAAACGTGTTGTTTGTTAAGCATTAGGCCGCAGTTGTTTCTTGTAAAATGCTGAATGTTGTACTTACTTTGTACAGGGCCATTCATTAATTACGTATTACGTAAGGGTCCCGAGGAGAACTTAGAAACATCTATACACGCCCTTATCTTTACACTATTTTAACGTAATATTTTACAAGTCGTAAAGATAATCTATATCTGATAGCAATGGAAGGGTAAACCTAAATTATATGCTAAAGAATAAAAATCTTTGATTTACGTTAAGAACGTTTTATTATTAGGAAAAATGAGATCGAGTCTTACGTTAGAAGTGGGAGGGGGAAGAGGGGGGGGGTTGTTGGTCGAGAAATCTTATGTATCCTTACATGAGGGTAGGGGGGTCAAAATCGCCAAAGTCATCCTCACGTAAATTAATGTAGACCCCTAAGCGCTTAGGAAGTACATACATTTATTTATAAAAGAACTATTAATAAATAAGAATATTTATCTTATCACCATTCTGTAAGTTATCCTAACGTGATAGATAAGTGTTTATTATCCTGTGGCGACAGCACGTGGTTGTGTACAACTTCCTGAAAATTCATTACGCGACGAAGGTAAGTTAAAATGTTACACAAAAGAGGTTTCTTACCTCAGAAAGAAAGAGTTTAGAGACGAAATTACATTCCTTATACATTATTATACACAGGGCATATTTTGAGAATTTGTACGCCGCGTTTTCAGTCTGTACGTTCCACGGTTACGCTTAAACTACTTATCCGATTTTGATAAATGTGGTGCCAATTGCGGTACGGATGATACAGGCTACATTTTTAATTCGCTACCTGATTACGATACCGAGAAAAGAGTTGTTTTCGGTTTTTTTCCATTAAGTTTATTTGTCGTCTCGGCAATTTTCTAATTGAAAAGTTTTTATTCAAAATAAGTTATATTTGAGAAAACTATTTGAAGGTCATGCATATAAGTTAAAATTTAATTTTACTTCCTATTCTATGTACACCGTTTCACAATATGTTACTGCTGTTAAGGAGAAGAAGCGGCAAAAAACTCCCCAGCAACACGTCTAGCTGAAAATTGTTTTTCTGCTATTTATCTATCTCAAGTTCTTTTTTTTATAAAAAAAATTGATAAAGAAGTATATTGTGCAATTACTTTTCGAAGAATTAATGGAGTTGTAGCAAACAGTGCATATATACTCAGTAAGACAAAGACATAAAAAATAGAAAGAAAAATGTTATTACCGTCATAATGACAAGACGTACTAAAAATGTATACTGCAACATATCTCCATAATTCCTTACATGTTTGGCAAGATTAAAACCTTATACAGATAATAGTGCAAGACGCTGAAGCGAGCTCCTTTGTAAATGAAGTTTTATCATTTAAATATTCTTCAATAGTGTAGTGTCCCTTTTTAAGCCAGATATTTTTTAATTTGGTTTTAAATTTAGCGTCGTTTTTTTTTTAAACAGAATTTATAATCCAAATTGGCATTGTGTGAAATTTCCCCAACTGGAGTTACAGTTTCTTAAACTTTTATATTTGAAATTTTGTAGTTATGTATTCAAATTTAAAAGTTTTTATCCAAAGTTTTTTTTAATTTATTTGTTACTTTTTAGTGTCTAGCTATGGGTACGCCTATACGAAAGGTGCCGCGCGGAATGGAATTTTTTGCATAAAAAATGTTTATATAATAAAAACTGCTGGGCCAAACTATGTCAAATTTTTATGGGACCAAATGGCAGCACTCGGAGTAATCGGTAAACATACATAAAAAGAAGTTCGACGAATTGAGAACCTCCTCCTTTTTTGAAGTCGGTTAAAAATAAGTTCCACTGGAGAACACTTTTTGAAGGTCATACATATAATTTAAAATTTAATTTTACTGCCCTATTCTATGTACATATATATAATACAGGTATCCATGCAAATATTATAAATGCGAAAGTAAGTAGAGCTGTCTTTGTTGCCGATTAAAGCCGGCGTTGTGCTTTTCACGGACAAACCACAACATCGGCTTTCGTAAAATTTGGTATTATGTAGTCTCATTACCAATAATGGACGTGTGACACTTTTTAACCGACTTCGAAAAAAGGAGGAGGTTCTCAATTCGTCGGGATCTTTTTTTTTTTTTTTTGCTTTTTTTATGTATGTTCGCCGATTACTCCGTCATTTATGATCCGATTTACGTGATTCTTTTTTTGTTCGACGCGGAATAGCTTCCAATTGGTCCCCTAAAAATTTTACATAGTTTGGCCCAGTAGTTTTCATTTTATGAACATTTTTCATGAAAATAATTTTCACTCCAGTCCATATGTACACCGATTACTCTGAGATTTATGATTCGATTTACGTGATTCTTTTTTTGTTCGACGCGGAATAGCAGCCATATGGTCTCCTAAAAATTTGACATAGTTTGGCCCAGTAGTTTTCATTTTATGAACATTTTTCATGAAAATAATTTTCACTCCGTTCCATATGTACACCGATTATTCTGAGATTTATGATTCGATTTACGTGATTCTTTTTTTGTTCGACGCGGAATAGCTGCCATGTGGTCCCCTAAAAATTTGACATAGTTTGGCCCAGTAGTTTTCATTTTACGATCATTTTTTTGTTCCCGGTTCTTGGGACCTATATTTTTTAAGAAGCGCGGCACCATTCGTATGTCCGTCCACCCATACATAGCTAGACACTAAAAAGTAACAAATAAAAAATAAAAACTTCGTTTAAAAAAACCGACTTCAAAAACTAAAAAACTAAAATGTATAAAATAACTTATTTCTAAAGCTATTAAATATTAATATATATTATCTAAAACATCTTGAAGTCGGTGCAAAGCATAACATAAAAATTACTATATTTTGAAAATTACTAAGCACCGACTTTAAGATGTTTTAGATAATATATATTAATATTTAATAGCTTTAGAAATAAGTTATTTTATACATTTTAGTTTTTTAGTTTTTGAAGTCGGTTTTTTTAAACGAAGTTTTTATTTTTTTATCTCGGAAAATGGGATAATTTATTTATCCGGTAGTCGAAATTTTCCGATAGCAAATAGCGCCTACATAAAATGCAATGTACGTGAATGCTTGTTCTATAAATAAACTAGGATACAAACATGGGTCTAAAAATAAATGAAGGTTTTTCAAACCTTAGTTAGTGTAATACTTGATTATTGGATGACGCAATCCCGCTCGGCGAATACTGCCCGCGTACATTTTGACGGTCCGATAATTGAACTGGAGCTCGCTAAACTAATAAAGCGGCGCACGCGCCGCCAACTAACGTACCATCTGTGTATGATAATGTGCTTGAAACACGGTCAGTATTGTTTATTGTCGTTAAAAGCTCACTTTGTTCAATCGTATTGATGTTTTACACCTTTTTCTTGAAGCCCGATTTTTAACCTCCAGATAGAAATTATTTGTCAATTAAGTTATACCCCAACTGGAAACAAAACTGACACCTACCGCTGTCAGTTTGGAGATAAGGTGGAGAGCCCCGGTCACCATGGTTTATCTTGCATCATCATATCATATCATCATTATAATGACACAATCCGTCGGCTCTTATCACCACCGGGGTGGGGTACCTTCCGTTTTAGAAGCGAACGGCTTGTGCCGCGACGATGACAAGAGACGCGATGGAATGTCTGGTGCCCTGGAGGATGGGTCGCCTTACTACTCTCTCCCTAGCCTACTAAATATTAAATAAAAAGCAATTGGCTGAAATCCAATACATTATTATAAAATATAATGAATTAAGTTATAATTTGTAAAAGCAAATACATCAAATAGCTTGGGTGGACATGTCAAGGTAGCAATAATATTATTCTTACATACATACATAACTTCACGCCAGGTCCCTTGCGGGGTAGGCACGAACAACAATTATTATTAACAATACAAAATAACCTTGAAAATTTTTATTTAAAAATTCATTCATTTTTTCTAGCTGGAATACAGCAGACAGACTGACGGCCCACCTGATGTAAAGCTGTTACCGTCGCCTATGGAAGTCTGCAACATCAGAGATGGCTCCATTGTAAACAGCTCTTCGGAAAACTCCCCGTTATACAGTCCGTAGAATACGCAGAGAGACGCAAAGTCTCCCAAGACCAAGCGTATCTAGACCGTCTGTGAGTATGGGATCATCAACAACGCGAACGGAAGTACATTAAATGCTGACCCGGTATAAAGTTAACTTTGTGTCGAATTTCTTTTAAACCCTTTCAGTATTTTTCACGTAATGCTTTAACAGATAGACAGAAAAAATAGTAACAAAGAATTTCGGAATCTACCGATCTAAATTAGTCCTTTCTATAGATTTATTATATTATAAATAGGTACATTAGTTGGTCAATAGCTACGATGCAATGGGTTAGTCAAATTGAAAATTGGTTCAATTACAAACAGATACGTGTTTGGGCAGTGTGATCAATGATTCGCGTTATGCAAATAGCCGATATTTAGGCGACAGTGAGCCAGTGGCCTTGCCAGTCACGTGCTCCTCGTTAGTAAATTTGATAGCCTCACAAAACAGGTAAAGTTCACCAGTACCTACTGAGCGATTGGTTCAATTTGTTATGTTCTCTACTTCATTAGCATCAATCTATATATTAATACGTGAAGCAAAAACTTTGTACCCCTATTTACGAAAATTGCGCAGACGGAGGAGTATGAAATTTCCCACACTTATAGTTTATATAGAGAAGAAGCGACGAAGGCTAATATTTTTTTTTAATTATGCATAAAAAGTATATTAAATCAATAAAAATACATTACACACACGCATGTATACTCTTTTGTTTATTGTTAAAGTAAAATTACTTGGCGAAATCTGTGAGTGATCGTAGAAGTCGTGTCTTTGACAACAGAACCTTAATAATGTTCAAACTTATAATTTAAATTAGTTATGGTCGAATTTCGACCGCTGAGCGACCACGATCTGATGATCTGATCTGACCGATGGTCTCACAATCAGCGTTGCTAAACACTGTGAAATGTGTATAGTAAAAAACGGACTCAGATTTCCGAAGCGGATGCTCGCGATCAAACGAAAGTGCAAATGAAATTTAATCCTAGAACGACGTGATATTAATTAAAACACACTTTTAATATTAGGTAGATTTGAAATACAATGGCGGGAATCACTGCTCAAATCTTCGATCAATAATAGTGCTTGTTGATCGAAGGCTCAAATGGTAAAAAAGACGATTTGATTCTGTGAGAATGCTGTTTGCGAGTTGAACAATGGTTGGCAATTCATATTATTCGCGATGTAGCCGTGTACGTAGGTAATATTACAATATTTCAAAAGTTATTTCCAGTCGACTACCATTGCAATCAATATTATACAACATTTGTAAAATTTATTATTATCTGCATATTATTATTTTACTAACTAGAATCTGCGTGGGTCAAACCATAGTAAGTAGCTCTATTTCTATAATATTATAAGATTTTCTAAAAATGCCGTGTCTGTTTAATGAATCTATTAAAAAAATGGAATGGACTATAGTTTAAAAGATGGAGATTGTTCGGGATTCACGTAAAAACTACTGGGCCGATTTCGATGCGGTTTTCGATGGTGTTATCATTTAAGACATTTGTTCCCCACATGACTAGTCAGTGTGGCTGTGCTAAGGTAAACGACATTCTTACAGTTTGTCCGGTTTGCCCGAATATAGACGCTAAATATAACTACCGTCACATTAGTGTAATAATGTTTGATTTAAATTATAATTCGGATTCTTTATGTTAAGAAAAATATCACGGATTTTGTTACGCCGCTTCGTTTCCTTTAAAAGTAACAAAAATTGCTTTGGAAGTGGTGGTAGACTTATGTAAAAAGCCTTGCAGAGATTTGGGTAAGAAAGTACCAAATATACCTAATATTAACTATTTGGGCAGAGTTTACCCCTTTACTACACAGTAAGCAATGAACACCGTCTACACGCCACACCGCCTTTTATACGAAAATACTACGAAAACTACCCTACATAATAATATTATTATCTATGAAGATTATCTATGTGATATTAATATAATCTATGGTTCTCATAACTGCTGTGATGGACATCGCGTAACACTTATGACTTTCAATTGGGGAAGGGCCGAAAATAAATTTGCATTCGGTTTGACCGAATTTCGGCGGCCTGAGCCGAACTAAGGCATTCGGCCGAAATTTGGTTTATATGCCGAATAATCGGTGCACGAAGAAAGCAAAATACTTACATGCACCATTTTGAATGAAACTAATAGAAACTATATCTATCATAACCATAAAATAAAATTAATTAAGCCTTTATATACTCCGGACGAATTTCGGACGGATTTTTTGTTTTAACTGAATTTTCGGCCGAAGTTTTTATTCAATTCCACCACATTTGGCCCATCTCTTCAATACGTAATGTAGGATTCTATTTTGATTTTAATACAATAATTTTAATTTAATTGTAATAAACTAGCTGACCCCTGCCCACTCCGTGGGCATCAGAAAAGAAAATATTAATCACAATCAAGATATCCCATGTCACTCAGAATAATGCAGCTTTCCACTGGTGAAAGAATTGTCAAAATCGGTTTAGCAGATCCAGAGACCCCCTACAACGTTACAAACTTTACCTCTATAATATTGGTATAGATTTTAATCTGGAGCAGTATCAAATACGTTTTGATACCCCCATCTCACAGTAGGGAGCAGCTGGTGACCACTTATTAACTAGATTAAAGGCCGCACACAGCTTGCTTGTTATTGGAACGCACTTCACATTACAAGTTTTAATTTGGTTGCGTCCACAACACTAGTGGTTACGGAAGAGACAACTCACCTCCCTGTTCTTCTCTGTGGCGACCTTAGGTTTGAACAGCAACCGGTTGACGAAGCCCAGGAACATGAGGATCACGAGCCCGATGTGGGTGAGCGCCGCGGTCAGGAGGGTCGACTTCTCGAACGACCCCGGGTACGTGTCGTACTGGGACCAGTCGATCTCGGGGATGCCGCCGCCATTTTCATCCTTATGCTGCTGACAATTAAATATAAAGTTAAAGGACATAATTGAAATTAGAAATGTAGATTAATATCATGTGCTGTGGGACGACCTACCAGGGTTTCTCTTTCCCGAAAATTACAACAGATGGCACAAATAAATGTGCTTTACTATAATACCTTATTCAATAATATCTGTCAAGCTTTAAACTTATTTTCCTTGAATTACCACAGTCAACTATGCAAGTGTTCTCTAGAATGTTGGTCCGCATACAAATATGATCGGGGAATTTCCCGCAAAGGTTTTCCCTCTGCGCCGAGAGATGGGCTGATGGTTCAAAATTATAAAATTTCTTAGAAGCAAGTCAATGCATAGGCAACAAATCTGGTATTACAAACGTCCATGGGTGACAAACTATTTTTTGTCGGGTCTTTCGTCTGCCTGTTTGTTTACTTCAGGTAATAAAAAAGCAATTGATTTTCTTTTGGGGGTCTATTCCATATTAAATTACATTTTCGTCTTTTGTACTTAAACTACGTACTAAGCTACTTTTCATAGACAAACAATACTTCTTCATGGGAGATCTCTTAATACCATTACTTTTTTTTTATAATATGGAGCTATCTGGCACCCCTTTACCCCTAACATAGTCAGGGACCTTGTTTCTTATATTATGTATAAATAGTAAATCATATTTATTAATTCTATGCTTATACTTATTTATTATATATATACATATGTATATATACGCACATACATACATGCATGCATACATACACACATGCATACTCACATATATATATATACACACACATAAATACATTATTCTATAGGTTTGCACTCTAATTTCCTAATGTATAGCCTAAATAATATGTAGCCGACGAGCGTCGGCTGTCTATCGGTTGCGAGGAGGGAGACGACGTCCCCCTGGTGCTGTTCCTTTTTATTACTGGTTTTGCGATTTCCAAACATACCATTACTGGGATTATCAACTGTGATTAATTTCAGGATCCTTCCACTAACATTGTTTAATATATATCTACAATGGCTACTAATAATGCCTACACCATGAGCCTAAGATAACTATTATAAGTGCGATGAGCTACACAACGACGTGAAACTTTAAGCTGGTCATGTTTCATAGTATGAGTAAGTTCCGGTGGCCACCTCCACCTTCCCCCTACCAATGACCTTTTTTATTATTTTTATTGCAGGAGTTCAACAGACAGGCAGATGGCCCATTTAATGGAAAATAGTTACCATCGCCTATGGACATTTGTAACACCAAAGGTGCTACAAATGCGCTGCTGCTCTCTTAAGGGAGACTGGAACCTGGTCACTAATGCCGGAAGACATTTCAAGGCTGTTATGGCGACATGCCCTAGACCAGAGGTGGTAGCCATCCAGCCATTCATTCATGTCAGTCACCTCCCTAATCCAATCCCCTGTATTCCACCCCTCCCATCCAGTCTAAAGACAACTTTTTCTTACAACACACTTTTTAGTACATGACAACAGGAATGACATTAATTTGCTTACATTACATTAATCATCACAATATTTTGTTTAATTGAATATCACAGAATTGTGTATTAGTGTTGAAATGATGTTGAATTTGAAATCCACAATGGGCAGGTGTATTTCATATCAGACTTTAACAATGGTTAGTCATTGTGTGATATGTCATAATCACACCACCACCAGCCGTTATCAAAACAAGGTCAACTTTGAAAATATTCTCAGGGAAGTGGATTAAAATATTTGAAACATATTATTTGTGTTGTTTCTATAGACGGTTCAACCAAATTGATTCAATTTGCTTGAAAGGCGCACAACTGGAAGAATATAATGACATTGAAGGTTTTTAATTGTATGCTTATAAGGACCATTTTGATTGCTTAATCCAAGTTGAAACGCAAAAGTGAACTAATAAAATCATTCTTAAAAACTACCAAAGACATGGGGAACAAACTCCCTGTGAAGGTTCTTTGTTTATGTTTACAGGTAAGTAAACTGGCAGATGGTCCACCTGACGGTAAGTGGTTAGCTCCACCCATGGATATCTGCAACACCACGGGAGTCACCAAGACTATGGGCATTACCAAACTTGTTAGGGACTTATGCCTTTTATCATGGTCCCCATATTATAGTGCTCTAGGATGTTCCTAGAGCACCATAATGGTATTCCATGGGAGACCTCATTCCACCACTTGCAGACATAAAAGAATTGGCACACATATGGTAGATAACACATGTTGAGGAAGTGTAGATGAACTCCTAGTCACCGGCAAAAAATGCAGTTGTAGAATGGCGACATAGGCACCAGCTCAAAGAGTTATTTAAAGTATTCATTATTTATTTATTATATCATTATTTAGTCAAATTTTAACACAAGTTCTATACAAGTTATGTCAAAATTCAACCAATGGTACGACAAGTAACAGTAAGATATAAGAACCAGCCATTAATGACTTTAATAATTTAAGTAGGTTGGAAGATAGACTTAGACTTATTTTCTAATAGTGTAGCATTGTTATGTGCAAAGTTGATGAAATTCTATACAAAGACAGATTTATCTGTTTAAGTACCTTAATGTATATGTACTTTTTTATCGTTTCTATTAATTAAAACTTAAAACAAAAAGTTCTAAGAAAGTTTTGGAAACAAATTACCTACCATTAAAGTGTAGTTTTGTTCTTTCATGTGTTCCTAAAGTAATAACAAAATGCAATTATGCTGTAGGTAGTTTTTATAGTAATAGATTTAGATTTTGTAATAAAATATTTATTGCTACTGTATTTTAAATCTGTCTAAAATAGCAGCAAAAAAAATTGTTTCATTACTTTTTACTTACACACTGCTCCTATACATAACTGCACTTTACGTGGGATACTTATAAGAAATCATTGAACACACCGTTTAGCACACTATAGAGTGGAAAGGATTTTAAATAATAACATTACAATAGTGAAACCTAGTTTGTCGCCACGGCCTCGTTGGCGTGAAAATTTGATTTCTAATACATGAAGCACAGAAGTGTTAGTATAACACGAATTCAAGACCAACTTTTAACCAAAGAACAGAATATGAAATGAGGCGTGTCCGCGATCGGCACAATTGCACCAGGGAAACTACTGTACTATAGTAAGTTTTAGGAGGTTATTAAAATAAATGAAAATCTACTTACTGGTAAACCGTTACCATTACGTAAAGATGATTTTAAATAACCGTTTTTGTCGTTTGTTTTTCCATTTAGGACCTTGATCTCTTTGTCATTGGATTCTTTTAATTTATTTTCTGAATCTATTTTTCGTGAAGCAACACATTCACAACCACTTACGACGGTCGCCGCCATCCTTGTGTTTGAGAGGGGAGTCAGGGGAGGGGAGGAATAAGAGTTTATGCACATGACATTGATGTTGACAGTAACGATGACACTAACGGTAATCTGCTTTATTATTATTTTTTGCTGGTACACATTAAGCCAACGAAGCCCAGCAAACCTCTTGCCTTAGCTCAATGTTCTCGCGAGACTTATCGCGTACTCAGATCGATCGTACTCACGGACATCATCGCGAGAAGTTTCTGAACTAGTTCTCGCTACAATGTGGAGAAGCTTTTTGCTTCGCAAATAATTAATGTAATAATAAAATAGTTTATTATTTAATTAATCTAGAAAGTTGCCATCCAACGCGGAAATGCGGCCAGCATTTTGGGCACTCTCCCCGCCGACAGCGACCTGGAGTCTATTTTTTAATATTTATTTATAATTAGTTTTATTTAATTTAGTTTAGTTTCGTAAACAAAATTATGTCAATAATAATAAATCGATGAATAATTTATGCATTAAATAATTTAGATGATCTAGAAAGGTAAATTGAAGTTTAATGATGTGTTGCGAACTTGATTAACATTTTTTTTTTCTTTTTTTTATAATAATCGGCAGACAAACACACACATTGTATATCCCCAAATTAAGCAATTTACGCTTGTGTTATGGGTAATATACAACGGATCACTCTGGGGCCGATCCCAGACACCCAGACCATGGTAAATATCGGAGAAAAAACGTTTCCGACTTTTACTATACCGGGAATCAAACCCGGAGCCTCTGCGTTGCAGTGAGGTAGGCCGGCAAACCGTCGCCGTCACAATATAAACACGCGGGGGAGTGTTTATATTGTAGGGAGTAGTTAAGACCTCCTTTTATATTTATTTACTCTGTGGTTAAAGGTCTGTGCATATCCTATCGCGGTTGTCGGATGCGGCTGTAATGCGTGGCTTACAACTTATCAGGCTTAGGAAAGTCTATTGAAATATGCACATTGTGAGTCGTAATTGGCGGACATGACCTTGAGCGTTTGGACGTCCTAAATCTAAAGCTACTTGGAGTGGAGAGTATGTTGCGGTTCTGGTGTGCACATTGTTCGGACGCGTCGGTCAGCCGCGGCTAACGGACGCGTCCCGTAATGTGTGGGCACCTTTAGAACTTATTTAGTTAGGTGCATTGTACATTGTAAAGTCATTCCTCGAATGTCGGTAAAGTAGCACATGGTGAATGTGCAGTCGATCTTATCACAATTTTCTAGCGCATTGCAGAAAGTCAGGCTGGAAAAGTCAATAGTTTGCAAAATTTTCCTTGACAGCATTCGTAAAAAATTCATGAATAGGTGTCCACTACACCTGTTAAAGATTGATTACAGTTCCTGCAGTCTATTGTAGTTATTATTTCCAACAACATTGTATACCGGCGAACGCATTTATCCCCGCTCTGCACCGGTGGGACGGCAGTCGGCAATGAGTAATAGGTACCGTTTCTCGTGGTGAACTGGTGAGTGACGTCGTGCAGCTACAGCCGTGGTTCGCGCGTTCCACAGCTCGCGCCGCAGTACGATACCGCGAGGAGTCACGAGAGGACCCGCCCTTCGCGTTTGCACCCTCGCACCCGCGCTTCCAACGCACCGTATCGATTCATTCGAACACTATCCACACGAGCGACACACATAGAAACACTTAATTGAATTTTTCGCATAGAACAAGATGGACAGCGCCGACGCCCTACTCGGGGATCTCGCTAGTGGAGATAGCGCACCGGCAATGGAGCCCCAACACATAGCTCCCGCCATGAAGCGCGATCAGGATTCGACAGATGATTTTGAGCACCTAGACCGCGAGGCCAAGCTAGACGCCGGCGAGTCTCCACAACACCATCACCGCGCTGCCACACAAAATTTCTTAGAGATGGAGCGCGACTTGCTTTCGGGCACGCCTCTCGTCCCTACTTCAGTGAAACAAGAACATCTGGCTGACAAGTTCACGGACAGCGAGTCCGACGCTGATACCGCCGGTGAATCGCCAATGCACAGGCCTCCGCAGCCCAAGCCTAGCGCGCCCACGCCGGAACCGCCAGCTCCTGCTCCTGCCCCCGAGGCGCATCCGATAGTTCCTGAAATACCGGCACATGCCCCTGCCCCAGTACCAACACCTACTGTGGTTATCAAACCCCCAGAAGTTAAGCCCGCTCCAGTGGAAGTGGCACCGCCTGCTGTGGAGCCCCCGGCACCAGCTCCGGTGGCACCGCCCAAGACTCAGCCTGCTGCCAGCAAACTCGAGCAGACTCCGCAGCCGAAGCCAGCAGCGGTGGAACCGGCGCGGCCCACGCCCACTGCGCACATCATCGAAGCAGAGGTCATCTTCTGTCAGATGGGGCTCGGTAAGTTTACCCGAATAACAATTGCATAACATAAGTAGACAGATCAACATGGGACGACTCATATCACGCACCCAACATTTATATTGGGATTATAATATTGGTGCAATGTACTTTAATTGCTTCACTATTCGCGTGGGCCGCTTTTTTTATACAGATGCGTTACCTAAAATTGTTAAAAATAAATTTATGGATTAATTCCGCTGTCCGGCGGTCTTTTTGTCACAGCTGATTTTCCAAGAACTACTATAACCGTCCACAGATGTCAAATCTGGCACAATTTTGCATATAGATATAGGTGTAGTGAGAAATTTACGAAAATATTTTTTTAATTACATTTTTCTAAAGCTATTTAACAGATTGAGTTAATTTATGAACTTTATATAAAAATATAAGTGCCATGTCGGATTTTGGTTGCCAGCACGGGCATACTGTAACAGCGGCCGGCGTTTGTCGTAAATGACTTAAATTCTTTATAAAAAATATTTTTTTTAAATAATAAACGGCAGACATTCATACATGTTATGCGTAATATACATACTACTATAACACCCAAGGGGTCGACCCAGAGTATTACATTTGAAAGCCGGTTTACGACATTTACCATGCTAGGAATTCAATCCGGGACCACTGCATACCAGAGAACTGTGTATAATACATAATTCATATTACATAAAATATATTTATAGAGGACCTCTCGATTGGCGGCGCGGGTTCGTTTCGCACATGGCCACTTGTCTGAATGAATTCAATGGATAAATTCGATTCATTTAAAAAGTGTGGTAAATTAAAATAGATTGGGTACCAGGCCGCCATGCGCATGTCGCAGGCGCGAGCGACTGCAACTAATTATTGTTGTACCAATTTCACCTGACTGCGACGAAGCATTAAGAATAATTAACATTGTGTGCTGCGCCACACTCATTTGCCTACTTTGTATCAAATGATTAGCACACAAAGTTGGATAGGATAACACTTCCACAATCCTACTTCGACATTGTTAGTTATTTGAATTTGTCATGCTGTATAGTTCCCGGCACGTATCTTGAGCGGTCGACGGTATAATAGGGATCGTCTCGCGCCGTGAGCGTAGCCAATATGATGCTATTCATCGACTTTTTTATTGTGAAGATGGCAAGTAGGGAGACCTGAGTCTCAGGGAGAGAGGTAACACCATGGCCGAAGTGAACACGTTGCCAGTATTTAGGATCAGATAGGGAGAATGAGATAGAGAGAACAAACTATCGGTATATTGTTTTTGTCCCGTTACTCGAAAGGGCTATACAATATTTTTTTTAAAACGGAAGTTTTACTTATGCAGACCAAGGTCACCGATCAGAAATCGTGCCGGGGATTATGTATGTACCTTTCCAGGGAACTATTCTTTACATATTAATAGCGAAAGGTAGAAGGTACAGAGTCCATCGATATAGGTTTCTAGGTCCATTTACATATAGGGAGTGTACGGAGTTGGGCTTTCACTTGCGGTTGAACGGAATTTTAAATCAAGGTTGTGCTGATGTCATTTTCAGATTTACGACGTATCTGGTGCCTCGACGTACAATAAATATTGTCGTTTAGCTATGAATCATAATTTTATTATAATTCATTATCCACCAACGCGGGGCCGGTTGGTGTTCAAAATAAAATTCAAACCCTGTCATTCGCACAAAAACTTGTTCAGGGAAACGTGTGACTCTTTGAATAATTTTAAAAGTGTTGTCATTCAAATCCACGTTATTAGCAAAACTTCAGCAGTCGGCTTGAAAAAGGTTCCGGGAAATTCTGAGAGAAAATAGTTTATTGTTACAACATCTTTGTTTAGACGATTTTGTCATATTTCACAGTGTATTATCAAGCGTTTTCGAAGCATTAGGAAAACAAAATGTAGTGAAAAGATGCGCTTTGGGTTCTATTCCTCCATTCTTAAGCATAATATCCATTGATCCAAAGCAAAACATAAATGTTCAAATTGTTATGAGTTAAAGCTGTCTTATATATTGATCCAGCTACTGAATTCAAATTTGAACAAAGCCAGTGCTGACTTTATAGTGGCATCGTGTAAATGTATTTGAACTCAGTACAGCGTGGAGCTCCTTTCCGAAGATATTGGTTTACTTTATTTTGCACGGTCGCCACAATGTTACGGAGTCTCCTATTTGCTATACACTCCTTTGGATTTTGTTTTATTGAAAGATGAATAATTAATTATCTATCAAGTCAGTTCTGACTAGAATATTTTAAAGACAGTCAGTTCCCCAAGTCAGTTTTAACGTTTGCAATGTGTTAGTGCGCTGTGGGTGTGGTTGGTTTGTCCGCGGGGCGCGTGGTCGTGGTGATCGCGAGCCTCGGCCTGTGGCTTCAGCGGGTGGCGTTGCCCTGGCGCATGCGGTCCCGCGCCGCGGTCAACGCTCTTGCCGGTCCGCCACCTCGGCAGACGCCCTCCCCCCCCCCCCCCCTGCCCCGCCTCAGCCGCGGCAAACTGAAACCTCCTTTCACGTGGTTACGTGGCCCCGAAAAATCCAATACAATTGCGACCATTCTACACCGGCGATGCATCTTTGGCAAGACAAAAATCTCTTTCCCGATGTAGGAAATATCAATAGCAGCAACAAGTACCCCTATTTAAGCTATATATTATTGCTAACAAAGTAACCTACATAACTTCTATTCAGTGGTGCCATATTGGGATTGACAATAATTGACATGTTCATGCGGAAAAAAAATAAACAAAAAGATATATTTGTCATGCGCATCTATTTAAAAAAAACTAGTAAGCTGCTAAGAAGGGTTTAGCTTAGTTACATCGGTACATCGGTACTTTTATTCTAGAAATGTCAACAGGTTCTCTTCTTGCAATGTCATAAAATTTGGATTTCGAAACGTTGAAACAAAGAATATCAAAATAATAACAATACTACTGTCGGCGGGCGGCGGGCGGTGGCGCCTACGGTGAACCAAATGCATTTCCCTGTACTAATGAGTCATCGCGATATGTTAGTAATGGAGTTCATTTACACAACTATTGAAATAGTAATATTACATATTAGCCTGTGATTTCGACCACTTTGGACGAATCGCAAATGAGAAAATAGTCGCTATATAATTATGTTTCCGAAATGGTTGAGACTTTTCTATATTTATAACAAATTAAAAAATTCCCATGAAGTTATTGTAACTAATTAATGTATGTGTATGTGTAATAATGAGTATGTCGCCATAACAACCTTGAGTTGTGTTCCGGCATTAGTGACCAGGTTCCAGTCTTCCTTAAGAGAGCAGCAGCGCATTTTTAGCACCTTTGGTGTTGCAATGTCCATAGGCGATGATGACCGCTTTTTATCAAGTGGGCCGTCTGCCTGTCTGCTGAAATCCTGCAATAAAAAAAATATTAAAAATTTTCATACACATTTACTATGGTAATGAAATATACCCCTGAACAAATTAAAACTGTCCTAAATGTAAATGAAAAGTGTTCGAACCAGCCGTTATTTTTTTTTTTTTTTTGTAAAAATGGAACCTGCGTGGATATGTGGATACGTGGATGAATAATACCAGGAATATAATTGTATCCTAAATGCCGCTGCACAGATGACAGTCATATTGTTATCGGGTATCGTTAGTAAGGCCTTGAAAAATCATGTCAACAGTTCTAAACGAGTTTTTTGTTATTGTAGGCGGCAAGGTGTTTACTTCCAAAGTCGTAATAAGTATATGTTCCTCATTATCTTTGAGATATGTATAGGAAAATTAAGAAAAATCGAGTTAGTTGAGTTTGAAAAACAGTCTTCAAAAATAACTTTCAAAATTTTTTTTACCATAAAGAAGCCGACTTCAAGAATAACTATCTAAGCAAAAAAAAAAAAATTTGTTACAACATCTTGAAGTCCATGTGAAGTAAAACAGAAAAATTACTATATTTTGAAAATTTGTTGTTGTTTTTTCATCAATTGATTGAGAAACAAATATTATGTTGTGGCTGAACATACGGTTACGAGTGCGGGACTCGAATTAAAATGCCGTTGGAATTACTATAGAATTTATTAGAACTATATAAACACATAAATAACACAGTTACAAATAGAACTGGTCACAACCAGTTAAAAAAACGGCATGATTCAATAACACGCGCAAAGCCCGTCACTATATAGCTTATCGAATGTTCACTTTTTGCTCGTATTGTAATCCTCGCTTGATTGCCTCACCCCTCCGTTCGGGCATTGTTTTAGGTATACTAACTATACAATGCAACAGTCGACCGCGTAGACTGATTTTTTCCAAGAAAACGTAATCTGCAAACCTGCGACCATAAACGGGTACAATAACAATAGGATGTTTTTTCCTTAATTACACATTTTTAAACACAAAGTAAACAAAAGAAGTCGGGAAAGGTAATAAACTACAGGTTGCAGGCGCATTCACTTTGTCGGCGTGTACATAAAAAAATAGATTGAAAACTACCTTTTTTGAAATCGATTAAAAACAGCATTCAAATCGGCCGAGTAAGTTTTAAGTCAGTCTCCAACAAATATATGCTTATATAATCAGACGAAGTTCTTTTTTATTTATTTTTTGTTTTATATCGGCCATATTCTAGCGCGCTCAAATCTGCAGCGAATGACAGAATTTGAATCTATGAAGTTTTCTGAGGTTACAACAGATTGCGGAAAAAATAGCACCGAAATATTCGTATTGCGCACGCGGCGTAACTCAAGTGCTTTTATTGAAATACTAGCATTTGCCCGCGGCTTCGTCCACGCTTGACTTGAATTCCCGGGACACAAAATAGCGCAGCATTTAAAAAAATGAATGTAAGCTATCGTTTTACTGGAAACTGTGTCGGAATAAGCTAATTTTTATGCATCCGAACAACTTTAAATCGTCCACGAGGAAAATCCCGCGGGATTCCCGGATTCTCGGGATACAAAATATCACACATTTCAAATTGGCAATCGATCAGTAAAAAATCACATTGGAATTCGAACTTGTTTTAATCTGGCCATTTTAAATCATTCCCAGATAAATTACCGCAGGATTCCCAGGATTAAAAGTAGCGCAGAGTTTAAGTCTAAGAATTAGCTGTCGACCAGCGAGAAGCGCATCGAAATCGGTCCAGTAGTTTTACGTGAATCCCGCCCGATCAAAGACAAGAATTCTAAAAAAATTGCATCGTGTTCTCCAGCCGAGTTCTTTTAAATACCTTTAATGTAAAGACAGACAGCATGTTTAGAATTTCATAAGATTGTAGACATTTTGTACAGACACGGCATTTTTTACTAAGTGTGCCCCGCGGATTCGCCCGCGTGCTGATGGAAAATCGTTATCTTTTGGATAATTCACACTAAATCTTTATAAATGATAGCCTATGTGTTATTCTGATATGTGAGCTATATGATTGTAAATTTTCACATAAAAATCCATTCAGTAGTTTTTGCGTGAAAAACTAACAAACATACATCCATACATACAAACTTTGACGTTTAAAATATTAGTAGGAAGTAGGATCGAATAGTAGGATGGATATTTATACTGTTTTCCAATGAGCAATATTGACATGCTCATTGGCCACATAATATGGTAGTCCTATTAAGTTCGTCGCTTACAATTTCTAAGATATTACAGTAATATAAAAAAAATATTCTTGTCATTTTGCTTCAAAACTGTCTCAACATCAGTTCGATATCTTGAAGATAAAAACTCACACTTGAATACATTTCCGTTATCTAAGAAAACACAGAGATCAAATAAAGTCAGAACATGACGCAAGCTCCTTTTGATGCGTTGCAACAGCTAGCAAAAATCGGTGACACGTACGTATCGACAAAAAGATACCTTGGTCTACTTTTATTTCGCCGTTGTGGCTTACGATGTCGCCATTATAGGATATCCTAAATTAATTATCGTATTGAAATCACGTCGAGTGAAGAGTATGAAGATGCCGGGGATAAAAGTAGTCCCCCGACAGTGGATGAGGCCGACTGGCCTCCCAGGGCCAGCGGAGGGGCTAATGCATGTACCCGTAGCCCTAGCATAAGGCGAAGGACGGAACACCCAGGGGTTTTAGTTGGTATCCCTAACAGTGGAGTGGCAAAAGCATCTTTAATTCTAATTTCTATGTTAGAGCTACCCCGATCTGACGAATCTAACACACGGACCGGGGACTTTTCCCGTTGCGCGGTCTATGGCCCTCAATTGGATTTCACCTGGTAAAGAGAAATGGTAGCGCTGCACTCACTTCAAGTTAATTTACACGATGCCAGTATGAAGTCAGCACTGACTTCCTTCGAATTTGAAGTCAGTAGCTGGATTAATATACGTAAATCAGCTTCCACATCCACATAATGCATTTGTTGTTGTAGCATTCCGTATAATCTTGTTGCCAAATACCTAATCTTCGTTATCTAATCTCGCAGCCGCTTCAATTTCTTCAGGGAATTTAATAGATTAGGTGTGTGCGGCGTGGAGAGGCCCGCGCGCCGCGGCGTCGCGTCGGTCGCGTGGCAGCGGCGGCGCGGGCGTCGGCGGCGGACGCCCGCGCTCACGCTTGCATAGGCATTATCGCTAATTTTAGCGGGCACCGCCACCGGCGAGTCGCCGGACGCCGCGGCTCAGTGTTGGGCCCGCGTCTCGCCAATCGGCCGCTTTCGGTGCACGCACGTGTTGCGCGCTCACGTCTCGTGCTCATCAACAATATCAATCGCTAATCACATTCCGTGAACCATTTTTCCTGTGCTCATTCTAAGTTCGGAAATATGCCGGAAGTCGAAGCTGTCTCATGTAAATATGTCTTTTAATACTTGTTTATGTTCAATGTTGCTTTTTGGCGGGACATTTTATCGTTGTCTAGATTTATAATAATATGTTATAATCATTCATATCCCTACTGCATCATGGGAGTAGAATGTCAAAAATAGTACTGGTTAATACTCTAATTCCAAGAATACAACGTTTCATATCATAGTTTCAAGCTTAATAATTATAATATAATGTCGCAATAATGAAGGAATAGAGGAAAATATTATGAGGAAACAAAGACCACTCCAAATGTTATCTTTTCTGTAAAACTAAGCTGAACATACTGAAATAACCTAGCGTGTCGTTCAAAATTAAGGTAATATATGCATAGACATGAAACATAATTTGCCAAAAATTCCTAACACTCATATTGCAAATAGGTACATATGTCGAAAATTTAGTATTTTATATAACCAATGGAATAATGCTGACTTGTAATTTAGTAAGTATCATCGATTTTAAATGCCCATTATTATTTTGATATCTCTTTTAGAAAATAACTTAATGTCGCTTTTTGAATTGTTAGAATATTTAATAACTAATTTATAATAATCGATAGAAAAACATACATAATATATCCTCAAGCTAAGTAAGTAATAATGTCTAATAATCGCAAAAATATTTTAGGACAACACCTGTTTTATATTATAACTAACTAGCTACTGACTCAGTAACAAATCTAGAAAGAGAGAATATGTAGTAGGCTGTATGTAGTATGTATGTAGGCTGAATAAAAACTTTGACAATACACGTTTGACAAATGTCATCTTTGTCTTCCGTGACCACGGCCACTGAAAAGCGGCCGAAACGTCGGATAAACCTAGATCAAATAAATTACCGCGCTTAAAACCGTTAAAACGTAGTTTTATTAAGAGAGAATATTTTCGAATAAAGTTGATTTTTTGAAGCAATCAATTACTTTATCTTTTATAGATTATTGTTTATGTCAATTAATGAATATAATAATTGTTTACTTTTAAACTTATCTTTAAGTGTCGTCGCAATTTCCAGCCATGACACCATAACTCGTCATAATCGTGAATGACGTCAGCGAAAGCGCTAGTTGATTCTGAAGGTGTCTGTGGACTTCTTGAAGCTTCTGAAGTTGTGACGTAATTTCAAATAATGATATCATCAATACGTGGCTAATATCCCATAATTAAAATGCCCCAAATGCCCTCAATATTTTCCGACCAGCTCATTAAAGTTTCCTAATCATTTGTAATTTGTTTAATTATGATAACAATCATTACTACATTTAGGTAATAGATAGTAATTTATTTATTAAGGGCATTGTTTTGTAATAAAAGGCCATTAATAAAAAATAAAGCATTTTTACGTAAATGAATGTTGTCACAACATAGCTTAGAGTATCATGCATGTGGAATAAATTTTAATGTATTTGCTTCACCAAAGGCGTAGTGTAGGAAGCCTTCGTGCTTAAAGTCCACTAGCCGATGCTCGTGACATCGTCCACCTGATTTATGTGTTTTGCCAACTGATAATAATATCGCATCGCCTAGCAATTGATTGCTTAAGTTGCATGTATAAAATGTATATAAGAGAGTGACCAAAGTGGAGATGAAAAGGTTTTTACACTTTAACCGCCTCCGGGTTTAATGCACTCAAATACCATAAAGTAAAATAAAATTGTGTATTAGCAGATTTGCTATAGTATCAGAGGCCTTATAGTGGCCGCTTTTGGAGAATCTCTTACTTAAATTGACACATGTCTAGATATACTGGCAGGTGCAAGACATGCCTTGAGGTTTTTTTATTTTTTTTAAGACAGAACTAAAACCTGGGTGTCGGGCGGCTTATCGTAAGAGGCGACAAAACAACCCACAACTATGTGCCCTACCACTACACATTGACCCATCTGGATGACCGCCACCTCTGGTATAGTGTAGGCCGTTATGGGTTTTAGTTGCCTAGTTCCAGTCCTTCCTTCGAGGCCGGTAGCACATTGGTGTTGGGAAGTCCATAGGCGATGGTATTGACTCTTGTTCTCCAGCAATAAAAAGAAGGTTGCATGTTTTTTTGTCTTGCGTAAGACGAATGTGGCTTTTTTAGACCACCAAAATCTCCCCAATTTTATTTGGAGCTTTACCAGTCTTTTCAAACACTTTTAAAGTGGCTAGGGTATTTATTATCTGGTGAAAATATATCGTTGGACAGTGGAGAGAGTCGGTTTGATGATCGGGGATAGTCAGACGCGGACGTATGTATTGACGCAGACATAGCTGAATGCGCGTACCGTATTATTTTTACACCGATTCGGATGAGTTCGGGCGGGACGACCTCGCGAATGCAATTTGCACTATATCCGTACCTAGATTCCAACGATAAACATTATTTTCACAATCAACTGTTGTCTTTTATCGGTCTGAGTGGTGTTAAAATATATTAGGTGCATTAAAAAGTCCACTCGCGATTATTGTGAGGTGAAGGCAGACAATGTGAAGAAGTCTAGCCATGCTGCAATGCAAAAAGATAAAATATTATCATAAAATGTAATTTTCACTTATACGGAGCCATACGAGTATATGGCTAATATATAAAGCTGAAGAGTTTGTTTGTTTGCTCTGATCTGAAAAATTCTTTCAGTGTTAGATAGCCCATTTATCGAGGAAGGCTATAGGCTATACATCATCACGCTAAGACCAATAGGAGCGGAGCACCAATTAAGAATGTTTCAATATCGGGGGGTTTTTAAATTACTTTTTTTTTACTATTCCACGCAGACGAAGTCGCGGGTAGAAGCTAGTAAATTATACTTTTAGAGAATTGCACGGAGTAAGAATACTCGAATCTCTTTGAGACTTCGATGTCTGTATGTAAAAATAACATCTTCTGAACCACATAATATTTTCTGAAGTTTTCGCGACTAGTATACATTATAAAACTACGTTTTAACGGTTTTAAGCGCACTTAAAACTGTTAAAACGTAGTTTTATTACCTCATGAAACCTCTGATCCTATGTCTATATATTTCAAGGTAAAACAAATCCTTATGATGACTGTTGATTGTCTAAAGAACTGCTTGTACTATGGTCAGAGACAATGTTTATGGCTAGAGACATAAAATCTTCGTCATCTCCAATTGAAAATTGTATTTATTATTTTAATATCACGTGGTTTCGAAGTTAGGAAATCCCGGGAATATAAAAAGTCTCAGATTATATGGTTTTAGTATCAATCGGATCCGAATTAGCAAATTTTATGTACCGGCCTTATAACACTTCCAGGAAATTTCCGCTGGATTCCTGGAATATAAAGTGCGCATCACTTGAAAAGGGACTTGGCGATCGTTTTAATGAAATGTTATCGGAATCAGATTTTTTTATGGAGCCTAACTAATTTGCGCTATAGGAAGTCGTGGTAGCATAATGTCTAGCGTTCGCGTCCCAAACTCAAAGGACGCGGGTTCGATTCCTGGCCGGAACGCGTGCACCACTTACGCAGGTTTTATTACAGTCACCACGGGCAACAATGATGAAGGAAACATCTGGATGAAACCTGGACATCAAGATAACCGATATGTTAAACCTGCAAAGCCGGCTTCGATAAGCGTGGCGGGTATACTGTCCGTTCCCGTGGGAGCCCGAGCCCATCAGTGAGGCGCTTATGGGTTGTTATTATATATCGGAAATTTTTGGAATATGTGAACTAATTAATCTGTTAGGGTATATTCTGAAATTATGTAATCATAATCATCATCAATCATAGCCCATTGTCATGTCAAGGCATCATGTATGTGACAACTGACAAAATAGCCGAAGTTGCATTTAATGAAACAATGAAAAAACATACACACACATACAATGTGTATGTTTGTCTGCCGATTTATTTAAATGAAATTATTAGGTATTACTTTTGCATAGAATTATTTTATTTTATTCGAATAGGGTGTACATTTAATCGATTCTGGCAATATGTTGAGACATCTGGATTTGTTCTGGCAATATGAAATATTCAAGAGAGTTGGGTGAACTGTGCAGGTTAGCAACAGCTGGGGTGTAGGGACAGACGTTTCATGTAAAGAGATCAGACGTGCCGTCTGTGGCGAGTGGCGCGTGGCGCGGGGGCGAGTCGTATCGATCGCGAGCGCCCAGCTGGCGGACGCGGCGCCCTTTAGCCCCGTGCCCCCACAACGCGCCACCGAGCCAGCCTTTATTACACCACTGTCTGCCCATTTCCATATCAAATAGTTTCACTAAGTTCCTACGTAATTTTCCCCCATTGAAACTAGATCCAAGATGTTCCGCTTAAAATAATTAATTTATTACTTATATATTGTCACGCCTGTGTCCCATTGGTGTAGACTGTAGAGGTAGGTACGCAAAGACGATGGATTTCCATCCGCTACGATCCTGAAAAACACTTATCGCTTCATCGACTTTCATTAATCTCTTCATACATAAGCGTTTATTTAAAGTGCTTTTCATAATGGCCTTTCTTCGAAATTACTTCAATTTGATCATTGTGAGTACGCTGCGGTCGACGGCACCGGCTCTACCACTCACATGGCTGTCACATACTTGTTTTGTGATTCTGCCTTCTTTCATTCTCTCTACATGCCCAAACCACCTTAACATTCTTTTTTCAACCCGTGTCACTAAAACCTCTTTCAATCTACAATGAATTTATTGCGAGTAATTGAGGAATAAACAACGCTCTGTGGGGGTACGATACGACTGTAAACCCCTTTCATTCAACCCCCTATTGAACTTACAACGATTATATCAAAGTTGAAATGAGTCATGGGTGAAACCACCGTTCACCTGTGCTACTGAAGGGGTAACACAAGGCAATTAGAATAAGAGCGTTTCTAATATGTCGACCAACAGGCAAAACCTTTATCTCTTCAAATATTATAGCTTCTAGCACTAATCTTGAGCGGTTGGCGAACCTCAACTGTTCGATCACTGTGTATGGAGTGTAATTAATGTGAAGCTGTGAAGAACGATTTCTCAATAGTTCTGGTTCGCTACTATTTTCTTACACTCAACAAAATTATTGTTCCTGGCACGATTATTGAGTGGGTAACCTTGGCCTATGCACAGTGAAATTTCGATACTTCTTCGAAGTTATATGACGTATTGTCCCTTTAGAGTCTAGGGAATGTATTATAGCGTCTAATTTAATTATTGTACATTCTGGACCTTAGGAAATCCCTACCTATCTGTATATAAGGTGTACGTGCCGATTATACGACTGCGATTTTGATCACGCAACAATTAACCCACCCACATTTACCTGTTACTCTCACCTGGGACACGGCTGACGTCACCATGTTGTCTGGCAACCAATGGCCATGTTTTTCTATTCTCAGTCGACGTGGCTAAAGTTCGCTTTTGTCACTCGTTACTGGTTTTTAAAACAATTACTTACAGTTTTTTGATGTGGAATCACATGCGTACACTTTTTGTCACTGCAGGAACGGAGAAAGTATAGAATTTCCTTCGTTGGACCGGCCTGTCGTTAGAGGCGACAAAACAACCCACAGCCAGGTGGTAGGGTATTTGCTCGACTTGATGGCTACTGATCTAGAGTATGTCACCATAACTACCTTGAGTGGCAGCATGAGTTGCGGCATCACTTTGGCTATGTTTCAAATGTCCATAAGCGATGGTAATCGCTTTTCATAAAATCTGCCGTCTGCCTGTCTGCTGAGCTCATGCAATAAAAAAATAAAAACTACTTTCCGCCCCATTTTCCGATACTATTTAGTACAAAAAGTACAATGTTCGTGACTTCTATCGAAGGTAAACTTAACTGCACCTGCCTTGCAATCGATTCAATTCAAAATTACTCATACTTGGAGCTTATGTCCAATTTTAAGTGCCCTCTGAATATTTGTGTCTTATATGTTTTTACTTGAGCTTTATCTTGACGAGAAGTAACCTATTTGAAAAAATTGTTATATATTGTAGCCATAATTTTTGGAGATTTTCCAAACGTGGGCTATGCTACTCTTGATACAGATTAGGTTGTGGCGAATTCTAGTGTCTTAAAATGATGTCTATTGTCTACTGGACGGAATAATGTAATGGTAGTTAGGAAGTGTTCGTCGTGAGTCATGCGCCTTACCTCGCCTCGATTGCAGACAGTTCTGTTAATATTTGAGGCATGAGTGCAGACAGTGCTTTCTAAAATGTCGACAATCGACACATTTCGACACTTTAAAATATTTTAAGCAATTGTTCCAAAACTAATCTGATACATATTTATATAATTGAATTTGTTACAAATTGAAATTTTTATTCGAACGAAGTTCCACTGGAGAACTATTTTGAAGGTCATAAAACTTACTATTCTATTTGTAAAACTCACCTACGACCACTTGAAAAAGCGCAAAGAGCTGTTTTAAAGGTTGGCCTGGGACGGCCTTTTCGTTACCCTGTAAGGCAAATATTCATATTACAAATATGTCGACGTTAAGTCGAGTGTAAGGTCGATAATAAATTAATAATAATATAGGAGTATCAATAAAATGATGAATTATATGAATAAAAACATATATAATAGAAAACTAAGCCTACATAATGGTTCGTTTTTATCGTATTCTTACGAGTATTCAAAAGAGCCCGGTAAACTTCGGAGCGCTGTAAAACCCAGATAAATCAATGAGTGTAAACAATTTTTTTTTGTGGAAATTATCCCTATATATAATATATAAAAATCCTCTTTAGGATTTTTCTAATGTAATTTTATTGTAAAAGAAAAAAAGTGATAACGCCCAAAACAAAATTTGTTCAAAAATTTTCAGCTATTTTTGTTGATATCTTTTTTTATTTTCCATTTTACAATAAAAAGTAATAAAAATAAAGTTGTAGACAATTTAATTTGGTACAAATAATGTCATATAAAATCTTGCCTTTTGTACCCCTTTTTCCAAGATGGCGGCCCGGGGACAAGGGTGGCGACCCCAGAAACTTGAACTTAAGTTTATAATAACCCCCTCTACACATTAAAAAAATAAAATTGCGTCCTCTGAAAAACGCACGCTGAGGCCTCAAAAATGTAAAATTTCAGTGGACTGATGTGTGGTTGGTGAATTTGTTTAAAAATATATATTTTTTCAGTGCCAGTAATTGAAAAACTATTTCTGGTTGTTTGATTTGATTTATGATTCTTATAATTATTGATCTGAGAGACATTTTATATATATTAATGAATATCGTCAGCTAGACTGTACCAGTAACGTCTATGTCTGGAGATTCTTTTACATAAAGAGCTCGTCCTTCCTCTAATGCCGTTCTGTTATAATTTGAAATATTTTTCCCTGTCAAAATAATTAAGTTATTATTTATCTCCTTGATGACTCAGTCCATACCGTCCTTCAAAGTTCAATTACAAGTTGCATAAGTCGGTACAAATGAGCAGCGCTGCTCATTGTATGCTAATAGATTCCGTCATCTGCTGGCTGTGAATCATCGCAGTATATGGCGCTATGTCGAATACGTGCTACACTTGCAATGTGATAATAAGTAGTAGTGCTAGCATTCCATTTCGTTTTTGTAATTTCAAGGAGAGATTTGATCATCATATTATCGTTTATTTCAAGGCCTGAATAGGTGATAGGTATAATAAAATAACGTTTTTAGATTTTAATTTAAGCGCGGTAAATAATTTCATTTCTATTATTCCGACGTTTCGGCCACTTTTCAGTAACCGCGATCACGGACGACAAAGATGTCAATGTTTTATTTAGCCTACCGCCTACATGTTCATTTTAATTATTTATTTTTAATTTTTGTTTAAAGATTTACTCTTTGGCATCCTTACCTAATTTGCCACTACTTCGCAACATGTGGCTTGAAGAGAATAAGCAGCGCAAGAAATTCCTCAGTAAACATGCCTAACTCTAATAATTCAGTATAACATTAAAATGGGTGCGAGGAAAAATAAAAAGCATACCGCGCCAAAAACTGTTAAAACGTAGTTTTATTATGTATAATATACTAGTCGCGAAAACTTAAGATAATGTTAGGTGATAAGTATTTAATACTTAGTTATGTTTAAAGAATATAAATGATATACAGAGCCGTCTTAAGCATATTGAGCGGCTGTGGTAAGAAAATCAACTTCTGCCCTTACATCTTACCTACAATAAAAAATATTATTTAATTTTCATGCTTAATGTTTAAAGTTTGCAAGACATTTTGGCAACAACAGAACACGTACATGCGTTCGTCATGTCCGCTTGTCCGTCTGCCGGTTTATTCTTGTACTATGTCACAGCAATTTTTTTTGACAGAAACATGTTGGCACTAGACATTGGTGTAGTACATTTCACTGAGAGTTGAGTTTTTATCAATGTACAGTGATGCAGTTGATGTTTTTTACTGACTTTTTATTGTAGTCGCCTTACGCCCCCTAGGTCCCCGCGCGCGTGTCCCGCGGGTGCCATGCACCCCTTGCATTCTCGGGTACGGACGATCCTTACTATATTATACTGAATTTATTCTCTGTATTACGGAAGAAGAAAGAAAGAGGATGTCAATGGCATAGTAACAAAAGTAACTCTCAACACAATTACAATTAGTTTAAGAAATCTCAGTTAAAATTTTCAACCGACACTTTATTATTACAATTATACATTTTAAACTTTTATCGAACCCACTCCTTGATCTTTCGGGTGAGCAGAGGGCTGGTGCTTACCTCGGGCAACGGAACAGTACGGCGAGAAAACGTAGCCAGCCTTCTGGGCACCTTACCTATAGAAGACAGTGATCTAGGCTCAGTATTCTACTTAATGGGTACAATACAATATAATTAAGTAAAGTTTTATTTTATTGTATTAGCTTATAAAGTAATTGTAAATTTTAAACTTAGTCTTGTACTAATATATAAAGCTGAAGAGTTTGTTTGCTTGAACGCGCTAATCTCAGGAACTACTGCTTTGATTTGAAAAATTATTTCAGTGTTAGATAGCCCATTTATCGAGGAAGACTATAGGCTATATATCATCACGTAAAGACCAATAGGAGCGGAGCACCAATGAAGAACATTTCAAAATCGGGGGTTTTTTTAAACTTACTTTTTGTTTAAACTATTCCACGAGGACCAAGTCGCGGGCAGAAGCTAGTCAGTTATAAATTCAAATACCTAATTAGCACTTTCTCATTTTTTTTGAAATTTCTGCAATTTACGAAGTTAATAAACAGGAAATTAGGACTTTCAATATTTGATTGAATTGAGTTTAAAAAGGGTGTATAAGTTTTTTTTGTATTGTATTGTGTCAAATTAGTAAGATCTGTTGCTGAAACGGATTCAAGAATCTTCGATACATTGGTTTAAAAACAAGGTGATCTTAGTAATTGAGGTCGGAGTCGGCCTTAGAGCGAGATGCCGGCGCAGGTGACCTGCGACCCTACGCGCCCCACTTTCGCAAAGGCCATGTAGGGCTAGCAACCATGTCACTAGTCACTTGACAGCACTAAATTAATAACTTTTAATTAAAAAAAAATAATGTATGTTTTTCATACCGTACCTTGACTGCATTGTCAAGGTACAATAATTTGCAACAAGTTTTCTGGTAGTGAAAGTTATTTCAATCAACTTTGGGGAAATGACGACCGAAGACGGCTACATATACTAAGTTTGAGTATAACGATTTGTTGTTTTGTTAAATATCTATTTTGCTAACATTTTCACACAAATCTAACCGCACCATACATTAACTAATGCTACGTTTCAAATGACTAACAAACGACTGGTTACTGTATGAACATTATTATATTTTAAAAATTATAGAATACGAATATGACTCTTGCCTATTATCGCACTCTCTGAACCTAACCAAGTAGGAGTGTTTAGTGCACGCACCTACTTTAGCGGTATCCAATGAAAATGAATACCACTGTCTCCGAAAGGGTATAAAACAGTGTAAGATTGATTACTTTATTAATTAGGGAAGAAATCGGAAAGTGCGATAATAACTTAGGTATATCTATTTATTGATGAAATTGAAGTAATTTATGTGGTGGTGGTGGTGATGTAAAATAGTGGGTGGTTGGTATTAGTGGTGGTTATCGGTCGGTGGGTGCGGGGTGACTTCGCTGGGGTGCGCGCGATGGTGGCACCGCGGGTGCGGGAGGGCGCATGCGCGCGGCGTGGCGCGGCGCGGGGCGGCCGGGGGCGCGGGGGCGCGGGGTCGCGCAGTATCGACGCGAGAGTCGGCAGCGGCGCGCGCCCTCTCCGCCCTGGGCCTCACCTCGGCCTTACGACGCGACGCGTTACGTAAAGTGTCACCATGGCGTGCTCCGGGCCCACCTTGTGCTGCGTTCTCGACCCCCGTGAGTAAGCCGCCTCGGCCCGGCTTCGCTTCGCCAGCTTCCCTCTCACTCTGTCGCAACTAACCCGCTAACGCGCAGCCTTCTATTGCAGATGCCTGGTTCGACCCGCAGAGGCTGCACCCGGAAGGTGAGTGAGCAGGGCCCTCGACCGGGGAGCACAGCGGAGTGCCCCCCGATTAATTGTTAAGGGGGCAGCGGGCGCCGGGGCCCTGCCGTTTCTTGTGATCAACTCACCCAAGTCACCACAGTACCTAGTTGACAGACGGCCACCTGCCAGAGTGCGCGATTTAATCGCACTATTTATCGCCGCCGTCCGCCGGTGACAGAACAATAATAACTCTATATCTCAAGTCAAGGTCCCGCGCTGGCCCACTTGTGCCGAAGATCTCGCCGATTTGCCGCAGCGCGGTGCGTGCTCTGCCGCCTGCTCCCCTGTCAATTACTATTTGAAACGTTACTATTGAATCTACCAGGAAATACCATATTTTATGTGTGTAGTGTAAATAACATGCGGGTACAAATCCAAATAGATTCGAATCGTAGTTATAAAGTATGTCGAGTATTTTGACCATCTTTTTTGCAAATAGTACTCTGTATACGATGTTCATTTGTCACACGTGACACGGCATGTTTGGTAGATCATTTGAGTGTGGTGGCATTGTTGTAGTTTTGGTCGAAGGCGAAGCCCACATCGGGCTGCCAGGGCTGCAGCGCATGCGCAGTGCAGCACTCGTTCTGCCAAGATGTATTTAGACTCATTTAGCTGACAATGAATTTTAAGTCACATTATTGGCCTTTCATTAATTCGAAACATTTATTATCCTACCTCTTAAAATCCCACACGATTTTGGCGATTTGTAATGTACCCACATTTCAGGTAGATTTATTTTTATTTGTAAATTTATTATGATGAAGGCATGCAGTTTTAACTTCAGTCAGAAATAGTCGTACTCAATCTGAAAATTGTTTTTACTCATTTTAAATTACACCTGTGGCCTAAGTAGGCTGCTTTTCGTAACATTATCACATCGTTAAAATGTTAATACCTACTAATCTTGATCATGATTTTAGTTCTACGCAATCAATTACACACTATCAGTCTTATTCATATTGAGTTAGAGTAAGTTTATAAGCTTCTTTGCGGTTCTTAAAGAAGCCTACAAATCTTCTTCTCTTCAAGGCACAACATGTTGCGAAGCGGTGGTAAATTAGAATAGGCTCCCATAGACTAATTAACCATAAATAAAACTTAAAACTAAATAATTAAAATAAACAAGTTGGCGGTAGGCTAAATAAATCTTTAACAACACTCATTGATACAACTTTGTCTTCCGTGATCACGGCTACTGACGGCTACTGAAAAGTGACCGAAACGTCGGAATAATAAAAAACAAATAATATACCTCGCTTGAACGTAGTTATATTAATGTAATCTTTAGGCGCTGCTTTTGTTCTTCGCCCGTATCCAAACATTTCCCTGCGTCAACAAAAAAAAACAACGTTTATATGTACTTATTTCGCAGAACATTCATTTCGCGTACAAGAAAGATCTGGAGGGAACTTCCTGTCACGGCTTTCCCATTTCGCTATGACATGGGATTTTTTAAGAAGGGCATTAAAAATTTCTTAGAGGTCGGTAACGCGTCGATTACACCCCCGGTGTTGCAAACGTTTATAGGCGACAGTAACCGCTTTCCATCAGATGGGCCGTCTGCCTATTTGCCTGCTTTAGGCAAAAAAAATATTTGTAGAAGTCTCAGCAAAAAATAATTCTATTCGAAATGACCACCTTTGGTCCAGTTACAGTCCTGTAATTCAGTGGTTTTTCAACCTTTTTTATGACACGACCCCTTTAGTATGAAGAAATATTTCGCGACCCCCTAACCGTTGCTTCTTTTTTCATGTATTTTATTTTGTGACAAATATTCAATCCAACATATTTATTCATTTTCATAATAAGGGTTCGACTAAATACATAATTAAGTACGTAAAACACATTTTTTTACATCGAAGGCGTCGCCAGTATATAACGCAATTTCCGCGCATATGTACGACCACGTCCGATGCCGGCCGCCCCGCATAAATGAGAAAGCGTTGCTATCGAGTAGCTCTTTGTGTATCTAAAACAGAAAATCCTAATACTATTGCCGTCTTGCCGAAAATTTGATTTTACCAGCGGCTTTAGATATGGCAGACATTCTGTTTGCCAAACAAGAGGTCGAAAAACTCAAAAGTATACTTCTGTCTGGCAGTAGCATTCAACGCAGGATAAGCGATATGACAACTGATGTTCGTGATCAAGTCATAGAAAAAATAAAAGAAAATACTTTTGTGTCCTTACAATTTGATGAATCTACGGATATTGTAGACTTTACTGCAGTAGCTTTCCCAACCTTTTGTAACTCCGCTATAGAAGCTTCGCGACCCCCCTAAAAAGGCTTCGCGACCCCCTAGGGGGTCGCCACCCACACGTTGAAAAACACTGCTCTAATTAATCTGTCTGGCCAAAAATCTATGGATTTACGCACTGTTTTAATGGGAAATTTAGCCACTAGTTGCTCTAGAGATTTCTTAAGAGAATGTCGGTGTGTGTTTTTGTTCCCGTTTCTTGGGACCTCTATTTTTTTAAAGACGCGCGGTACCTTTCGGCCTACCGGCTATAGGCCTACCCATAGCTAGACACTAAAAATAAACAAATAAAAAAAACTTCGTTTAAAAAATCCGACTTCCAAAACTAAAAAGTATAAAATAACTTATTTCGAAAGCTATTATTAATTACTAGCTTCTGCCCGCGACTTCGTCCGCGTGGTGGGGTTTTTTAAGTATCCCACGGGAACTCTTTAATTTTTCGGGATCAAAAATATCCTATATGTTGAATATGTTGGGATATAAGCTACCATCATACAAAAATTCATTTAAATCGGTCCAGTCGTTTCGGAGATTAGCCGGTACAAACAGACACACAAACAGACAAACCAACAAAACAGAGAAACAAAAAAAAATTGAAAAAATCTAAATTAGTTCTATTCCACTTCTTCGATCCCCCTGACTCGGTTTTTAGCTAAAAAATTTCATTGTACAGAAATTCGACCTCTACAGTTTTATTATATGTATATAGATATCTAATTTTTTATATATATTATCTAAAACATCTTGAAGTCGGTGCAAAGTAAAACATAAAATTACTATATTTTGAAACTTACTAAGCACCGACTTTAAGATGTTTAAGATAATATATATTAATAATAATAGCTTTAGAAATAAGTTATTTTATACTTTTTAGTTTTTGAAGTCTGTTTTTTTACTTTACATAAAGGTACATTATAATATTATATCTGGCTCAGGTGTCTCATGTGACCGACGGCTTCGTGCCTCGTGGCTTTGTGCAAGGCAATCACTGCAATCCTATTATTTTAACCACATTTAATTTTGTAATTTGATAATAGACGTGAAAAAAATATGTGAATTGACGGAAATTATCTCAAAAATACTACTGATGTTGTTCAAAGCAATTTTTATAAAACGTTTTAAAGCTCTTCAAACCATTTTTTTAATTCCATTCATTTCTTCTAAAGTCTGTTCATATTTTTCTGGATTATTTTCATTTGGGTCAAACAAAGCAAACTTTTCTCTCGACATAATTTTAAAATGTCGCTTAAATCGAATAGCCTTTCGCTGATCGATTACTATACTGTGGCAAATGGTTAGAGGTGTGAGTGTAAACGCCGCAGCGGCTCGCTTCCTGCCTGCTGGTAACCCAACACGGCGCACGAGGCCACACTTGATCCTGTACACCTTTGTTTACTATGTCCACCTACTTTGTAAACAGTAGCTTTTACTGTATAGATAATTAAAACATTTTTAGTTCGCTGTAAGCTTAGCATCTAAAGTTAAAGAATGGTGGGTAGCATAGATTGAATTGTCTGGAGATGAATTTGCTGTAGTCAAACTTTAAAATCTCCAGAAAGGTCAAAGTTAATCAGACTCGAAAGTGAAAGTTTAATAAACTTTAAAAATTACATTTTCATTCAAAAGATCTAAAATAGGTACGTAATCGTATAATCTCGCAAATACTGGATATGACATAAAGATGGTTCACATCTTAGAAATTTTTATACCGAAACAGAAATAAGAAGGAATTCCTCCCATAGTATTCACCTATATAAATTACACATCATGATGCTAAGCAACTGATGCACATATATGACTTAAATATTTTAGCTATTTCCAAATATACACTTGTTTATTGCTATATTATTCTGCCGGTGTAGATATTAGATTAGATACGTGCATAACTAATATAGCAAGTAATGAATTGATGAATATTTCTGACTACGAATTATTCAAATGACTGATTTCTGAAAGTCTTGTTTATCAATTTTAAAACATGTTATGTAGTATAATGCGTGCAGACATATAGGTAAACATCGTGATAGCAATAAGTGATAAGATTGATAAGCTCCTAAATTTCCTAACAAATTTCGCTCGGTCTCAGAATTTATTAGGAAATTTATTTCTTATTTTTGGAAGTGTTGGTCCTAATGATAGGTACATTTGGTACGATTATAAATTAATTGGAAAAACACCCGTCAAGTATGTGCAGCCCACAGCAGTAAAGTATTCAGGAGAGGTAGTAAAAAATGTCAACGTGTTTGATTCTTGTTATGTAGAAACAGTACCTTCACAACCAATCTCTTCAAAAATAACCCATATCTCAAAAAGTATTCAAGGAATAATAATAGTTACATATTTAAAATATCTTTTAACCTTTGTCACGTTAATTTATTTAAAAATTACTAACTTGATATTTCAAAAGAGACATGAACATTAGGGTGGCTCAAGAAATTTTTTTTACACAAGCGAAACGGAATGGGTTCCGCATTTTATAATAGTCATTTATTGTCGAGTTATAAAATTCATAAACAAAAATGAAATTTGTCTTAAAATAATGAAACTTAAATTTTCAATATCATTCAAATGGGGGGAGGTTTACGGAAAATATATAGGATACTTTTTATTAGAGCATTTTTTCTACAAAACTATTTGAGAAAAATTTTCTGTACAATCAATTAATGATGAGGTATGATTTTTTTTCTATTGGACTGAGAGAGAAATAAAAAACTGCGATGCTGAGGATCTTCCTATAAATATTTCCCACATAGTTACTTATGTAAATATAAGCACCTCATATTAGAACTTGACTAAAGATACACAAACAACTATGTTACTTGAAAAAAAAACATGCTATAATGTATAGTGGCCCCTATAATAGAAAAAAATCAAAACATTGTGTAGCTACATTTGTAGAATATATTTTGTTGGCTAAATTTCATAGCGTTATATTTTTGTATTGCTGGACTACAACTGACAGTCTGACGGTCCACCTGATGGAAGGTGGTTAGGTAGCGTTAACCAATGGCACATATAGACACCCGCAACAGCAAAGGCTTGCTGTCTCGAAACAACTCAGGAATATTATGGCGGCATACTCTAGACCAGAGGTGACGGCTATCCAGACGAGCAAATGCCCTACCACCTGGCTATGCGTTATGTTGCCGGTTTTTACTACCTGGAATATGAATCAAAAGAATTGATATTCATTCTTAGTTGTTGCATGGATAATATGCATTGTATGTTGAATAGACAAACGAACAATATTATGTAAAAACTTTTCTAACTGTCTTCGCTAAATTGACTACAGATGAGCCGTTCCCAGTGATACCAATTTCGATCATCTCACAGATACTGTCACTGATAGTGTACGAGTATATCAAAAGATTATTCTCTGCTTTGTGAATGCTCCTCGACACGTACTTTGCTCTATGGTTTATTATTTCGCAAGGGTCTCTTGCAACATAATCTTGCTCGGTAACACCTAAAACTGCAAACGCTGGAGAATTGTCTAAACAGTTTCAGCTGATGGCACAAGCTCTTAAACAACGCCTGTCTTGAATGCAATGTTAAGTTGATGAAATCCTTGACATCACTAATGCTATGAAGTTTCGCAAGATACGCTACTTAACCCGTGCAAATGATGACGTCATAACTTGCTGTAAGATAGTAAAAAGTGTATCGATTGACTCGAATGTCAACTGCCCTTTGAATGCTCAAAGCGCAATGTAGAATGAGGCATAATAAATATTCGTTTGATAGATTGTTCCAGTACCTTACTATTTACGCACTTGCCTCACCATTGTTTGAAAATTGACAATACCTGTATGGTGTTAATGCATCAAAATAATACTCAGATTTAATGTAAAATTTTCACCAATAGTAATAGGCGAATGACCGGTTAGTAAGTTACAGGAACCGGGCGTAAGTCGGAAGCACGTTTTCCCCATTCGTAATGGCAGGTGCCTGTCAGCGAAGCCCTGCAAGAGCCGCTCTCCCGGCGGCGGCGCTTCGGCCGCCCGCCGCCGTTCTATTTTTAATGTGCTGGTCGCGACGACTCGCGGCGACGCCACCCATTCCATTCGCATTGTATTTCTGTCGCAACTATTCACAATATTACCGGTATATTTATATAACTCTTATAAACATTTATGTGCTTTCACTTAACGGCCTTTATTCATTCATAAAATATTATTTTATTGTATTGTTTTGCGTCACTCTTGCAATTATTCGATTCAAGATAATGGGGGCTTTTGAAGTACTCGCTTGCACCTTTCAATTCATAGATCTTTAGCATTTTCGATCTCATAAAGTACATTTAATCTCTTTCCTATTAATTTATCCAAACATTTTTTCTGTTAAAAGTCTATTACGAAGCAGTTTACTTACTATATTTTCGATTGCATATTAAATTGTCGGATATATATATATATATATATATATAAATATATATGTAGTATGTTTAACCGACAATTTAATATGCATTGTATGTATTTTGTAAAATTGATTGATTTGATTTGATGTTAGGCCATTAAAATCTTACATTTTTTAGAACGTAGCGTGCGTTTTTCAGAGGACGCAATTTTATTTTTTTGATGTGTAGAGGTGGTTATTATAAGCTTAAGTTCAAGTCGTCATCGGTTGCCACCCTTCTCCCCCGCCCGCCATCTTGGAAAATGGGGTACAAAAGGTTTTCGCGCTGTATCTCGTAAACTAGCAACCCTACAGAAAATTTTACAAGACATTGTTTGTAACAAATTAAATTGTCTACAACTTTTTACTTGTTACTTTTTATCCCAAAATGGAAAGTAAAAAGTTATAAACCAAAATAACTGAAAATTTTTGAACAATTTTTCTTTTGGGCGTTATAACTTTTTCTCTGGTCATTTTACAATAAAATGATATTAGAGTAATCTTATAGAGAGTTTTTTTTAACAAATATGTTCCACTACAAATTTGTTGAATTTAATTAATTTATTTTACGCTGGGATTTACAGCGCTCCGAAGTTGACCGGGTTCTCCTAAATACTCGTAAGAATACGATGAAAACGAACCATTAGGCTTAGTTTTCTATTATATATTTTTTTATTCATTTAATTTAAAATTTTTTGGTTACTCTCCCATCAATACGTGAGGAGTTGGTTCATGACATGACATTGACCATGAAACCTATTAATTGTTTCTCCGCGCTGCCAAGTAGGTAATTATGCGCCCAATTGGAAACTAACCTAATAGTTGAAAACAAGGTTTTCTAAAGTAAAGCTTGTTGGTTGGGAGGTTTTAGAGTATGCATTTCTGAGACTATCATGACTCGTTTAACATGTCCAATGATTATTGGAGAACAATCATAGTTCTTTTTTCCTGTTTATAGGGTGCTCCACTGTCTTACTTTCTGTCTTTTTGGCATATTGTCATTATTTTATTAGTCTTCATCAATGCTCCATGAAGCTGTGTACAACAAACATTATAATTATTTAGTCTACGGGCCTTCTCAATCGAATATACCGGTTAATCAAGTTCCCTGTACGTGATATCGAAAGCCTTTGAAAGCACTTTCGTTTTCTTGACATGGTCATCCACTTATCAGCCAACTCTTATGTTTCATATTATCTGATCTGACTGTAAATTTATGTGACTTCATTACAGAGAGAAAGTGATCAATGTTGTAATGCAACCTGTAAAAGAAATTAAAGAGTCTTAAGACAAATTTGAAGAAAATTGATTTTTAGCTTAATTTAGTTTCTTGCCGCTTGTCTAAATAGAATAGGAAGTAACTTAGATGACTTTCAAGAAATGTTCTCCAGCGAAACTTAGTTTGAATAAAACTTTTGAATTAGAAAAAACAAATAATGTTTCAATAACATAAAAATGTCTAATTTTAAACGTTCTCTTTGAATAATTTGAAAATATAACACAGTGATGAGCGTTTTCACTCGATGATTCTCTTCAGGGTCTACGAGGGCACATTTTGTTCGGATACGAATTAAAAGGAAACACTGGTGACCTATAAATGTTGTTTGCCGTGTGTGCCAGTGCCTTCGATCGGTCAACAGAATTAACTCATGCGCTATTTTTAGAACGAGCTCTTTTCAACATAAAGGGCTCGGTGTTTACACGGAAAAATATTTGTGTTTGGATTGGCACACTAGGCGACTGCTTCCTAACCATCTTCTTTATTCGAGTTGTATGCATTGATGTACTTTTATTGCTACATCAATGGTTGTATGTTACGGATTTACAAATTATCCGTCTTTATCACCTGATAATTGTTATATGATGATAATTATTATCTTATTCAAGGTACATAGTTGCACAATCGTAATCCTTATCTGTTAGGTACTCTACTCTAATAGTGTTCAATTGTTGGTTTTGACTTTCTGATATTGCTCATCTATCATGACTGTCACAATTATTAGTACTTAGTCAGTAATAAAAATGTGCTAGTGATTTTATTTTGACGTTGGCATGTTCCTTCTTCGAGGTATTGGATACGAGTCGATTACTATCATGAAATTTCAAAGGATGATAATTTAATCCCTGTTATGTTCTGCATGAAACGTAACCTAAATTTATTCGACAAACTTTGGACAGGGCGTCCACACAGATTTATCACTTTTGGCGAAATCTTATTTAGGTATTTAACTAATTTAGTGAACACGAAGACACTGGACTTAGTTAAAAAAAATATAACACAACCGCTGTAAAAATTCAACACCGTATTGCTATTGTCAAATTCAAGCATAAGGCGTGTGTTTAACTGTCTGCTTGTTTTTTGTTTTATTATAAAATTATGATTCATAATCAAATTTATCATACACTGTTAATATCCTGTCCATAATAGTTATTTGGCCTTCGTCTCCTAAATGCGTTTGTCTTTCTAAATCCTGTGGTTCTGGGCTGGATGCAGAATACCAGTAGAATAATTCAGATATACCTTTCTCATGATTTCGCAAATCAGAACTTATTTCATTTGTTAGGCATATAACGCGGCAGTCGCTTTCTTGCCTATGTTGGGACTCGAGTTGGATATGCATCTGAATTGTATCCATTGTCGATTGCGTGGTGTGGCCGTAACTGAAAAATGTAGTGCCAAAAATCCTTTTGTTACACGTCGTTTGGTCCGATGGCGTTGACCTCTGCTGAACACGTTAGACGGAAATAGACGCCGTGAGTCATCGATGGAATGGCATCGATCAGAACTGAACCTGGCTTCTGGATAATGTTTACCCGCTCTCTGATACCGGCTAATGCGTCTATTTTTATGATAACTCATAATTTAAATGGGATGTTGTATCGGCCTTTAATTGTGCTGACTGGTGGACTTTGAGCGTCACACAAAACAGAACACAGCAGAGTTTTATACTATTTATGATCATTCAAGAACCTCTCATGCGGCTTCGCTCTAGATTCGATCTAGATCTAGGTATTGTGTGTTATATCTGCGGATACATATTTATTCTTTAGCGTACCAAGTATCCTACGTTCATTATCCCCTCTGTCAAAGGTACATATTATAATAGGTATATGTACATAATTTCAACTGACTTTAGTTATTAAGGGGTTAACTTTCATGAGATGTCTTTATTTTTCTGTTGGTTGGCAACTAATCTACACAGTTCTTGGAATGTCCGATAGTAGCCAAAAATAACGATCAATACCAGACCTATTCCTAATTATACTACATTATATTTAATTAGAAACCTCATTGGTTGAAAATGCGGCGTACAATTTCTCAGGATAAAAATATAGGTGTTTGAACTGTATTTTATCTACAGTGTCACTTTCCGAAAAAACAAATTCGATCTTTATTTTCTTTCTTTCGTTAACTTGCTCAGTTTTCTGCCAGAAAATCGTCTTATGGATTGCTGTTGTAGTTTGCAGGCCTACTATAATTATCAGTAATCGTTATGGACTTAAGTGCTTATTACCTACGCCCAATATAATGGCTGTCTGATGACTCAAGCCGAGTGCATGTTTATCGCCATTCTTCAAATGTAATTATATTATTGTTCTGATACAAATATTTGTTATCAGCGGTGGCAAGTTCAATACCTTTGACCGATATATTTATATAGTTGTCCCTGTTCAAAGTTTGTCGTGTGAGTGAGAGGTCCGAGTTTAATGACATTGCTTGGACGATGCGGTGACTGGAAGCGAAGGTGTTATTTCATTAGCATAAAATAAGTTTTTATTTTCATATACTTGCACTATATAAAGAAAGAAAGAAAGAAAGAAAGAAAGAAACTTTATTTGCAAAAAATAGCGACGCAATTACATTTTTACACACAGAGCATATTTTGAAAATCTGCCCGCATATATCTGCCCGCGACTTCGTCGACGTTGGACTATCAAAGTTATGCAGTTAAAAATTGCATTAGTCATTCTATTTAAACTAGGTATTTTAAGAATAAATGTGTAAAACAGCTCTCCGGAAACGTTCCCAATAATGTCATAATAAAATTAATACTAAGAAGAAGAAGTTTGTCGATCATCGAAAACCGATTTAAAAATGATCACGTAGTTTTTACGTGAATTCTGAACAAACGGCAAACCTAATAATTAGTAAAATGCTCTAAATTGCTCACATAACTTAACCCAAGTGGTACTTTAATGTGCAGACACCTTTAAAATGTTATAATATAGATATCACAGCATGTAACTGATAAGGCTAAAATCGATGACTTTGCTGCTGCTGTAGCGGATGTTTGATTCATGAACCTTTGTACCGTCTACTATTTTGAGGATTGATTGATTGAGGATTGATTCCTTTTAAAATAGCTTTTGACTTCTACGTTTTATATAATTCGTCATTTGCTCAGTCATAAAACCTAATAGCATTTGACATTACCTGTGTAGATATATTTCGATAGTGTTATCGACATCTATATGACATAAGCCAGGGTGCAGACTGTGAACACGGTACAGTGTACACCTTACACACTCTGTAAGCGACTTCGATCGCGTGGCTGCTCGGGCGCTGTCATCTGACCCGATGTCAGATGACGTGTAGGAAGGTGGCCCGCCTGACTGGCTTGGCCGCTCAACTGTTGGCTGGCTCGCTCACTCCGCCAACATGGCGCGCCCGAGACAGTCGCCCCGGCACGCCGCACAATATGAGAACCTCCCGCCTCGAGGACCAGGTATTTACTGTTGATACATTACTTAAACGTCCTACACATCGACTAGGAAACGGGAGGGAAGAGGCTGTAGAGTCCAAAAACGAAGGTACGTGCGGGAATTTTGGAATGGGCCACATATTGCCTGTTACCGTATGGTTTCGAAGTATTTCCATAGTAATACATGTACCTGTTAGAGCTTCGATTAAATTTTACTTTTAATGCGCAAACTTGTGTTAAAATCATGAATTAATTATATAGTAAATTTTACAAGGAAATGTGAATTTGTATGTCAACAATTGTGCCGAAGTGAAACGTAGTGTAGTTTATCCATATTGCGTAAAAACACAAACTATAAATGCGTCCCAACTTCCCGAATGCGGGAATTGCAGTTATAAGTATACTTACGAGATACGAAACAATACTCGGTTATGAAAACAGGAGTCTAAAATAGCAAAAACCTCTTACACGTGTTATTGTTCGTATTCGAAGCATATCGTGAGACACTATCGTAAGCATTTTACGTTTTTATGACACAAATTACTAATTCGGCCGTGTTCACGCATTTGAATAATCTAGTCGCATATTTATATGGTGTAGAATCGAGATCACTTGAGTGATGTGGCAATAGCTCAGTGTGTGTAAAATATGGCAAAACTCAACACGATTCCACCTTTTCTTTTCTTTTGTATTCGAATAGTATTTTCACAGCGTTGGCCATTTAGTAGGTAACGGTATAAGCCAGGCATTTACTTCCGATGACTTCATGCTCCTTATAAAGGCTTCCAATTGTAAATCAAGCTGGTTTTATATATTAGTTAAAACTGATTTTGATGCGTAACACTTGATATATATATATATATATGTATGATATAATTAGCTTTTGTCTTATCTTTAACGTCCAAAATATCTCAAGTGATATGAAAGCGTCATGTTTATTTTTTAACAAAAATCATTCCGTCAATCTTTGTTTTTGTAAACCTGTTGGCGTGAATGTACGTAACAAACATGATTTCTCTCTCTCAGCTGCGTCCTAAGTTGGATTACTAAAAGTGAATTACTCACTTGTTACCGCATCAACAAATTCAACTTTTCTAACAATTTTAAGAAATATTTATAATTTGACGATAAACGATAAACAATATTATAATTTGAATTCGGGGACTATGCTTTTATTCTTATTTTATTTAGAAGACCATTTTGATGCAAAATACACACGATTTTTACATTATTAACTTAAAAATATCTAAAGAAGTAGAAAATGTTTTAAATTAACCACTTAAAACATAATTTATATAATATTTTATTTATAAGGTCTTATAAGAAAAAACAGTTGTGATTTTAGTACTATACGATAATTTATAAATTGCATTCCAGTAATGGCTTAGATCTGTGACATAGTTCTGCAAACTAATGTTGACGTTAAACGAATCAACCAAATTGAACTCATTTAGTGTTGAAAGGTGCAAACTGAAGACACGGCGACATTCGATGACTCAATTTTATGTTTACATGAACCGTCTAATAACGGCGTAATATTGGTGATTTCGATGAGAACTTCAAACTATTCCCTCGTGGAAGGTGAAGTGAGAGCGGCCGCTCGAGTGACGCAACAAGTGAAATGGATTTGCAGAGCAGCAAGGCTGGCCACGGTTGGGTTCACAGCGTGTGCACAAACCGTTGTAGGTTTCTTTTTTAGGGCTCCGTGGCCATTTTTATCAAAAGCAGAACCGTCAACCGTCATTTAAAAATTCATTTGTCTAATGGCCGCTTCCTATACCTTACTATTTATTCTTTATTAATTATTTTTCAACTATTTTTTCTTGGTAACTAGTATCAGTGGTGCTAGGTACACATGGATGTTTGCCAGGGGGGTATTGTCTATTTAGGATTACAAAGTTATGAAGTGAAATCGCGAGAAAAGTAAAGATTTAGGGGTGGTCGCTATACATGTAACTGACGGTTGAAATTTTATTTCAGTGTAAATTTAGTCGTTCGAAATATTGATAGTCTGATCTTTAGAAACGTAGTACTTAATTAAGGTAGTGGGTGATAAGATCCCCAAAAACCGATAGGCTCCCAAAGTCGTGGCAATTATGACACCCCTCGCCCTCTTTCAACTTTTCAACTGTAAAGTATGTTTTGAAAAAATCTGGGAATTATTAACGAATATTATTTTTTAACAATACTCTTGAGTACTTTTTGAGATTGAGGTACTATCAAATGAAAATAATAAAAACAGTCGACGTCTGCCAGCTCTACTGCTCATGTACTGATTTGTGTAAACGGTGTGATTCCAGTGGAGTCGCTGATATACTGGCGGAACGCGGGGCGGTCGGGCGCGGCGCTGGGCGCCGGGCTGGCGCTGCTGGTGGCGCTCGCGTGCTGCTCCGTGGTCTCGGTGTTTGCGTACGCCTCGCTGCTCGCGCTCTCCGCGGCGGTCGCCTTCCGCATATACAAGAACGTGCTGCAGGCCGTGCAGAAGACAAGCGACGGACACCCATTCAAGTATTTACTTCTATCCTACATTACATAACATAAGGCCAGCCTTACAACAGCAAGCCGCTAATGCTAAGCGCGCACTACGATCGTCGATTTCGGAGCGTCCGGTATTAATAAACCCTTAGTAGTCTTGCTTAGTCCATGAACGATATACTATTAGAAACCGATTGCTAACAAATGAAATAGAAAAGATCTAATGACCGCGTATTGTTAGGGAGAACTAGTTCAGTGATCGGTCGCTTTTGGATTATACAAAAAAGGAATCAACAGTAAAGTATCTGGAAGTCCGCGTATTTCCTGTGACAGACAGACGAATAAGTTCGCTGAGCCGCAAATACAAGTACGTCTCGCACGTCTAATGGGGTTCCATTAGACTTTAGAGGCTTACGCGACTAACGTACAGGCGTACAAGTCATGTAATTTCAGTGTGAATCGATTCGTTTTCATTAGCCTGTGAGGAAAGTATGGCGAATATTTGTGAAACGCACGACAGAGGGTATCGGGGAACATTGTTTATTAATCAATACGCGCCAAGTGATTCTGTATATGTATGATTAATTATATGATTGGTATACCGGAGTTAAATGTCACCTCCCTTACACGCAGGGAGGTTGATTTTAGTTAGTGATTATACTCATGGTTAATCCCTTTTTATAACTCAAAGATAAATTCACATGGTTTAATACGTTTACAATGAATTTATCCGTTCCGTATTCTGTTTGGATTGGTTGCCGTCTATTTTCAAAAGGCTCTCTGTCTCTAGAACGCGATTTATACAGAGCTATTTTGATTAAAATGACATTGCCTTTAATGAGTGAAAACACTTGTGTTTGCTTTGTAGACAACTGTAAAATAATTATGCCCTCTCAGGTGTGTCGAAACTTTAAGAAAAAAAGAGACGTGAACATCGCAACCATTTTTGACATTGAAAAGGGTTTTCTTATTATAAAATTATTTTAATACTTAACGTGCACATCACTATTTTCCTAACTAGCTGACCAGTGCTCAGGCGTTATTAAAATTTAAAATAAATCACAATCAAATATAGTCTATGTCATTTAGGAATAATATAGCTTTCTACCGGTGAATTTACAAATCCATTTTTTTTTTCAAAATCAGTTTAGTAGTTCAAGAGATTATTTATTAGAAACAAAGTCAGAAACTTTACCTCTTTATAATATTAGCATAGATGAAAAATATGATGTGATTTGGGATTGGGATGGGATTTTCTCCTAGGCCACAAGAGATTTAGGTGAGTAAATAGTAATACGGGAAGCCTTGGGAAGCTCTTCAAGTCGAATAATTCGTATATATAATAGTTGGAGGCGTCTGAAATAGCCTGAAATTTTCTTAAGTAATGGAAGGGTAACCTTGATCCTGAAATTAGGTGGCGAAGAATAGCCATTAGGTTTGACACAGTGTCCTCCCTTAGAAAACTGAATCAGCTCAAATCATTATTTTTAACTAGAACAGTTGCATATTACATCTATAATTAAGAACTCACCCCAGCGGGAACTCGCAGTTAATTTAATAAAGTAAAAAAAATTTAATGTATAAAATAATATTTATAAAAGAAATTATGAATAGCTAATATTTTCATGCGAGTACCAAAGTATCAAACTTAACCGCCGTCACTACTTTTTTAATTCTTGACAGTGACATAGTTGGACAGACATTGGAAGTGTCATTGGCTATGTCTATGTATATTTTTAATGGTGCAAGTGCAACGTTACAAATCAGCAAAATTCTTCATTATATTTCGCGCAAAAATGACGGCAAGCTTCGGAATTGTACTACGTCTTAACAGCTGAAACTTGAGGGCGCAATTTCGAGGTCGGCGGGTTCTTATATCTTACTATTCATTCACTTGCCTTAACATCGGCTGAATTTTGACATTACTTGTATGGAACTTGAGTTAAATTTTAACTATCGGTTAAGGTAAGGCAAATGAACTGTCGATAAGATAAGACCATAAGACGACGACCTTCAAGATGCGTTACTTTTCAAAACGATATTTATAGAAAATTCAAATCATCTTGATTAATTAATATTTGTACTGTGTACATACTGAGTCCGGTGTTATTATTATAAAATTTCTTTCGATTAGATAACATAACTACTGCGTGAAACTGTATTGAAATACTGTCCAACGAGAGAGATAACTTGCGGGGCAAGGCCGCACCTTGTACATCACAAACATGTCTACAATATGGCAGATTGCATTGCTATAATTACGGGAAAACAATGTTAAGGAACGATAGCCGTCCACTAAAACTCGTAACACTGCAATGACAGGTGGCGCCACCAGTGCCTTCTGTTTTTGTAGATTTTCTCAATTCAAACTTCCAATCGACCTCTTATTATCTAAAACTAACTATACTATTAACTCACGACTTTGACCACGTCTGACTTGAAATTTCCGCGGCCATTTAAAAGCATTTCCCGAAAATTTTCCCCACTGTTTATTCCCAGTATAAACAGTAGCGTAGATTTTAAGTCTTAAGAATTTGCTGTCGATCAGCGAAAAATGCATCGAAATCGGCCCAGTAGTTTTTACGTGGATCCCGAACAAATAGACAAGAAATTAAAAAAAACTGTATGTATGTTTAAAAATTTATAGATATATTTTTTAAACTTAAGTCAATCATAAATTGAAAGTACTAATTAACTCCTGTTCGTTTTACGCAATTTATGAAATTTACGAAATTTTCACATCACATCAGTATCCAGCAGCAGTGTCTACTCGTTTGGTTGACAAATGGCCACTGTTCACCACAATCATGGTTTAATCATTGATAAGACTAATACGTTTTGACGGTTTTAAGCAACATTAAAACCGTCAAATCGTAACTTTATTATGCTCCCCATCTCGCTGGCGCGTGACCCCTCCTTTCTGAAGATTTAATTTGACAGACAGAATGCACGCACGAGAAATTGTATTCTACGAAACTAAACAATAATGTTACGAATTGTTCACAAAAAAGAAAATCATTTTGATTTAAACAAGGTTTCATACATTTTTTTGCATTAATTACATTTTGTATTATATAGAAATTTATATAAAATCAAAATATATTGTATGTGAAAATCGTAAAATTTTGGTCGTAAGTAAATTTTGTCATCTGTCGATTTATGTCTTCAAAAATGTTGTACCTAATACGAGCTAGACTTCTGACTTAGGTAGCCTCTTAATAATATATAGTAACTAATATTTGTATTTTGTTCCATGAAACAGATGGCTCTTGGAGCACGACATAAGCGTGGACGCGGAGCGCGCGCAGTCCGCCGCGGCCGCCGCCACCGCGCACATCAACGCCGCCCTGCACGAGCTCCGCAGGTTAGTGTAATGTCACCATTTTGACGGCCTCTGTGGCTTATAGCCGCCTAAGCCTTTGCTGGCCTACCTCACTGAAACGCAGAGGCTCCTGGTATGGTAAATTTTGGAAACGAAGTTTCTCTGCTATTTACTATGGTCTGGGTGTCTGGGATCGGCCCCGGAGGAGTCCGTTGTATATTACCCATAACAAGCGCAACTTGCTTAATTTAGAGATATACAATATGTGTGCTAGTCTGCCGATTATTAAAAAAAAGAATGCCTGTTCATTGGCATCGTAATGGTACTGTAACGGTGTTGCTTTTTCATACAAAAGCGACCATTGTAGTGTAGCACACTTACCATTGAAGAAGAACACCACTAATGACAATCGCCCAATGAAACCTAACACAAATAAGCCTTCCACACTCATGAGGAAAAATGTGGAGGGTCAAATGACCCCACAATCTTTCTAGTTAGATGACGGCGCAGGTCGTTCTTCTTCTTATTCCAAGACTTCATTTATGTTTTTAATTATTAGAAAATGGTAGCATTGCTTGCGATTTTTATAGTCAATCATGATGTGTTGCAAATTACGCAATTCTAAATGAATAAAAAATGAAAACTTCGTTTAAAAAAACCGACTTCAAAAACTAAAATGTATAAAATAACTTCTTTCTAAAGCTATTATTATTAATATATATTATCTTCTTCGTAATTTTCAAAATATACCTAGTAATTTTCATGTTTTACTTTGCACCGACTTCAAGATGTTTTAGATAATATATATTAATAATAATAGCTTTAGAAATAAGTTATTTTATACATTTTAGTTTTTGAAGTCGGTTTTTTTAAACGAAGTTTTCATTTTTTATTTGTTACTTTTTAGTTTCTAGCTATGTATGGGTGGACCTACGAATGGTGCCGCGCTTCTTAAAAAATATAGGTCCCAAGTACCGGGAGCAAAAAAATGTTCGTAAAATGAAAACTACTGGGCCAAACTATGTCAAATTTTTAGGGGACCACATGGCAGCTATTCCGCGTCGAACAAAAAAAGAATCACGTAAATCGGATCTTAAATCACGGAGTAATCGGTGTACATATGGAACGGAGTGAAAATTATTTCCATGAAAAATGTTCATAAAATGAAAACTACTGGGCCAAACTATGTAAAAATTTTAGGGGACCAATTGGAAGCTATTCTGCGTCGAACAAAAAAAAATCACGTAAATCGGATCATAAATCACGGATTAATCGACGAACATACATAAAAAAAAGCAACAAAAAAAAGATCCCGACGAATTGAGTACCTCCTCCTTTTTTCGAAGTCGGTTAAAAAGAAGTCAGTAAACTGTAATGTTCCACCACTTTAATCAGTCATGAAATTATTTTTAATTAATTAATATATTGATTTCAAACTGAATTTTACAGAAAGGTTACTTATTAGAAGTCGTGAGTCTACCACCACTTCCAAAGCAATTTTTGGCGTAACATTCATGTTGTTACATTTAGCATTGACAGTAAAAGAAAACATCGTGATGAAGACATGACATTGACATGAGAAAAACGATGTTATGAAATCCTCCTTTATGCTTTGCGTGGCACGCATTCTGTCCGCTTCCCTAAACAAATAGAGCAGTCCAGCAGTGGGACATTTATTGACTGATGTTATAGTAGAAACAAGGAAATATGAATAAATAATAGGTTGGGGAAGAAGTCTTTTCGCATATAGTATGTATGAACTTGTAATAAGATCTCTTTGGCTATACTATACCATTTGTATCTGGCTGGTTTTGGTATCATTAAAAAGTTTTAATTTTAAAGAAGACAATTCCAAATTCAAATTAGGAAAATTTGTGATTTTCATTTGTTTTTCTTATTGTTAAAATGAGTGAATGTAATGAAGAAATTCGATACATTTTAAAATTTTACTACAAAAAAGGTAAAAATGCAACACAAGCCGCGAAAAAATTTGTGATGTTTATGGACCTAATGCAGTATCTGTGAGAGTGGCGCAAATTTGGTTTAAGCTTTTTCAATCCGGAAATTTTGATATCAAAGATGCACGTCGCTCTGGTCGCCCTGTTACGGGCAAAATTGATGCCATTTTTGAAAAAGTGGAGCAAGATTGGCATTAGTAGTTACGATGTAGTGGGAGAACTGGGAATTGACCACAAAACGGTTTTGGCGCATTTGAAAAAAGCTGGGTACACAAAAAAGCTCGATATTTGGGTGCCTCATGAGCTCACTGAAAGAAAGCTAATGAACCGTGTGTTGTGATTCTTTATTATGACGTAATGAAACCGAACCATTTTTGAAGAAGCTGATAACTGGTGATGAAAAGTGGATCACGTACGACAAGAACGTGCGAAAAAGATCGTGGTCAAAGGCCGGTCAGGCTTCACAGACTGTGGCGAAACCCGGGTTAACTCGCAACAAGGTGATGCTGTGTGTATGGTGGGATTGGAAGGGCATTATTCATTATGAGCTGTTACCGCCAGGCAGGACCATCGATTCTGAACTGTACTGCGAACAACTGATGAGATAAAAGCAAAAAGTTGAGAGAAAGCGGCCGGAATTAATCAACAGCCTAACGTTATCACGGTGAAAAACCACACCCCTTCTGTTGAACCTCACACATCTTTAGCCACTCAGCAAAAATTACGAGAGTTTGGCTGGGAGGTGTTAATGTATCCGCCGTATAGTCCTGACCTTGCACCTTCAGATTTTCACCTGTTTCGGTCTCTGCAGATTTCCTTAGGCAGTGTCAGGTTAACATCACGAGAGGACTGCCAAAACCACTCGTCGCAGTTTTTTGATCAGAAGCCCCAAAATTTTTATAGCAATGAGATCACGTCCCTACCTACAAGATGGCAAAAAGTTATCCAGCAAAATGGCACCTACATAATTTAGTCAAATGTAAATAAACTTTATAAAAAAACCTTTTGAATTTTTATATAAAATGCGAAGAAACTTTTTCCCCAACCTAATATGTTCCCTATTGATGACTTTGGATGTGAATGAAGTTTCACTAAAGTTTTAAAAGCACTTTTTAAGTAAATGCGTGTTGTGTTGGTTTTTCAGGCTATTCCTGGTTGAGGACCTGGTGGACTCGCTGAAGTTCGGCGTGCTGCTGTGGTGCCTCACCTATGTCGGCGCCTGCTTCAATGGGATCACGCTCATCATTCTTGGTCAGTTGCATACATGTTTATTTTCTCATCTTTGTTTAATTTTTTTAACATCTTAGAGGTAAATCCCGATTGTGTTCGGAAGTCAAGGTCCACTTTACTACTTTTGTTTTTCCACTTCACTCCGACTTCGTCATCCCTTGTTTTGAGACCATTGAGAGATGACATTTTATTGCACACCAAAATATAAAATTACAAAAACAGACCATATTTACAATATTTTCTAGGCGATACAATAGGTGGCCTCATCGCTCAAAGCGATGTCTTCCAGGCAACCTAAATGAAAGAAATTGAATCAGACGAAGTAGGTGGTGCAGGAAAAAGGCAATAGATACATAAATACTTAAACTAATTTATGAAATAAATATACAAATACATATATATAAACATAATCATTTATATACAATAATATATTTCAAAACACAAGTTATTATGTAAATGTATTAGCATGATTAACATTGACATGTATATCATTATGATATTAAAAAATGTATATTGATCCTACTACCTCTTCCACCGGGACTAGGCGGAGGCGACATGGCCGGACTGTTGTTGTAGTAGGTATTAAAAATAGTAAAATGAGGTTTTCTTTTACACGAGTTCAGCAGACAGGCGACGGCCTACCTATTGGAATGCGGTTACCATCCCCTATGATGCAGCTCAAGATTGCTATGGCCGCATGCTCTAGAACAGGGGTGGTAGTCTACCACCTGACTCCAATGTAGGCTGTCCGGCTGATGAAATGTGTCTCTTCCATGTGGCGCTGGTGGGCCGCAGGCTGGATAGCGCTGTTCACGCTGCCGAAGGCGTACGAGATGAACAAGGCGCAGGTGGACGCCAACCTGGAGCTGGCGCGCGCCAAGATCAACGACATCACCGCCAAGTGAGTGCCACCACTCCAAAAATCAACTCAGATATATTTTAAATTATATTACAAAACACCGAAGCATTTTGTTGCAGTATAGCAAGATATAACGTGCTTGATACTTTTAATGAATCAAATAATATATTAATGATTGTTTAAACAATAATTACATATATTCTTTTAATGTATGTAGTATGGTGATAGCAAGGTATCGTTGACACTGCTACGCTTTTGTATGACAAATCGACGCGTGCAAAGTAAATAAAGTTATCTACAAAATGATGATTTTTAGTTTATTGTACAATCGTTTTAATAAAACAATTCTTTACAATGTGACATTATTTGTTTTGCATATATCACATTATTTCAATAAATTTTCGTACGTAAAAAAAAGCCAGCTACGTATGTTCTTTCAAAGTTAATACGACCATCTTTTCGCTCTCCTGTAAAGTAGCTATTTTGCAGATATCTCTTTTTACTTTGCACCCGTCGAAATTATGTATTGGTTGTAAAATGTCACCTACCCTAATTTATTCATAAATAATTTTAACATAAAAACAATCAATATTTTACATAACATTAAATTTATTAAGGACCAGATTAAACTTATTCATAGAATAAAGTATAGCAGAAAAAAATATCAGTTGAATTAATAACACAGTCGACGAATTAACTATGAAAATCATTGAGATCATAATTTATTCAATTGAAATTTTTTAACTTGATTGAAAAATTAGCCCTTAAACAAAAAAAATATATTTGTGGGGCCACAGCCCTTTTGTCACAAGATATAAAAACTAGTGAGATAAACTTTGACAGAATTGTTCTATATTGTGCTGTGTGTGTGCAGGGTACGGGCCGCGGTGCCGCTCGGCAGGAAGGCGGAGAGCGAAAAGGACAAGTAGAGCGGAGGCACGCGTAGGAGGGAAAGAGAGGGGCAGAGGCATTCAGGCGCAGCAGGCACCCCACGCCGGGGTACTCCACTCACTGTTTGTTATAATATTTATTATTACTGTACTATTATAAATAAAGAACTACTTTACGTGTAAAGCTTTATGAGACGAGTCATGCGGAGATTATTGTATTTGCTTTTTGAAATTTTAAATTAAAACAACTCAAACCGAACATACCGGTGTATTCTTTCTCAACATTCTACCTTTAACTATTATTCTAGCACTGGTCGGACGACGATGTATAGTATGGAAGAACATCGTAAGCGACACACATGTATTTTACAAACATTTTAATTTAGGATTAAAATTATTTTAGCTGTATGTTACAACATAAAAGTGAAATTCCTAAATTGTGTCGAAAGGCTTGAAGGTAGCAACAACAGTACAATACAGGTGGCAAAATAAAGTAGAAAATAATAGGGTTGCCACTTTCGCTTTGTCTAAACTCTAGCAACTGCAGTATTTTGTGAAGAGTAATTTCAATACTTGTAATTTTAGTATTACATCAAACATCGTGCAAGTATCAAGTTGTTTTAGTTACAACGTACGCATTTTGTCATTTTATGTAATTATCGTAAACATCCACGCTGGGAGGCAGTGATGGATGTACACTAGGGGCTAGTGCACAGGGCAGCAAAATTTGGAGTGTCAGCAAAAAAAAATCAAATTTCTGCTTAAAAAATCAATGATTTGCAAAAATTGGGAAGTTATTGATTTCATGCCAAATCTTAAAAAATTGAGTTCTCATTGGATATTTACGTTTTGAAGTCCAGTTCAATCAATCTATAATATAATCTGTAGGGGTGTCGAAAATGTTCAATGATTTTAAAAATGAAAAAAATACCAAATGGCTATTTCGAATCAGCACATTCCGAAAATACATTGTTAATTTTTGAAGTGAAACTTCTATATAGAGGGGGTCTTATGGAGTTTTGACTCACGAAAAGATGTCACAGTCACGTGATCACCGTCACTAATTCTTACATTTTTAAACTCGTGATATCTTTCGAATGGAATGTCCGAATTGAATAATTCAAAAAGTTATATAAAGGTATTGAAGCAGTCTTGAATATGAAGTAATTTATTTTGATAAGGATTAATATCAAGATACAAATAAAAAGCCTTTTCTAGCGGCGGCATTTTAATTAATTTTTTATAATAAAAAACGCTTATTGTGGCATAACTATAATAGTTAGATATATGTTGTCGCGATACTTTTTGTAAATAATGATGTGTTCTACAAAGTCGTAGTACATTATTTTATTTTATCATCAATAGTTTTCGCAGCGCACGCGATTTTAGGTATTTATTTATACCTTGGATTAAATTTTTGGAGTTTTAGTAATGATCCCTAATTTTTTTGTAAATATAATATTGTCTATGTCACCCGGGAATAGCGTAGCTTGCCAACAGTGAAAGAATTTTTCAAATCGGTTCAGTAATTTATTTTATTTGTTATTTTATCATCAATAGTTTTCGCAGCGCACGCGATTTTAGGTATTTTTTTTATACCTTGGACTACATTATTGGAGTTTTAGTAATGATCCCTAATTTTTTTGTAAATATAATATACCCTATGTCACCCGGGGATAGCGTAGCTTGCCAACAGTGAAAGAATTTTTCAAATCGGTTCAGTAATTTCGGAGCCTCTTCATGCAAGCAAAAACCAATCTTATCTTTCCTCTTTATAATATTAGTCTAGATATTCATAAATATATTTATTATAAAATTAATTAGATATTTGCATATTATAAAAAGCGCAAGATTTTGCGCTGGAAGTTGCTTAATAAAATTGGGAGCTGGGTTGCCCTAAAAAGCGCTATATCTAGCTTCGAAAGCGCTAAAGTGGCAGACTTGGTGAGCCGAGCCGAGCGCCGGGGAAGTCCCGCAAACGAGAAAGCGAGCGAGAGAGCGAGCGAGGATATACCTCGTTCTCCGACGACCTCGTCCCTCTAATACCTAAAATCGCATTCTGCGCATCGGAAAGTGGGATATTCCAATAATAAAACAAATTAACAACTAGAAAACTTTGCCAACGGTTCAGTTTTTCTAAAGTCACAACGAGGTGAACGACAAGTGTTGACAGAAAAAAATTGTCGGTGCGTGTGTAGTGTATTACACTATACAGACAAAATATATATTATAGGAGTTACATCTGCTCTGTTGGTATTCTCCGCGGTGTGTAAGTATATTTGAAATATTTTTTGAAATACTTTTTTTCTGTCAATATAAATCATCAAAGCCGCGTGTTCTAATACTTTTTAAACTCGTGATATCTTTCGAATGGAATGTCCGAATTGAATAATTCAAAAAGTTATAATAAAGGTATTAAAGCAGTCTTGAATATGAAGTAATTTATTTTGATAAGGATTAATATCAAGATACAAATAAAGTGCCTGTTCTAGCGGCGGCATTTTAATTAATTTATTGAAATAAAAGGACACTTATTGTGGCATAACTATAATAGTTAGACATATGCTGCCGCGACACTTTTTGTAGATAATGATGTGTTCTGCAAAGTCGTAGTACATTATTTCATTCTATCATCAATAGTTTTCGCAGTGCTCGCGATTTTAGGTATTTTTTACACCTTGGGTTACGTTATTGGAGTTTTAGTAAGGATCCCTAATTTTTTTGTAAACATAATATAGCCTATGTCACACGGGGATTGTGAAGCTTGCCAACAGTGAAAGAATTTTTCAAATCGGTTAAGCAGTTTTGGAGCCTCTTCAATGCAAACAAAGAATTTAATCTTTTCTCTTTATAATATTAGTATAGATATTCATATATATTTATTATAAAATTAATTAGATATTTGCATATTATAAAAAGCGCAAGATTTTGCGCTGGAAGTTGTTTAATAAAATTGGGAGCTAGATTGCCCTAAAAAGCGCTATATCTAGCTCCTAAAGCGCTAAATTGGCAGCTCTGGTGAGCCGAGCGCCGGGAAAGTCTCGTAAACGAGAAAGCTAGCGAGAGAGTGAGCGAGGATATACCGCGTCCTCAGACTACCTCATCCCTCTAATACCTAAAATTGCGTTCTGCGCATCGGAAAGTGCGATGTTCCGAGCCGCTATTAATGGAGGCAAACTTAAGTTTGCATCGAACTATAGCTCTGCTCTCCACGTGACAAGGCATCACTGCCTCTATTTGTGGTATGTGTAAAAAAAATATAAATAAATAAATAGAGTTTGTTGAGTAAACAAAAATAACAACAAGAAAACTTTGCCAACTGTTCAGTTTTTCGAAAGTCATAACAAAAGTGAACGACAACGAACAACAAAAGTGTTGACGTAAAAAATGGTCGGTGCGTGGGTAGCGTATTACATACACCATTAAAATGTACTTAACCTAACCAAATCATAATTTGCAGTAAACCTGCGAAAAATCGAAATGTGTGCTGGGACACATATTAGAAGTGAAACTTCAACGGACAAGTGGAAAAACGAATCGCAACGGACAAGTGGAAAAACGAATAGCAACGGATAAGTGACAAAACGAATCGCTACGGACAAGTGGAAAAACGAATGGCAACGGATAAGTGGAAAAACGAATCGCAACGGACAAGTGGAAAAACGAATCGCAACGTACAAGTGGAAAACGAATCGCAACGGACAAGTGGAAAATCTTCAACTGACAAGTGATAAAATGAATCGCAACAAAATTTTAACTTGAAGTTTTACGGGCAGATTGTTAATGTACTTGTCCAATTTGAAAACCTGCCCGTAAAACCTCAAGTTAAAATTTTGTTGCGATTCATTTTATCACTTGTCAGTTGAAGATTTTCCACTTGTCCGTTGCGATTCGTTTTCCACTTGTACGTTGCGATTCGTTTTTCCACTTGTCCGTTGCGATTCGTTTTTCCACTTATCCGTTGCCATTCGTTTTTCCACTTGTCCGTAGCGATTCGTTTTGTCACTTATCCGTTGCTATTCGTTTTTCCACTTGTCCGTTGCGATTCGTTTTTCCACTTGTCCGTTGAAGTTTCACTTCTAATATGTGTCCCAGCACACATTTTTTTTGTCTGCCTGTTAGAGCATCACCTGAAAATCACAGAACGGATTATAATGAAACTGGACACAGGACTTGCTCATGGCCCGGGTCCTACCTATATTTAGGATACCTACTTTTTATCCCGATAAATGACGTCGTTTCCGTGGGGTAGACGAAAATAACGAAGAAGATGGCGCTGCGGTCGCATCTTTTTTTGAAACTACTGAACGTATATGAATGAAATTCGACTCAGTGCTGGCTTATAACCCGAGTTAACACTTACATACATTTTATCCATATAAATGATGTCGTTTCCGTGGGGTAGACGAAAATAACGAAAAATATGGCGCTGCGGTCGCATCTTTTTTTGAAACTACTGAACGTATATGAATGAAATTCGACACAGTGCTGGCTTATAACCCGAGTTAACACTTACATACATTTTATCCCTATAAATGATGTCGTTTCCGTGGGGTAGACGAAAATAACGAAAAAGATGGCGCTGCGGTCGCATCTTTTTTTGAAACTACTGAACGTATATGAATGAAATTCGACTCAGTGCTGGCTTATAACCCGAGTTAACACTTACATACATTTTATCCATATAAATGATGTCGTTTCCGTGGGGTAGACGAAAATAACGAAAAATATGGCGCTGCGGTCGCATCTTTTTTTGAAACTACTGAACGTATATGAATGAAATTCGACACAGTGCTGGCTTATAACCCGAGTTAACACTTACATACATTTTATCCCTATAAATGATGTCGTTTCCGTGGGGTAGACGAAAATAACGAAAAAGATGGCGCTGCGGTCGCATCTTTTTTTGAAACTACTGAACGTATATGAATGAAATTCGACTGAGTGCTGGCTTATAACCCGAGTTAACACTTACATACATTTTATCCATATAAATGATGTCGTTTCCGTGGGGTAGACGAAAATAACGAAAAAGATGGCGCTGCGGTCGCATCTTTTTTTGAAACTACTGAACGTATATGAATGAAATTCGACACAGTGCTGGCTTATAACCCGAGTTAACACTTACATACATTTTATCCCTATAAATGATGTCGTTTCCGTGGGGTAGACGAAAATAACGAAAAAGATGGCGCTGCGGTCGCATCTTTTTTTGAAACTACTGAACGTATATGAATGAAATTCGACTCAGTGCTGGCTTATAACCCGAGTTAACACTTACATACATTTTATCCATATAAATGATGTCGTTTCCGTGGGGTAGACGAAAATAACGAAAAATATGGCGCTGCGGTCGCATCTTTTTTTGAAACTACTGAACGTATATGAATGAAATTCGACACAGTGCTGGCTTATAACCCGAGTTAACACTTACATACATTTTATCCCTATAAATGATGTCGTTTCCGTGGGGTAGACGAAAATAACGAAAAAGATGGCGCTGCGGTCGCATCTTTTTTTGAAACTACTGAACGTATACGAATGAAATTCGACTCAGTGCTGGCTTATAACCCGAGTTAACACTTACATACATTTTATCCATATAAATGATGTCGTTTCCGTGGGGTAGACGAAAATAACGAAAAATATGTCGCTGCGGTCGCATCTTTTTTTGAAACTACTGAACGTATATGAATGAAATTCGACACAGTGCTGGCTTATAACCCGAGTTAACACTTACATACATTTTATCCCTATAAATGATGTCGTTTCCGTGGGGTAGACGAAAATAACGAAAAATATGGCGCTGCGGTCGCATCTTTTTTTGAAACTACTGAACGTATATGAATGAAATTCGACACAGTGCTGGCTTATAACCCGAGTTAACACTTACATACATTTTATCCCTATAAATGATGTCGTTTCCGTGGGGTAGACGAAAATAACGAAAAAGATGGCGCTGCGGTCGCATCTTTTTTTGAAACTACTGAACGTATATGAATGAAATTCGACACAGTGCTGGCTTATAACCCGAGTTAACACTTACATAAATTTTATCCCTATAAATATTGTCGTTTCCTTAGAATATACGGACTAGTCAAATAGATGGCGCTGCAACCGCGGTTTTCAATTCGCTAACAAATACTTAGGTCGTTATGAACAAAATGTTATTCATCGTATTACTTCAAATCAGGTTTGCTTCTACTCACCTCTATGTTTGCTGGGCAGTTGTATAGACTAGACTATATGGACTTTAGCTGTGTGCAAAGATATACCGACTGTTAAAAAAACAATCGCTGTCTAACCATACATTTTAAGCAATTATTTTATTTCAATCATCGGTTAAATGTCTATGTACACCAGTCTTAGTTTCTTTGTTATTATTATGTACATGTTCTACTAAAAAAACTATTTTATCTAAAGAAAACCGAAGTTTTTACGTAAGTACTAGGATATGCCCAAGAATTCGTCCATGCTCGACTTGAAATTCCCGCAAGATTCCCGGAAAACCAAGTACCGCAGCTAGCGTTTTAGTGAAAACAGTGTGAAATAAGCTACAAACCGCTCCCGGGAAAATTCCCACCGGATTCCCGGCATACAAAATCGCACATTTAATTACCTTAAATTTGCTATCGATCAATAAAAAAATCACATTGGAATTCGTATTTCTTTTAGTCTGGCCATTTTAAATTATTCACAGAAAAATTCCCGCGGGGTTCCCAGGATAAAAAGTAGCGCAGAGTTTAAGTCTAAGAATTAGTTGTCAATCAGCGAGAACCGCATCGAAATCAGCTCAGTAGTTTTACGTAAATCCCGACCAAACAGAAAAAACGACAGACAACAATTCTAAAATAATTTGCGTCGTGTTCTCCATCGCTTATATAGTCTATTCCAGTTGTTTTTTAAGTGATAACTTCTTAAGGGAGGGTAAACCGCTTCGGTACGTACCGCGTTACGGCGCCAGTTTGGCTTCACTTTCTCTCACGTTAGATTGTAAGTTAGTTATATAGTTATTAGTTTAAGTTATCACTTCTGTCGGGCGTCCCGAGACGCAGACCGTCATTTTTATTTATTTTTAAATAGCTCTAATTTATCAGACACGGCATGTTTAGAATGAGGAAGTTTCCAATCTCATAAAAACAAAAAATAATTATATAAATTTAAAGACAATAAAAAAATATTACACCTAGTAGAAAAATTACTTGTATATCTCTAAAAATGACGAAGCTGTGAATTTTTAATATCACCCACACGAAAATAAAAAGCCGCGCGAAGCATTCACCGTGTTACGTCACAAGTCTCGTAGGCCGCCCTGTGCGGGCGGGACGCACTAGGATGGGTGATCGCAGAGAGATACGTGTTTCATGCTCGCATTACAATACTATCTCAGACGTGGTGTTGTGTGTGTGGTATTCTGATTCGTGATATTTTGTATTATACTGGTATATAAAAAAATGGAAACGAGATGGAGAAGTTACAAAGAAATATATAACACAAATCCAACTGCAAATGTTGTTTGGAGAGAAGACAAAGGGGTTGTTTGCATTGCTCATGAGGACTTCGACATTTTTAACAATGTAGACATTTATAAAGTGTCTTTTGAGAAGTTTTTCATTTTGGAAAAAAAGTATATTCAAGAAAGTTTTAATGCTGTAAAATAAAAAAATAATCTGGTTTAGAGTTAAAAATATAGTTTTATAAAAAGGCTCTGCAAGTTTACTAATCTACATGCTATTCATACGATGATATCAAAGAAAGGCATCATTTTCACGTTTACACATGCATGTGGTGCAAGCATTTTAAAATCTCGCAATCTTCGTATCGATCTTTCAACGTGGATTCGAACTGCGGCAATCCTTTTTGTATCAATAACTTCTGTATTGTCACTGTGCCTCTGTTTGAAAGAGACTGGCAGATTAACAGTGTCTGAAGTTTCTGTAATATCACAACTAATGTCGTGCCTTGGAGCATTTCATTGCCTGAAGATCTAATATTCTTCTACCTGAATTTTGTTTGACATCCTTTATCTTTTTTTTGCCCATTATATGCCCTTATTTTTTGTTTTTAAATAATCATTGGCTACCATATCCACATCAAAACAGTCCACTGGTACAAAAATACGTTTGTCAGGATCTTTAATTACTTCATCACCCTGAACACATTCAATACATTTTATGGGTTTTTGGGCAACAGAAGCAGGAACTTCCGTTGAAAGTACTTTTTCATAATACTCTGCTCGACGACGCTTAGCAACAGCAGACCGTTCTTGTGTATCTTACCTTGGTCTTTTGGCAAGAAAACTTTGAGGTAAAACGTTTTTCTTCAGGAGTAGTCTGCCACCAACAAATAGATGTTTTACAGAGCTTTGAGTGTCGTTCTCGACCTGTACAATAAAATAAAAACAACATAGCCTACTAAACTCTTGCAAGAGCTTGCAAGTAAAACTATATTTTTAATCGATTGCTAACGTATCATCTAGGTGGTACAGAGCTTTCATAATGATAAAGATTTTTCCCAGATATGTATGAGACGGCTAGATGAATTTTACGCGTACATAAACCTATTATTTGACCTAATATTTGATCGAAATCATTCGTCTTGACGAAGAATGATTCTTCGTAGAAGTGATACTAAACTTAAATACTCTAATGAAGTTTCACATTTACTATGCAAAACGCAGACAGAAAAAATTCAATATTAGTTATTCTAATACTTCACGATGAAGCTTAGACCATCTAAGCGATGAAGTATCTTTACTTTACAGTATAAAATAGAGTATATAATATAGTACAAATAAAAAATATCGATAACGTGCATCCAACACTATTCCATTTCTAGCGTAGTGCAACTGAGCTACGAAATTCTTGGAAGAATTCTTTTTCATTATTATACCTATTCTGCCGAAATGTCGACGAGTGGTGCATTAGTATCGTCATGTCAAATAGACATAGAAACTGGTAAGAGTTAAAGGATATGCAGATATATGTAGGTAGATAATATAGACATCGATATTTACATCAAAATGATCTTCGAAGCAATACCGTACTGATTTTTCTGATACAGATTCCTTTCTTTTCATCATTTTGCACCACTCATATCGTATATGTTTCTGCTTTGGCACTTTTGCAGTCGTGTTTAAACAGTTAGACACGATGCAGTATTTATAATGTATTTTAGTTTTAATTTCCATGATAATACTTGATGTTGTGTTGCGCTAAAAGTACTAACTGCGGCGTACAGTCGCCTAGTCGCTGCGTCGTCCCGAGACGGGCGAGACTTGTGACGTCAGCGCTTGATCGGCCGGCCGCGCGTCTTACGACTTCAAAATGGGGCGGAAAAGCTTCAGAACTTCGTCATTTATGAAGATAATTGAAAACAAAATACACTAGTATTTATTGCAGACTTAGTGTGATTTTTTAAAAATAAAATTTAAAAAAATGGAAACTTCCTCATTATGTAATATTAGAGAAATATATTGTAGATTTCATTGTTAGCATAAACGAAGCCCTTACAAATTATAAAGAAACAAGTTCTCGTTTCCATGAATAGTGTAGTGTCAGTGTCAGGTTGACATACTTGTAACTTGACACATTACAGCTGATTTGCTGAAAGTGACAAGTAAAGAGGTTGTAAATAGGTTGGAAAACGAGTAGCGTATTTAAATTATTTATTTATTAAATATCGTAAACAATGTTAATTTGTTGAATTAGGTATTACAAATGTAACTGTGACAAGTGTAATGATACTTTTAATTAAGGAACTTTAGATCATAATTCACGTGTTATAAGAGACAGAAAAGTGAAAAGGGTGATGTAAGTTGAACACAAGAAATCCCAAGGTTTCTGGACAAGAAAATACACTTTAAGCGTTTTTAAAACTATTCAAGTGTCGTACTTATCTACGTGGACTTATTATGGCAGACGCTGCAAGGTAAACTATGTTTTTCTACTCTGCATGTCTATTCACGATGTTCAAAATCTTCTAATAAATTCATCGCGTAAGACTATTATACAATATATTCTAGAAGTTTAGGAACTTTAGGGCGGATATAGTGTCCGTTTTGTTATTATGAATTTAATGGTGATATGTGTTTATGAATATAGTTATGTTTTAGGACTACTTTGAATCTTTATAATATGTTAACTACTGGATTTTGATTAGATTTTTCAACTTTGGACCTATGATATAAGTGTAATATTAGTGAACAACTTAAGTGAGGTTATATTTACAAAAACATTAATATTTCAAGAACTTGTTTGCTAGAAACAGGGGTTGCAAAAGAGGTAAATATTCCTACCTTCCGTCCCCCCCTCTTCATTATTTATAGTAAAACGGCAATATATCTATACCACACCCCAAATATTATTTATTTTTCAATTTTAGGATAACTTGGCTTTTCTTATATTAGTGATAATGAGGTGCTAACAAGTTACCACAGGTAGACTATATGATCTATAATTATTTTGTATTGTTACAACAAACAATATAAAAGTAGGCACTTACAAAGTAGGTCATTAATTACTGTGGCCTTTCATTGGAGTTTTTAGTAATTAATTTAATACAAAATTTTAATTTGATCTTTGACTCTTTGTATTATGCAAATTATCTGCATAATACAAACAGTAAATATTCATTTTTTTTTAGAATATGGCAAAAATTCAACAAGGGAATTAAAAATAATAATAACTTGAGTTGATTAAATAAATTGGATATGGTTTTTCAAATAACTGTAATCTACAATTTAAAATATCTGATACATTTGTATTATAGATCAAGGTATATTTTTTATTTCCACTATTGTATTTAATAATATCTTCTTTTTATTATAGGATTTTTTTAAAGTTACATGTTACTGATTTACTAGTTATTGGCTAAGTTAATGTTTTCTGAGTAATTGTTACAGTAAGCACTATATTTTGTTTAGCATTTTGTTTCATAATACTAAATACTAATCATGAACAAAACTTTTCCTTAATTATCTTCACAGTTTTGTTAATATGATATTTTGCCTAAGTTATAACAAAAAAATATATACTTAATACTTATGTATACATTTTATATATCATTGAAAACCGTTAAACTTATAAAACATTTATATCTTGTCAACATAATATGCTTTGTACAGGCTACTAAGATGCACTTTAATTTCTTCATACAGTATATCTGTGGTTATGAGTAAAGCAAATGTGGCTATGCTATCAAATCTTATTGATGGCTGCCCAAGGTGAAGAGCAATCATCAAATATTAAAATAAATTTAAAAGAAATGGCTTAGTACATAACACTATTATATACTAAATCATTTTTATAATAGAAAATTACACTAACACCCTTATTCAAGTAATAAAATTATTGTTAACAAATCAAATATTATGAATTTCAGGTTAATGATGCATCAAAGATCTGCCTTATTTGTGTAGAGTAGAGGGGTAACACAACAAACCACTGCACAGTACGTAACTTAGAGATCCGTTTGCTTAGTTCACATAATGCATGATTTGATTGGTCTACTAAAAATCCTTTTCAAATACTTCATACTAAACGAAACATTAATTATAATAAATACCAACATTAAGGGTACTAATCATGCATTCTAATTACCATTTTCATTATGATTCTTTAAATCAAATAATAACTGCCATGCAATTTTACTAATGTTTATAATTGTAAATGTATTGAGGATTTTTTGTGATGTCACTCAGATATCTTTCAAATGACTATTATATGAAAATTATCTTAATTAATAGATTGAATGTATCCTATGTTCTTACCTGTTCTAGCATATAGAGAAAATATTAAAAAAATGACACTTACCGATAAAAAGTAATTAAAATGCTCCTAAATGCTACATTTCCAAAGAGTAAGACTGCTGTACAAGTTAAAAAGTAAAATTACCTAAGAGGGAAGACCTACATGACATTTTCGTTTTAATAAACAAAATGTCTCATCATGCTCGTCTGTGATTTGTCTCTTCAAGAAGGCAGAGCTCAGACATCAGAGAGCAATATTACAGTTAATATTTTCTTAAATTTCTGCTACTAATACACATAATTAAAACATACTTCTAATAATATTCTAGTTTTTTAACATCTGCCCTGACTGTCTCCTAGGAAAATTAACACAACTTAAATCTATTCAGTATAATTTCAACTTGTCTGAGGATTTTTTGGCAGAAACTAAAATAAGATGCTGTGCTGTGCCGTTTATTGTCTAAAAATGTATAAAATTACTCTAAAATTAACAGTAGCTGTAGGATATTGATAGTTTTTGAGTAGTATTTAAATGTTTTAGACTCGGTGGTGGGTGCGCGCATGTATTAACTGCTTGAAGATAAGCTGAGGTACACGACCGAGACAGGTGACTGAGACACATGACATATTGATTCCGATTTGTATGTCATTGTTTGTTTGTATGAAGAACATTTGGAGTGTGATGCAGACGAGCGAGGTTCTGTGGGCGACAATTCATTGCGTACAAAATTAACGTATCGTGTCTCACGATCCTCTTGTCTCGTGTCGCTCTCGCGTACCAACCACGTCATTCACAGCTGTCTTGCTCCTCTCGTGCGGCACTCATCATGTTCACGAAGTTAAATACCACCAAAGATTCTTAATTTTTTTTTACTACAAAGGTTACGCGTGTTTTCTAGTTACTAAGCTAATTTATAACTTCTATCACACTAACTACTAGACGCATGTATTGTCTGGGTATGGATCCACTCAGTCGTTGGTCGCCAGCCAATAAACTGTCGCGAGACTCATTCGGTGATGGTTCGACTGAAATAATTAGTGGTGAAATACAGTTAAAGATAACTGGTCAAAGTCCGTAATACCGCATTAGTTTTAGTATGTCGCGTTGAACAGTTTTATGAACACTGAACCAGCCGTATTCGCTGCGTCAGGCCACAATATGCCTGGATACTTCTTCCTCAACCCAGTCTAATGTTTAACACGTTTTAACTACGCCAGTCTCAACATTAGTGATTTAAAACCCTTATTATTGCGATGCGCCATAACGGTAGGCGGTAATGTTTACTTAATTAATAAATATGCTTAATTAATTTAGGTGTATTCCGTTCATGCATGATGATGTTGCAGTTTAGAGTTTGTTAGAGTTTCGTAGTGTGGTAAATGAATAAATATAAAATGATTCCAACCTGTTCAAACAACGCCCAGCTGTAAGTTAGTAAGCAGATCACTGACGTGGCCTCCGTCTATACGTGTTTGAAAATTACCACAAAACATTATTTTATGCAAATCGTCGCGGTGAAGTAACTATAAAGTTGTGAGTTCGAACATGACGTCAATGCACGTTTCAGACAGTTTTTGTAGACTAATATGAACTGGTACAATATGTACAGGATTTTCCTCCGTGCAGGAACGGTGTGAAGGATAAAAATTCCTGCGGTTGAGCGGCGTGTCGTAAGAGGCGACAAAACGACCCACAGCTAAGGTGGTAGGGCATTTGCCCGATTGAATGGGTACCACCCCTGGTGTAAAGTACGTCGCTATTACAACTTTGATTTGTATTCCGGTATCAGTGGCCAGATTCCAGTTTCTCCTTCAAAGCTGGCGGCGTATTGGCAGCACCTCTTGTATTGCTAATGGCCATAGGCAACGGTAACCACTTTCCATGACAGTTGGGCCGTAAGCTTGTCTGCTGTGCTACAGCAATAACAAAGTGTACGTGCTGACAGCGAAGAAAAATATCGCAAAGAAAGCTATAGAGGTTCAATGAATTGTTGTAGATTGTATTGTTCGCAGATTTTGAATGTGCGTACAAACTTATGGCGTCATAAGTTTTTACAATTTACGAAAGTCGAATAGCGCAATAATTATTGTTTAAATATTTGTATCAAAATATTTTAAAAGCAAAATGTATGGACTAGAAAAGGATTCAAATTCGGTATAGTCATCAGGTTGAACTATGGCAAGCACTCTGATGCTTCAGACGAGGTTGCCACGTGGCTGCACCACTTAGAGAGACCAATCAGCCAATGAACAATGTGTATTGAATTTATCACCGCTCAATTGATACCAATTGGATAAACTGCCACCCATCTATATTGACGTCTTTTCATTATTTGTGAACAATACGTTCTAATTCTTTACATTGCAAGGTGCAATGAGTGTTTGGTAGAGACAAACCACACACGTCTCTCCGACAAGTCGTGTAGAAAACCGAATTTAGACTTAAAAATCTAATTGTGAAAGATTCACTGCTTGATATATTGTCAGATAGATATACCCTGCATTCTCCTTCTGGGGATTGCGCTTTTTGGATAGCACCGGCCCTTAGAACAAATGGTCTGTACATTTGGCCAGACTCATCTTATGTATTAAGATGCTCTAAATCCGAATCTGGGGTCAGTTTGGTCCTTACACCTTGAAAATGTTAAGGCTGATGGACCAAACTGACCCCAGATTCGGCCTTTTGGTTCATAAATCCTCAAAAGTTTGAGGGTCTAGCTTTGGTCAAAAGTACAAAACACTTTTTATTTTTTATATATGCTTAGCTTGAGAATATACTTTTCGTCTAATAAAATAAAAAGTGTAAGAGCCCATAAACGTCACAGTGCTGGGCTCGGGCCCCCCACTATTGGGGAATGGACAATATTCCCCTACACTTGTACAAGGCAGCATGGCAGGATTGACACATCGGTTATCTCGATGTGCAGGTTGCATCACGATGTTTTCTACGCCGTTATCAGCACGTGGTAATTGTAACAATATGTACATTAGGTCAGAAAACGGCCTAAGCGGTACATGCGTTTCGCCCAGGACTAACAAACCAGGTAGTACCACTTTAACTACCAACATTTATTGTTTAGGATATTGAATTTTTAGAACTATGTATGCGAAAACGACGACACGCCAATGTCTTTACGTCAAAGTAGGTCGCAGAGGTCGCAGGATAGATAACAATACGGTGTGTTATTTGTTGAATGCTTATATTTTATAGTGCTTATTTATTTAGGTGTCGGAATAATCACACAGTAAATAGGTATTTTATCTACTTCTCCTTTGTTTCATGAACTAATTTCAGATTAAATAGCAAAGTAAATGAAAGCGTGAACATGTCGCTGCCATTTTAATGGATATTTTTGTAGTTTTTTGACGTGACAATTACTGGCCGGATTTAAAAGAAACTCAACACAGTGGTAACCTGTACCCCGTCAAAACTTGGGATACTTTTTGTCCTGATAAATGGCGTCGTTTGTGTAGGATAAATAGATATATGTAAAAAATAGCCGCCATCGTAACTTTTCAAAATTTTCGAAATAACTCAACGTCAAAGTACTTCGAAATTAATTACTGATGTTTTCGTGGGTAATGATTCCTTAATTTTAAGAAATATAAACTTTGTACCCGTATTTACGAAAATTGCGCGGACAGAGAGGAGTATGAAATTTCGCACACTATATTATATAGAAGAGTGCAGGTGCTAATATTTTTTTTGAAATTATGCGTAAAAAAATACATTAAATCAACAAACAAAAACATTACATTGTTAAAGTGAAATTAACAGTGTAGCCTTGGCGAAATCTGTGATTATAGAAGTATAAGTCTTTGACAACAGAACCTTAATCATGTTCAAACTTATAATTTAAATTAATTATTATGGTCGTATTTCGACCGCTGAGCGACCACTAGTAACTAATTATTCGGCAAATAGAACTCAAGAAATTCCATTTCTAACATCCAATTCATTTCGTAAATGAAATCTCATTAATGTCAAATTCTTGAGGAACGCGTGTTTAAACAGAGATAAAAACTAATGATAAATACATATTTATCATCTTTAATTAACTTGAGAGCAAACTGAGCAACTACGTTTGTCTGTCAGAGTTTACAGAACAGTCATACTGCTCTGTGTGTGAAAATAAAGGTCATTCTTATTATTAAAATGTCGTCACCATCAGCTATAGTGAGTAGAATCGCGACTGGAGGTGGGAAGCCTGCGGAGACTACCCCCTTGCTAAAGGCGCAGAGTGCTTGCCACCGGTGAGTGTGCAGTTTCGTTCAACGTTTTCATCGCTAATTCGCGGTCCAGCCGCGCGTAAAACTCTAGTAAAATTATATATCGTTTTAGTAGGGGAGGCCAAGCGGCGATTTTGGGATTTACTCGAGCGTGGCAGAATAACATAAGGGAGAGAAACCTTGCACCCTATTATGTACCCCCATCATATATGAACCCTTCATAGAGGGTGGGGGTATTTTTTATTCTTCAATTATTTTTTCAAACTTTCAGATTAAGGTAATTCCTCCACATAATTGTCAGATTATGGGTCAGCACAACAAGGGCATCAAGCTGAACCGTCTTAATATTATTATGACGCGCTCGAGTATTTCAAAGTTACGTTTTGTTTTTGCATTTTCATAAATTGGCCGATTTGGTCGCGTCCAAATCGTCAGTCTTTTGAATAGGGTGTGTTCCTTTAGGGTTTATTTAAGATCCCTTTTGAATATCTGACGTGCTTGAGTATTTGTGTGCGTCTCTTTTTTTTTTAAGCCTGTACACGCTCGCCCCCCAGTTAAAGGGCATACATCATATAACCTTTTTTTCTTTTTTAGCATCTAATCTTCACAACCCATAAGGTCGAGTAACACACCACATTTAGCATCTTGGGCTCCCCTACTATTTAGCTGATACATAGTGAAACCGCGCCAAACGTGTTGAACTTTGCGCTGACATTATTTATGTATGTAAATTGAAGAGTCTATTATTAAACTTGTTTATCGTTGCAAAGGCGTGTTCAAGGTATTAAAATCAGTGCGGATAATTCATGGTTGCTTTGCTTAGTACATTCGCTGTCTAACTTATGATTTTAAACTGGATAAAAAATAAACAAGTTATAAGGCATTGAAATGAAATGAAACCAAATTGATTAGCACTTAAGTAAGCACATATTACAGGGTACATATAAAATGACTAAAATACGGAGAACTGTACATATGGCGTCCCAAAGGAAACTCGTTTTCCGCGCTAGGTCTCCTTAGGCCTGTGTGGCGGGTCACAGTAGGATTCGCTTCGCTCATATAATTTTTATCATTGATGATAGTATATTAATCCAACGTCTTTGTGTAGTGAAAATTTATTATTATAATTTTTATATATATTATTATAAAATAATATTTTCTGTTGTTAAATTAAGAATTACAATGTAATATTCTAAGATGTTAGTAGTAACATTATGCATTTGAATATGTGTGTACTGTGTGTATTTCTTTATATTCGACTATATATGAGTGCGCGCGCGCGCGCGCGCGCGCGCGTGTGTGTGTGTGTGTGTGTGTGTGTGTGTGTGTGTGTGTGTGTGTGTGTGTGTGTGTGTGTGTGTGTGTGTGTGTGTGTGTGTGTGTGTGTGCGCGTAAACTAAAACTACGCAGTGGCTGGCATACGTCTAAACCGAACAAGGCGCCGAGGCAAATCATTAGGCATTCTTTAATAATACCAGTCGACACGGATTCAGGAAATACAAGCCAAAAAAAGCTTTACGACTAAGACTGGAAATGGGTAGCTAACTAGCTATTGTAAAAAGAACAGCTGAATGCTTGTCGATTAAAACTGAAAATCGACAATTAACAAAACTGCTTCGCCTTCAGCCGACCAGCAACTGGCTTTATAACGAACTCCAAAAAAGGAGATGCCTTGATTTCGTCGTGTAAATAATTATATATTTAAGACAGTTATTAAACTAGCACTATCGGGATTACCCGTCGCTACCTCCGACACACGGGCTTGAGTGAACATCGCGCCATTGACGCAGGGCGCACGCAGGCGCACCCGTTCGATGGGTGACGATGTAGGCTTTCCAAAGTCATAAAAATGTGCTCTCCGTCTAATTATGAAGTAGTAAATTCTTACAAAAACAATGAAGTTTTATTTGCAGAGACAATGGCAGAGTTTAAAAAACTATCAAAGTATGAAAACAAAAGACTTGTCACCTCTAAGGAACCCTTCTTTTTGTAGTCATTTCTCAAATATCTTCGATGTACAAACGATAAATGTAATTATTATAGAACTAGAGATTTCCCCGTGGCTACACGGTCGGTGAAACCCTGGTACGTAGATTTATTTTACTTAAATAAACTTAATTAAGGTAATTTATGTCTCGAGCGAAGCCACGGGTAAAAGCTAGTGTATATGTAAATTTTTCTTGAAAATTATGTCCGCATTCCGCAAACCGCATAAAAATCTGTTGCGTGGTTTAGCAGTAAATGGATATACAGACAGACAGAAAGGCAGACGCGGAAAGGGGCTTTATTTTATACTATGTTAAGAAGATATTATGTACTATTGGACATCCCACTTCTTAATAAATCAAATCTCTATAAATATTATAAACGCGAAAGTTTGTAAGAATGGATGTATGTTTGTTACTCTTTTACGCAAAAACTACTGAATGGATTTTGCTGAAACTTTACAATAATATAACTTAATTAACTTAATTCTGATGAGAATCGGCTATAATTTATAAAGATATAGTCTGAATTATCCAAAATATAAACCGCGGGCGCAGCTAGCATTAAATAAATCAATATGATCATCTACAAATGTTATGCAAAAATATTGACATAAAATTTGCAGATCGTTGAATTATTTTTAGTATTTGACATTAAAGACGTTTTAAATTTTAAGAGATGTAGCTACATGTTAAAAAACACAATTCTTCGGTAAAAATGTTTAACAAACAATTCAATACTGCTTCCAAGGTTCCGTAGCTAAAAAAAAGTCGAATAGGGCATTCGTTATTGTTCACAAAGTATATTATTTCTATCCGATATTTTAAAAGTAAGGTGATTAGGTGTTATTTTAATGCTTGTTCTGTTAAATGTAAACTAGTTATTTCGCGCAGCTTCGCTCGCGTTAATGTAGATTTTGTAGACAGAATGGAGGACCGGCCGTTGGGAGTCCCACAGTCCTACGCCCGAAGATGGTTCGCAAAATATCCTTTTAATAATGTCGAACTTGATTCAACATACCTACTGATACCTGACTGATTTAAGGTTAACTAGCGAAATTGGAACTACCCATGAAAGTAACATAAACTTATTTATAATGCGATATATATGCGATCGATAACATTACTTATTTGGTCACAACACTACACCTATCAAATTAGGACTGTCATCGAGAAAATAAAGAAATGGAAATACTATAGTCGTAACAATGTTGCTATGAATAAATATTAAAATTGCACTGTAGTTCTCACGAAAATGTTTTTTTAATTGAATTTCAACAGTGACGCCAAGATAACATGTCCTTTGTGTGCAAAATTTCGCAAAGATCATTGGTAGTCGTGGTGGCGTACGGGTAGTGCACGCATCCCAGTCTTGTGACCTAATTAATCTGCATATTATATTACAATTACTACGTACTAACTGCACTGAAGGAATTTTTTTTGTGATGAACACGCCACAACGAGATAACCGACGTTTCAAACCTTCCAAGCCGCCTTGGACAAGCGTGGCGGGTATACTGTCTGTTCCCCTATAGTGAGAGGACGGAGCCCAGCAGTGGGAATTATGGGCTGTGGTTATTATTATTATTATATTCTTACTATAGTACCTACCATACTTAGGTGTTAAAGCGTTATAAAAACAGACTGACATTAGCATCTAGTATTAGTTTTTTTATTGTACGAGTTCAGCAGACAGCCAGACGGCCCACCTAATGGTGAGCGATTACCGTCGCGTATGGACATTTGCAACACCAAAGGCGTTACAAACGTGCTGCTGCTCTCTTGAGGGACTCTGGAACCTGGCCTATAATGCCGGAGCACAAATCAAGGTTGTTATGGCGTCATACTCTAGACCAGGGGTGGTAGCTATCCAGAGGGGCAGATACCCTAACACCTGGCTGTGGGTTGTTTTGTCGCCTCTTATGACAGGCCGCCCCAACGCAGGAAATTGTATTCTTTCTCGGTTTCTGCACAGATCTAATGACAGCTGACCGCCTCGATCGGTGTGCTATCACCCTTGAGCATATCGTATTTCGTGCGATGATTGAGAGATCCGGCCTACTTCCCCCACCTAACCTTCCCTATCCCATCCCAATACCGCATCTTTCCTTTCTGATATATCTATCTCGACTAGAGCTGCCAGATGTCCGCTTTTCGTCCGGACCTGATTCTTAACGTTTGTCCGGTCACGAAAAATGTTGGTAAACCGAAATAAAGGTTATCGGTTAAAGGTTTTAAAGCAAATTGGTTCATCATCTGGCGAAGTCTCGTATTTCGCCGTGAATACTGTAAAGAGTGAGTTGTGCGTTTTCTTTAATATCATTGCTAGTTCCACTGAATTCAAAGGTGCCATTTCAGGCGATAAAGTTGTATCAAAATAATTAAAATATGAAAAGTAGATTGGCTCTTAATTAAGCATTCGCAGCAAAGTCAGTACTTAACTAAAAAGTTGATTAAAAACTGGTCCGTTTTATTTTCGAACATATCTGGCAACCCTAATCTTATCCCTGTATCCCATCGTGTTGCAAACGCCTTTAGGAGACGGTAACCACTTTCCATGAGCTGGACCATCCGACAATGTGCCCCTTTCGCAATGAAAAAAGCGACCACTACTTAGTTCCAACATTTTAGATTTTTGTTAGATAAGACCCTAGTGAAGCAAAAGTTCAGTTTTAAAGCAAATTAGGTAATTAGCTTAAAATGTTATCTGCAATTAAAAAAAACTACTTAGAAATGTTACTAAATGGCAATAAAGATATGGTATCCCATGCGTACACCAGTGTGTTCTTTGAACTTACGTTCTGTTAAAACAGGCCGTTGACAACTCATTAGAACGTCCCACTGTTGGGCTCCAGCCTCTCACTATTGGGGAACGGACAGTATACCCGCCACGCTTATCCAAGGCGGCTTGGCAGGTTTGACACATCGGTTATCTCGATTTGCAGATTTCATCACGACGTTTTTCCTTCTCCGTTGTTAGCACATGGTAATTGAAACAATATGTACATTATTAGGTTAAAAAAAAACTAAAAAAAACACGCTTTCATAAAAAATCCAACTAAAAAACAGAAAATAAAATTTAATAAATTTGGTTTCTGATGAATGGGGTCTTACCCACCCCACGCTTTTTTACAATAATGTACATTCATTTTTTACACTGTACTTAATCAAATTGATTAATTATTTCTTTTTTGCACTCCCCGGTAAGACCCCATTCATCAGAAACCAAATTTATTAAATTTTATTTTCTGTTTTTTAGTTGGATTTTTTATGATAGCGTGTTTTTTTAAAACTATTATTTATTTTTCATTTTTAAGTTGATTTTTTTAAATGTTTTTAAATACAAGCTTTTGAGATCCTGCATATCATGTAGCAGCAGAGTGCTGGCCAAGACAAGTAAAACGAGCCCAAACACGACGGATCTATCTTGTTTAGTACAGGAGTTCCTACGGCCACCTTCCGACTCCATCATCAGATCAGCTCCATGGTACCATATTATTGCATTTTCACGCGATATAAATATACGAGCCCAAACACGACGGGTCTATCTTGTTTAGTACAGGAGTTCCTATGGCCACCTTCCCACTCCATCATCAGATCAGCTCCATGGTACTATATTATTGCATTGTCATCGACCTTTGACAGGTGTGCAAAGTTTGAATTAAATCCGATCGTTCAAAGTAGGACAAAATCGAGCTCAAAGGGGTCGGTTACAAACATACATACATACATACAGGTGAAGCTAATAAAAGCGTGTTAAAAAAACTGCCTAAGTGGTGCATGCGTTCCGGCCAGGATTCTAACCCGCGCCTTTTGAAATCGGGACGCGTGCGTCAGCTATTACGCTACCATGACTTAAATAACAAGGAAACAACAGAAGATATCATGTTTCGTTTCCAGTTTTCCTCGGGGCGCGACTCTCTCGATTCGGCCAAAGCGTCAGCCAGTGGATTTCGGTCTCCAGTCCAGTAGGGACCTCTGTTTCTTTTAGTAGTTTTGACCTTTTAAGACGGAACCACCACTTTGTTCTCGAGAGTCGCATACGGCTAATTGGGAAACACCACAAATTTGTGGTCAAATACAGATAATTGAAATGAACGTTGAACTGATGCTTTCTCCCTCTAACTACATAGAATTTGTGTTAGAGTAAAAGAGACGATATGTCTCTTGGTTGTGGTGCGGCAATTTTGATATTATTTAACACAAAAGGGTTAAATTTCTGTTTACATAAATTCATATTCTGATTCTGTTCAAAGAGTAAGATTTATTATTTCAAAAATATTTGTTAGATAAGTTTTTTTAAACGTTCTTCCGAGAGCCCGGTCTCGCAATTCGCGGAACGCCAGACTTGTTGACTGTTTTGCAGAGGTTGTGCACCTTCGGAGAAATACCAACTTATGCATAATTTACGTTGCGTACGCGGAAAAAGTGTGCGGCCAGCATCTAAGCGCTGTGTATGCAGGCGCAATTTGTCTCTAGCTTAATTATATATAAAATCCATTCTGTAAAATAAACTTTTTTTATTACTGGAATACAGCAGACAGGCTGGTGGCCCTTCTGATAGAAAGTGAAAGGACTACTTACTGCACCAATGGCGTTACCGGCTTCAAAGTGCGGGGAGTCTGGAAAAAATCATTATTTTTTATTTCCGTGTCTGGGCAACTCAAAGGCTCCCGCCTTCAGATTCGCTGCTCCGCTTCTATAAGCCCTATCTCAAACAACTATACGAAACAGCGTATAGTTGTTTGAGATAGGGCTTATAGAAGCGGGCTAGATAAAGAAATCTGCAGTCGTGGACTCGAATGTGTGTATAACACCTCTTATAAACAATAGTGCTCGTCGCTCGCTCTCTCGTTTAATATTCATCCTTCATCATTACAAGTTTCACTGTTCTTGAATTACCACGTATAACATCCTATTTTAATTCTCGTTATTTTGCTATCGGAATTAAGATAATACCATCTTGAACATTCCGCTTATTGTTTCGCATTATATTACGGGTATAGTTTATTAGCACTTGTTCAAACGGCGGTTTTAAGAAGCCAAATGTAAGTTGAACATGATTTATATAATTTTTACTTTTGTGCAAATTTATATGACTTTAAATTATTATCTATACTGATATTATAAAGAGGAAAGATTTGTTTGTTTGTTGTCATTGAATAGGCTCCGAAACTACTGAACCGATTTGAAAATTCTTTCACTGTTGGCAAGCTTTTTTTTGTGAGGCGGGGGAAATGCATTTCGCACACTACCGGGACCTTTGCTAGGGATTAGACCAAAGCGATGAGAGGTGAATCCACTGAAGATAGCCCAGCCACCAAAGTCAATCGCCAGCATGTGTGGAGACTCGGTAAGGTACCTTCCTCTATGTGGAGAGGTAAGCCAAGGGCAATACTCCGCTAAAACCACCCTCCTCCCATATGCCCCGCGCTTGTGTCAGGACAAGCGTGAGACTTAGAACGTATTTACGCCCACGCTGATCCTTTGCATCAGTGCTTGGGAATGCCCCGGGAAGCAGTGTAGTTTTAAATACCCGCGCGAAGCCGGGACGGGCCTCTAGTTCGAAATAAACGTTGTCGCGACTGCGGGGAATATGAAACTAGAGTTGCCAGATGTCCGGGTTTCGACCGGAAAAACTTTTGGTAAACCGGACAAAAGATTGCCCGGGTTTTAAAGCAAATTCGTTCATTAATTATCTGGCTAACTCTCATGTCTCACCGAAAATACTGTAAAAAGGGAATTGTGTGCGGTTCTTTAATAAAACTGCTAGTTACACTGAACTCAAAGATTCCATCTCAAGCAGTAAAAGTTTATTAAAAGCAGTGACATCAAGTACTATATATATCAAAAAGATTTGCTCATGTTAATAAAAAAAACTTGTCTGGTTTTTTTCGAACACATATGCCAACCTTATATGAAACTAGTAAGTACTTAAAGAAATTCTGAAAAATATTAAATTATGGGAATAATTTTTAAGAGTCCTTTGAATAGGTCGATAAATTGAAAATAAATCATATCACAATATAACCTGACACATTTACGTTTATTTGTAATCTTAATTTTGTTATGCGGTAGATGGTAAACAAATGACAGTGTGAGACTAATCAAATTACGATATCCTAAGGGAGCATACCGATCGTTAAGTTGTGAACGATCCTCTGATTGTGTTTGCATTTATAAGGTATATCTACCTAAATCGAAATGAATAATCAGATTAAAGACTTTTACCTAAAACTAATCTTAGTCCTGAAATTTTAACCGGGTCCTAAGATTCACAAAACACATACGTTATATTGTGAATTTTATCAAATAGCGAGGTAACCTAAACGTATATTTGTAGAAATTATCGCTAAACATAGTTTCAAAATGTTGCCATCGATTAATTACTGTCTATAGCCAGTATCGCCAACAAAGTAAGTCAATAATGTGCAAACTTAAAATTTTGATTACTTTGATTTGTTTCTTCAACGTTTTATAGTGTACTAAAATATAACAAGGTCGACGTTATTACAAAACGGCTGGGCCCGATCAGCCCGCCCGCGGTTAGGACGGCAGGCTGGCAGGCACCGACAGACAGACACAGACGGCGGCGTCTCAGACAACGCCAATCACGATCTGTCCACGTCCTCGCGAGGGACGCCAGGAGACATAGCCTCCCAACAGGATAGACTAGGCGTGTTGCTGAGAAGTTTTTTCGCCGTTTCTTCTCTCCCAGCCATAACACGTTGCGAAACGGCAGTAAGATAGCGTAGGCCGCCGCGAGCCGCCGATCTCGGTCCGCCGGGATTCTTCCCCTCGGGCTTTATATTACCCGTCGCCCGTTCTCAATTAGTTCATTGTGTCGCCCTATGGTGGGCATCATCAGATTCATCCCCCTCTCATGGCAACAGTCCAGCCGAGGTAAAACTCCCTAGGGAGCTCCCTCGAGCAAGTTGTCCCCGAAAACCCCGGTAAAGTTGTGAGGTCTTCGGACCAACAACATAAAGTCAAGTCAAAAAAAAAAGTGCCCAAAAGGCTGGCGAAATTGCCACACTATCTGTTAATGCTTATTTATTGGGCAAAACATGACCTAGCTATCTGATTACAGTTACTGTCAAAGTGTTTCTTACAAATGTCTGTAAAGAAACTATTTGCTGTTGGACCCCACGGGCCTAATGTTTCAAAACCAAACGATACTAATATGTAACCTTTTCCTAAGGCTCCACATTTACGCCGTTTGACGTCTCCAGCTGAAGCGGCGGCGTTGCCAGCCTCCTGACTCGATCATTGGAAGACGTGACGGGGCTAGAGTGTCAACACAGGTCGCATCCCACACTAGCAACCGCTCCATCGGCCAAGGGACGATTGACGTTCTGTCCAGTCTCTTGTCATCGTCACGCATCATACCATTCGGTTCTAGAATGGCCGGCACGCGGACGCTGGCAAGAGCTCGGCGGATCATGTTGTTGAGGCATGCATGACCAGATTTTCTTCTTTTTACTTAAGTACGGTCTAATTTCGACCACTTACGTAATTTATTAATGAACTATTGTAAATGCCCAAGTAAATTATATTATGTATCTATCATAAATTAGTGCTCGCTTATCTTAAAACATTTCTATGTTTTAAAACAACAATACATTTATACAAAAATATATGCCTAACTTTATGGAAATTGGCTCTAATTAATGATTATAATTTTCATAAATTATCTAATTATAGACCAGCCATACTAAATCTTTTTTATACCGGACACATTGATTAGATGGCTCGAGCCCCAAAATGTGATTATTTAGGTATAAATATAAAATGCTATTTAAATAAATCAAAAATTTGGCAATCTTTTGACAGATTGCACACAGCTAAGGGTTCCGTGGAACGGACAAATGCCTCCTGTTTTAGTTAATTGGCTACGGAACCATTAAAAGGTATTCATTCGCAAGTAACCCGTATCTCAAAAGTTCCCTCGAGGGATAGTTGACTTGAATTTTTTTTTGAATGTATATAATATTATACAAGTAGGATGCCAGGCGGGCCGCAGAAACATGCTCGGTGGGCAAGCGGCCACGCCGAGTGTGGCAGATATATAACTTCTAAATGACATCGATTTTAGAGTTCCCGTGACAAAGCATGAAAAAGATCTTATGGTTTTACTCCAACGTCTGTTAGTCAGTCTCTTATCTCAGATCTGATTTGACACCGTTTTAAGTTTTTTGTAGTGTCTAATGTGCAAAAAGGTTTGTCTAATGAAATCTGAAATGTGGTCCCCAAAAAGTGGACAGTATCAAATTAATAACTCTTTAATATTTTCTTAAGTTTTCGCGACTAGTATACATAAAAAAAGTTTCAACGGTTGTAAGTGCGGCAATTTACTTGATTGTTAGTATTCTAATCTTTGGGCCTGTTTTCAGTAGCGGTGATCACGGAAAATCATTGCCTTCCGTGTATAAAAACCACATACTTCTACTTCTTCATGTAGTCGTCGCTACTATCAGCTGATTGCTTAGCCTCTGTACAACGCTAAGCACCATGTTTTTCAATAGGACGTTCATATTTTATATCCTAGTTCGCCATAATGTTTCATGGCTTTGTGGTTTGAATTGTAGTTAATTTATTACGATGGAAACGAAGTAATCTGTTGTGATTACATTTTGATGGATTTAAAAACCTTGAGTAAGTAGTATAAATAAGCTTATCACAGCACGTTTTGAAGATTACAAGTGTTGTATAATAGTATTGCAATTATCATGATTACTGTAAGTTCTCGCGTTGTATGTGTTCGGAACGGTATGGATCGATCACGAGAATGAAGCGCAACAGAAGTTGTTGTGTGTCTTGAGTGTCTTAAAAAGTTGAATCAATTTGAGACACAGTGACGGGTGTAGTTTTATTCTGCAGTTAATGATGATTTATCATAATAGCAAAAAGTTATTAAGAAAAGTACATCAAATTCACCAACTGAATCCCAAAATCAAAAAACTTAAACTTTCAGTGGTTAATGCTTTTAGTGGTAAGATTTCAGACGGATATGAATAATAAACCGATTTATATTTCACATTTATACATTTAAGTTGTTATTCGGAACGAGATTCTCCGTGGCATACCTGCCGCGGCACCACTTCACTTTCGCCATAATGTAGTGAATTCGTTGGAGTTGTAAATTCCTATAAAACCTTTATTTCGCCAGTGCTGGCGAGATAGAGAAAAATATAAATATATTAAAATTTTGCAGTTTATGTATGGAATGTTGAAAAATGTGCTCAATAACCTCGTTCTTGTAAAAAAATGTGTAATGGAAACATTACATAATATATGATAATATTGTTCATCGAAAAATCCGGAGTTTCCTTCAAGTATCTGAAAGATCTTGGTACCTACCAGCTTTTTCTCCTAATGTGGCTAATAACCACATAACTTGTACAAAAACAAGAGTCGATATATTCGTTTCACGTATACGTTCACTGTAATTTAATTCAATTTTGCTTGTTTTCACCGTGGGTGGCATGACTTTGCGATTAAGGAGGTGGCCACTGAAAACTGAGGGCCAACCTCGTCTCGCAAATTGCAGCACACTTGTTCATTATTATTGTTAAATGTCGCTTTTTAGAAATAAATATTTTCTTTCTTTCTATATAGTAGATCAATCTTTATATTTTTGAATCTAGAAGTTCTGGCTCCATTCGTTTAACATTTGCAACGTGCAGTATCTGAACAAGTCTGCGAATCTTTGTCATAACAATTAGCCGATACGATATGTTATCAGTTACTGATATAATAATTAATTGGATTGAATGAATACTAGTCTGTGTTTGACGCCACCAAAGGCGAACGAGTGTGTCTATATTGAAACAAGTGAGCTTCAAATTGGTTGCACTTATAAGTATTGTGAAATTACTTTTAAATTGCTAAATCGTGTTGTAGGAGTTATTAATTTTTTTATTATTGAATATGCCAATAATTAGGAATTTGATTTTACGAGTTGCTAAAACTAATGGACAAAATACACGTGTAATTTAAAGATATTACAGTTGCAAAATTAAACTTTTGTAAACGCAGAAGTCGAGGTAGCGTAATGGTTAGCGCACGCGCCTCAAACTCAAAGGGCGCGGGTTCGATCCTGGGCAGAACGCATGCACATCTTAGGCAGTTTTCTGACCTAATGTGTATATTGTTACAATTACCATGTACTAACAGCGGTGAAGGAAAACATTGTGATGAAACATGCACATCAAGATAGCCGATGTGTCAAACCTGCCAAGCCGCCTTGGACAAGCGTAACGAGTAAACTGTCCGTTCCCCCACAATGGAGGCCCGAGCCCAGCAGTGGGACGTTTATGGGCTGTTATTATAAATACATAAAGCATATTCGCGCTAAACTCTGTTGAAACGTTTTAAGGACCCATCTGATATAATAGTACGAGGTCCCCCTTATCATTAAAATTAGAGTTAGGGACAATATAAGTTAAAAACGGATATTGAATGCAGGTTGAACGAAGACAAGGAAGCATCGCCGTGTTTGGAGCAAAACGAGGGCATCGGCTTCAAAATGAGGGGCGCGCGTCGCAGGATCACCCTGGACGTGCTGATGACTTGCTGGGGCCTCGGCACGTGGCTGGGCGTCAACGGGCTGTATGTGCAGCTGCCGCTGCTGGTCGCGCGGCTGCCAGAGGGCTGGGCGTTGCCCTCCTCGATGGTAATCGCCGTGCAGCTGGCTAACGTCGGAATGCTGCTGTACGGGTTGCTGCGCAGACTCCGGCCGAGGTCAACGGACGCGTCCTACATATATGGACTGTTGGCGATCGGGACGCTCGCTCTAATACTGAACGCGTTCTTTTACGAAAGGACTATAGTGCTCGGTGGATCTGAAAGATCATTTGCGTTTCTCGCGCTGACGTTCTTCGCAGCGCTGGTCGGGTGCACCAGTTCAGTGCTGTTCTATCCCTACTTGAGACACTTCCGTGACGTGTACTTGGCGACGTACTTAGTGGGCGAAGGCTTGAGCGGTTTCTTGCCCAGTATATTAGCCTTGATCCAAGGCGTGGGCGGCGAGCCGGAGTGCCTGCCGTCGGCCGATAATTCCACGCTAGTGGCGCACTACCCTCCGCCGCGGTTCGACTCGACGGTGTTCTTATTATTACTAAGCGCGTTGTCGGCTACTAGTTTAGTTAGTTTTACAATTATAAATAATTTTAAGGGTTTCGATTCGGAGCGCGTACAGTTGGCAGCCGTCGCCAAAAGCGAAGAGGCGACGTTGCCTAAAGAGTCGTTGGTGAGCCCGCCCTGGCTGGTGATGCTCGCTCTAATGGCGGTGCTGAATGCGCTCAACAACGGAGTGCTGCCCTCTGTGCAGTCGTACTCGTGCATGCCGTACGGCACACGGGCGTACCACTTGGCGGTGACGCTGAGCGCGATGGCGAACCCCGCGGCGTGCCTCGCGGGCGTGTGGCTGCGGCCGGTGCCGGCGCGGGTGCTCGGCGGGGCGCTCTCCTTGGCCGCACTGCCCCTCTGCTATATCCTCGCCACGGCGTTGCTCAGCCCTAGCCCACCCTTGCAGCACCACGCCGGCGGGGAAACACTCGTTGTGAGTATTCTTCATTTTCACCAGAATTCCTTACGTCTCCTTTGTGGTTTTTTCACTTCCTGGTCAACCTTTCGTTTTGAACATTGTTCTCACATCTCACCTCCATGTTTAAGCAGCCCCTTGATTCCTATGCGACCTAATCACTTCTCGCACCGTCTCCTCACCGCGGGGTCTGTTTGATTTAGTTTATGCTATTCCTACCAAACACTTCATACATCTATCTTTTTGGCTATCAATTGTGAAATTATATTAGTGGAAATCAGAAACAAAAAATTAAGTTCAAATCGTTCTTATAAATGTAATATAATAATAACATCCCATAATTGTCGCATTGCTGGGCTCGGTCCTCTCCTCCACACTCGGGAACGGGCAGTGTACCCACCACGCTTGTCCAAGACGGTTTGGCAAGTTTGACACATTGGTTATCTCGATGTGCAAGTTTCATCACGATATTATCTGTCACCGTTGTTAGCACATGGTAATTGTAGCAATATGCATATTAAGTAAGAAAACTGCCTATGTGGTGCATACGTTCCGGGCAGGATTCGAACCTGCCCCTTTTGAGTGTAGGACGCGTGCGCTAGCCATTATATTGCCACGACTAGTGCAACAGTAGAAGTTTAGAACTAAATAGATTAAAGTTGTTAAAGTCGCCCGATTACGTCAGGAGAATTCCCCATATCTTAAAAACCTATTCAACGGATTTTGCTAAAACCAGCTTTCGTTGAAAGTAATTTTTAAGTAACTAAGTATTTGTATTTATTCAGAATTTTCGACAACATATATTGTCATCCCTCATATTGTATGTTGCGACGTTTAGCATACCTATATGTATGTTTCACACTATCTAATATTGTCCGCGTCAGTGCAAGACCTTGGAATCAGCTTTTTTGGTGACATTATTTTATTTTTCAAAATTGTGCTATACCTGCTGTTCGGACTACAGATATCGAAAGCCGGTTTTCGATTTTACGCGGTACTTTTTTTATCGCGTCGTAAAGCGGGTATAAGTAGCAAAAATTAGCTTGTGGGTTTGTGCCCTCGGGCCACCAATACGGTACACCTGCAATATGTAACAATTTTGTCTAATATAACGTCACCAAAAATGTAGTGACAAGGTCCTGCACTGACGCCGACAATATAGACCGACGGTCTTATTCATATTCAGTAAAGTAGGATCTCTATCTATACTAATATTATAAAGAGAAAAGATTTCAGCCATTAGAAGCCCACTGCTGAACACAGGCTTCCCGGAAAGAACGCTCAATGGCCGGTCTAACATTGCTCTCTCTGTACATCGTGGACATATAGGACATATATTTTAATTTGATTCCAAATATAGATTCATACCAACACACGCTACCCGGTCAGTCCCATCCCCAAATACAAGCGGGTTTCTTGTTAACCTATGCCTCCGCGCCCCGCGAAAAGTAATCTATGTGCTTAAATTACTGGACGTCTCAATGGTCTAAGTTGCGTTAATGATGAGTTGTGTATGGATCTACGACGCTTAAATTTGCCGCCCTCTGAATTGGGCCCCTCGGCTTGCCCCCTCTAGATTCCGGACTGAGTTTGGACACAACCCGAGTCGCACTCATGCGAAATCATCATCATCGCTTCGCTTTTATAACTCACGCACACTTTTTATAAGGTCATGTCAAAAGAACGTATAAATTAATTATGTTTAGTATCTAATTCAACATGGCACCTATAAAGCGGTTTAATGATGCAATAAATTTGCAGAGGTAATGTAAAATAGGAGCCCGTTTTACTGGAACCTTATCTTATGCTAATATATAAAGCTGAAGAGTTTGTTTGTTTGCTTGAACGCGCTAATCTCAGGAACTACTGGTCTGATTTGAAAAATTATTTCAGTGTTAGATGGCCTACTTATCAAGGAAGGCTATAGACTATATATCATCACGCTAAGACCAATAGGAGCGGAACACCAATGAAGAATGTTTCAAAATCGAGGGTAAATTAGTTTTCTTATAAATTATTCCACGAGGATGAAGTCGCGGGCAGAAGCTAGTATATTATAATTAAACGCGTTTCTTTTCCTCAAGTACTTCCCGGCAACTAAGTTGAATTAGGTGGATGATACATAATTATTAATTATAATAAAATCTAAAATTGCCTTAAGTTATAAGAGCGGGCACTGAAATACCATACTATTATCTTACTTTAAGAATATCATTGTAAAAATTAGTTTTAATAACTGTTTAAACAATAATTAATACGCAATCTGACAAGTTATGACGTCATAAGTTGCTATTCTCGTACAGGATCTAGGCGGCTGCGGCATTTTGTAATGGTGCGGCTTGGTCAAGATGTTTTAGATAATATATATTAATAATAATAGCTTTAGAAATAAGTTATTTTATACATTTTAGTTTTTTAGTTTTTGAAGTCGGTTTTTTAAACGAAGTTTTTATTTTTTATTTGTTACTTTTTAGTGTCTAGCTATGTTTGGGTGGACCTACGAATGGTGCCGCGCTTCTTAGAGAATATAGGGCCCAAGAAACGGGAACAAAAAAATGTTCGTAAAATGAAAACTACTGGCCCAAACTATGTCAAATTTTTAGGGGACCACATGGCAGCTATTCCGCGTCGAACAAAAAAGAATCACGTAAATCGGATCATAAATCACAGAGTAATCGGTGTACATATGGAACGGAGTGAAAATTATTTTCATGAAAAATGTTCATAAAAAGAAAACTACTGGGCCAAACTATGTACAATTTTTAGGGGACCAATTGGAAGCTATTCCGCGTCGAACAAAAAAAGAATCACGTAAATCGGATCATAAATCACGGAGTAATCGGCGAACATACATAAAAAAGCAACAAAAAAAAAGATCCCGACGAATTGAGAACCTCCTCCTTTTTTCGAAGTCGGTTAAAAAATAACGTCATTACAATGTTGCATCTCAAATAACGCATTGAATACATCGCCAGATCTGTAGGAATCGCCCTATATCTGTAATATTATCGCAGATGAAGACTCATCATTTGATGATAATACACTAGACTTGACTGCCAACTATTCCATTCTTTATACTCTTCGTGCAAATGCTAGAAGTGTCATTGGGTTATCGGCCTTCGCCCTTATCACGACATTTAGTTTGTATCTTGATTAACCCCGCTGTTTATAATTAAAATACAAACTTGCGATTGTATTACTTGTAATAACTTAGTGTGTTTTATATTATGATACGTTTTCGTATAATTACGAGATAAACGCAGTTAAAAAAATCGTTGAAATGATGCTACAAAATAGGAATGGACTTATACTAAAGCTAATTGTTATGAATATTAACAACGTCGATGATTGACTATTTAACACATTATAATTGTTTAACCGACTTCAAATAAATGAAGTCGACCCCAGTTTGTCATGTTGACATTGCTGGAGAACAGCAGACAAGTTGGCGGCTCAAATGATGGCCTATAGACTTATATTATTTATTTAGGTTTATGGCTTGGCAGCTAGGCCTTTAAGCCAGATCTTAGTTTACAATATAGTTTCTTCATTTTCTTAAGCCTATGTGTAGCACAGCTGAACTGTAGGTAATCAGCTAGTGCCATTCAACGGAGTTCTTGTGACAACTCAAAAGGCTACATTTGACTATATAGTTCACATTTCTCACAAAATGACATAATGACTACTCAAAAACTATCAATATTCTACAACTATATAGTTCATTTTGGAGTATTTTTACATATTTTTAGAAAATAAAACTGCACACAACATCTTTCTATGTAACAATAAAGATAGAGTAGCGTCGTGGCACGCCCATTGAATTTAGCAGAAACCGAAATCAGGCAATAGGTTTGCCTGATTTCAATTGAGACGATAGTGTCCGGGGACTTTGACGAGGTAGTAATAGCAGAGTTGCGTCCCTGGGAATGGCTGTTGTTTGATCGCCTTTGTCGCTGATGCAAGAGAGCCCGTTACTTAGGGCGCAATAAACAGAACACTGAACACTATCGTTTTGTTCTTCTTCTCCCCTTCTCCTCCGTCATGTGCCAAGACAGAGGGTTTTCTATTTCTTGTCTTGTTCTAATCTTATCTAATATAATTATGTCTAATCTATTTCTAAATGGGAGATATATATTTTTATTTATTTATTTGTTAATTATTATACAATTTTATTTTAGCTATTTCTTTTATAGTCCATCTATTTAACTACGTTTTGTTATGTGCAATATTTATTTATTTACAATACAATACAATAATACTCTTTATTGTACACCAACATTATAAACTTGCATAAAAACAATATCTTCCAGGCAACCTTTGGATGGACAAGATCTAATTGCATAGATAGCGTTGGCGTGCAGTTGAAACAGATACTAATAAAATAATTATTATACATATATTATAGTTATAAAAATAGATACGTACATATACATACAAAACAAAGAGTAAACACGTTCTACAGTTAGATAGTAATCCTTCACAGCCTGAACAGAGAAGGGTGTTGCGTACTATTGTACTAGCTATAATGTACTGTACTATATTAAACGCGTTGGCAATGTCCAAGGACACCGCCATCAGCACTTCGCCGCTAGAGACTGCGTCTTCCGCCTGGCTCTTCACTCGCATTATCGCATCAATTGTGGAGCGCCCCTTGCGGAAACCGAACTGGACATCGGCCACGTCCGGCCCCTCCATTGACAGGTGCTGGACGAGGCGGTTTGCAATGACTCTCTCGAAGAGTTTGCCCACCTCGTCCAGCAGCACGATGGGCCGGTACGCGGACGGTGATTCCGCGGGGCGCCCCTCCTTTTTGAGCAGGACCAATTTCCCGGTTTTCCACTGCCGGGGGAACCGGCCCTGCTCTAGGCACGCGTTAAAGAGCCCTAGTAGTCGGGGCTCCAGGGCGTCGTGGGACAGAGCCCACGCACGCCCTGGGAGGCCATCTGGACCGGGGAAAAAAAAAAGCTATAATGTACTAGTAGTATAAGGTTGGCCGCATCGTTGCAGGTGGTCGCGTGGGTGGTGGTCTCGGGCGCGGTGTCGTACGCGCGCATGTGGGTGTACGGGTGGGCGCGGCGCGGCGGCGCGCGGGGCATGCGCGCGTGCGGCGCCGTCACGCAGCTCGGCTCGGCGCTCGGCTCGCTGCTGCTCTTCGTGCTCGTCAACTTCGCCCAAGTCTTCACCGAGCCAGACAGATGTCCCGCACCTCACTAGCCAATTCACTATTACACTTGTTGACTGTTACATTTGGTGTTTTCATTTCAATCCTTTATTAGTTTTACTTGAAAATAATTTAGATGATTAATTCATACAGTGAATTAAACTATTTAGCTACAATATAATTCTCTTATAAAAAACTAAGTATTTATAGTTTTTACGAACATAAATTAAGAGCAAAATAAGTGCATAAGTAGTCCAGTCATATTAGGGGTTTCACTCATCGTCAGGTGGCCGCCACTAAACATGTCTAAGATCAAAGGTCAAAACATCGATTTATTGCACATTTTTTGCAAATATCTCGTTTCCTATGGGATTTATGCTATTTGTATTTATTATAAATATTATAGAGGACCAAATTATCTACAAATGTTGTAATTTTTTTAATATCTTGAACAGTGTTCGATATAGAGGGCAGAGAGCGCGCAGTGTTTAAACTGAATAATACCCTAGTATTATTCGAGGTCAACCGGTAGTCCCGATTAAAAACACGCTGTATAAAGCCTATAAATTATTGTTAAATATATAATTGTAAATAATTTGCATTTTTTACTATTACGTTATATTTAATTATTTCATCAATTGAGTACTTCTTAATTTAATAACACTTACCTACTCGTCTAATTAAAAAGTTCATTATGCTACAATGAGGTTTGGCCGGCAAGTGCTTTACCCACTCAACCACAGAAGCCGTTAAACGCGTTTGCATATAATATATAAATTAAAGTCATTAGGCTATCTATAAATTACGAAACGGTAAATCTTCACAAACGTATGATTATGTTGTAAATTACCTGCGGTTATTATCATAGATGCAATGTTTAACTTGCAGTTACAGGTACCAATTGGACTTGAATGGTTCGAATAGATTGCTGCGTCAATATGACCTCCCATCGATTAGACATTAATCTGTTTATCCAATTTAAGGGCTATATTTTGTCAATGCGTTTTGTATTCTTTTTCGAGACAAAAAAACATAGGTCTAGTTTCATTTTCACAGTGTAAGGCCTTTCAAGCTCATTTATAATTTAATGTAAAAGACGGAAGCCAAGCCGTTAAGTTTATGGTACAAGGAGAAGCCAAAGAGTACATTGAATATATCAAGAGGAGTAGCAGGGAAACGAGAGGAGAGGTGACAGGAGGCTGATTTATGATTTTTTGACATTAGAAAATGTGTATTACATTCTTATAACTCAATGATTAGATTTTTGGAGGCAAGGAATAATAAAAAGACGCCATTACTTTTCAGTTTTATTTATTGATAATATCAATAATAACCCGTTATATTAATTAGAAACAGACTGAATAATTAGCTGTTATAATGGAGTAAGAAGTTATAAGAGGTAGTTACTGACTGAAGTTTACATGGATAAAGCTGAGAAAGAGAGCAACAATTAGGGGATTGTTGATTACAGAGACTAGGTGACAAATGAATGTTTATTATGAAAATACACTAAGTATAGGAGTCTCTCTCAGACGCCTGACGCGGCACACAATATTGTGCGCATCCAGCCGTCCATATTATGGCATCATAATTCGTCGGTCGCGTACACCGTCACGCCGGACATAGCTTACGACGTTTCTTAGAAGCCACTGCCTTACGTATGCTTTCTGCTGAAATTAAACAAAATAATGTGTATTTACAAATAAATACTCATGATACATATTTAAATTTTAAACCTTTTGATATTCGATTCGCTTACCCTTAACTCATATGCACCACAAGTTAACTTTACACTTTTAACACTAAGTAAAACGGCGAACATGTTAACACACGCTTTCTTCGTTAGCTACTTTGCTTCGAAAAATCTAACATTTTTAACGGCATTTATTTGCTGGCCCACAGGTACCTATTAATACGATTTCTAATAAATTAGGTGTTTTAATAAACATTTGTTTAGTTTCTATATGTAGTGTGATATAATACGCAGGGAATATTTTGGAACTATACAATGAAGCTAGAGATTATGGCGTTAGACTGATTGTCTATAGAGATATAAGTAATCTCCCAGAACTACCGGCCTACGACGTCTATCGCGAAGGAGTGCTGCTCGATTTGCATTTTCCTGATGCTGATCTTATACTTCAGAAGGCAAGTGAAGCATTCTCATTGATTCTCTCCTTTTTTCTGATCCTGTCAGCAAAGCTTGACCTTCTATTGAACTTGATTCTGAAAGCCTTTTTATCCGTGAAGGAACGGAGAAAGAATACAATTTCCTGCGGCCAGGCGGCCTGTCGTAAGAGGCGACAAAACAACCCGCAGGCAGGTGGGAGGGCATTTGCTCGACTGGATGGCTACCACCCCTGGTTTAAGTATGTAGCCATAACAACCTTGAGTTGTGTTCCGGCATTAATGACCAGGTTCCAGTCTCCCTTAAGAGAGCAGCAGCGCATTTGTGGCACCTTTGGTGTTGCAAATGTCCATAGGCGATGGTAACCGCTTTCCATCTAGTGGGCCGTTTGCCTGTCTATTGAACTCGTACAATAAAAAAACGAATACTAGATGCTAATGTCAGTCTGTTTTTATAACGCTTTAACGCCTAAGTATGGTAGGTACTATAGTAAGTATATAATAATAAGAACAGCCCATAAGTCCCACTGCTGGGCTCCGCCCTCTCACTATTGGGGAACAGACAATATACCCGCCACGCTTGTCCAAGGCTGCTTGGAAGGTTTGAAACGTCGGTTATCTCGTTGTGCAGTGTTCATCACAATGTTTTCCTTCAGGTAGTACGTGGTAATTGTAATATAATATGCAGATTAATTAGGTCATTTACGTCTGCCTGTCAGCTGAACTCCTGCAATAAAAATAAAATAAAAAAACCTCTTTCCCGAAATTTTTATAGAAAATTCATTTTTACTGGGCGAATTTCATGCAGTCTTCCATATCTTTATGTATCGAAATTGTAGAAAAATCCTGTAATATTGTTATACAGTAAAACCTCTTTAAATCGATTTTGAAGGGAGACGCCAAAAAATTCGAGTTATAGAGGTTACAATTTATTCAAATAATCTAGTTGAAAAGGTTGTAAAATCAAATATTGTTATGTTCGAGATAGAGAGGAACAATTTATTTTTTCGAATTATAGAGGGAAAATAAGTACTGAATTTGCTTATAGGGAGTTACTAATTATTTCGACTTATAGAGAGTTCAGATTTCGAGCAACGGATATTTTGGGGCTGAAGGGAAGGGAACACGATTTTTTACGACTTTGGGACGTTTTCAAGAGGTTCTACTGTACCCACCATAACATTTTTTCTGCTGGTTTTAATGAGTGTGAGGTTACAGGCGTCTGATAACCGCGCATTCGTCTCTCGCTTTTCCTGGCTCCTCCTGCACAACGGCACTTACGAGACTAACATCATAGAATCTTTCTTCGATATCAACATCCTACCAGATTCTGATGTCAAGATCTCGGGTCCTGATTACCTACTGGACATTTACAAAATCAAACACAATCATCCGTTAGTCATCACGTCTTTGGATTTGAACAGAAATAGTAGTCTCAAGGAATTGTCATCATTTTGGAACAATTTCCCTACTCCCGTTAAGAGGAGAAAAGATCTCAATAATGTTTATTTGACAGCTGCGACCATTGTAAGTGATGTAAATTATTTATACTAACTAGGACCCAGATTCGCTTGCCTGCATCCCACAAAAACTACCGCTTTTTCAAGAATAAAAACATATTCGCTTCACAAACTACATATATCACGTTTCCGAATAATCAGTTCATTTAGCTTTGCTTGAGTAAACATTCTCCTGTTATGAGTAAGAAATGTGCCAAAAGTACACATCGAAGAGTAAAAAGATTTTTGTTTCAAGCGACATTTTGAAAATGATTCAGGGTATACGTATATTTAATAAGCAATGTAGCAAATTTCGAAAAGGTAAAAAGATATGTGTAGAATTCTATTGGACATGATTTTTTTTATACATCCTTAAATTGAGGCTTTCGGATAAATAAGCCCATTATGTTGTCTTACAAAATGTCGCTAGAAACCAACAACCCTAGATATATATTTACCAAATTTTATGATACTCGGTTTATTCTTAAAGCTCCGACGAAAGTAAAAGTAACATCTAAATAAACTACACGAATGAAATCAATACTAATAACACTACTGCAGGTAGACCTCCCCTCGTTGGCATCACAGATTATTATACACACATACCACATTACGTAATAATAAACTAGTTTTCTTTCAGTAACACACAGGTATTTTACAAAATGAATTGATTCATTTCTGCAGGTTACTCAGCCGCAATATTTTAAGGGATGGTCTGACTTAACGAACAGAGAAATTGACACTTACCCAAAGTTAACTTATCCCTTGATGATGTTGTGCAGCGAGGACTTGAATTTCAGGTAAATATCAGCGTTCCCAGCGATTCCCAGCGACCTACAGAATCGTATGATTCCACCGGTCGTATTTGTATCTTGTTTGTTTACGCGACATGACCGAATTTTAATCCTTTGAACGCTATCTCCATTTCAGATATAATCTTAGACAAGTGGACCTTTACGGAGATGAGTTGAACGGGTCGTTCAATGGTCTGGCGGGCTTGCTGCAGAGGAATGAGATCGAAGTGGGCATCACATCCATGTTCATGCGCACAGACCGCTTTGAGGTGCTGCACTACAGCTCCGAAACTGTGTCCTTGACGTAAGACGTACACAATTATCTACATTACTATTTGAGTTTTTTGAAGGTTTGTTGTAGATATGTTTTTCTATAAAACTTGTCATTAAAGACCTTCATTGCAGCGGTACTTTCATATTCCGCCAGCCGTCCCAATCGGCTGTATCGAACATCTTCCTTCTGCCGTTCAGCCGCGACGTCTGGCTGGCCAGTGCGGCTGTCTTCCTGTCCTCAGGATTCGTGCTCGCATTGCTCAGCCGTCAATTGTTTCATATGGACCCTATTTTGAGTCAACTCACGCCATCCGAAGCGTTCACGTTCGCCCTTGGGACTGTATGCCAACAAGGTGAGATGAACAAAACCTTCGAGCATTTGCAATAATATCATTATATTCTCCATACTTATATACCAGTTGTATTCTGTGATTGTTCGAGCATGTAAACCTTCCTAAGTTCTCTCGTCTATTTAACACGCTGTTCTATGTCCTTATTTATAAAATATAAGATCATTATGAAGTTCTGGAACAAAAACCCCCTTGGCTCGCTCATGACATCTTTCGAAGAAAAAACTTCTCCCGGCTTGCGCTACTATATTACTTTTTCGAGGGTTCTGTAGACACGAGGCTACTATAACAGTACACGTCTGGTTCTGTCAGGTTTTCACGTCACCCCAGTGATGGCGTCGGCGCGAGTGGTGATGTTTTTCACTCTCACAACTGCGCTGTTCGCCTTTACGGCGTATTCCGCCAAAATTGTAGCCATTTTGCAAACTCCCAGCGATGCCATACAGACCATCGACGATTTAACAAATTCACCCATGGGTATGGGGATCCAGGAAACAACTTACAAGAAAGTTTACATTGCAGTATGTATCAAATTTTTATTTTCTCCAGTAGATATTAGTCATAACAATGTTAGTGGCTTAGTTGATTTTTGTTTATAAGGAAGAATGGCAGGCTTTCCAACATTAAATGTATCTCTATTTCAAGGAAAGCAATGAGCCGGCGACGCAGCGATTGTATCGGCACAAACTATTGCCTCTCGGCGAACGCGCCTATCTGAGCGTCGTCGATGGCATATCCCGGGTGAGGAGCGGCCTCTTCGCATATCAGGTGGGAAACAAAAGTTCCACCACCAATAGGCAGCGGTTTGAGCAGGAAAACACATTCATATCTTATTGCCATTGGCTATAAATGTGGCAGAGTTGATCACTAAAGCCATATCATTGTTAAAGGTCGAACAAAGTTCGGGCTACGATGTAATCAGCAAGACCTTCGAAGAGCACGAGAAATGTGGCCTTAAAGAAATCGAAGCGTTCTCATTACCAATGGTGGCTATCCCCATCAAGAAACATTCTGGATATAAGGAACTGCTTGCTTCTAGTTAAGTACTTGCACGAAAGTATTAAGTATAACTGTTTCGCTTAACTTTTGGTGAAAGCTTTCTTGGTCGTGTTGGCATAGAAGTTACTAATATGAGCTAAGGGTTTTGTAACCGCCCTTAGAGTTTAGTTTGACCAAGTGTGGTCACTCTTGCAAGTGTTCGGGCCACCACCTCTTACTATTGGTGTAATAAGACGCGAAGTTATCTGTTATAAGTGAAAAGTCCAAATGTATATAGGCTGAGGTGGCAGCGCGAGGTGGGACTGATGAACCGCGCGAGCAGCATTTGGCTTGCCGCGAAGCCGCGCTGCGACTCCGCCGCCTCCGGCTTCGTCAGCGTCGGCCTCCTGGATATCCTCCCCGCCATACAGGTTATTTCCGCTAATCATGTATAACCGCCCAAATGGAAATTTCATCAGTATTATAAACTAGAATATTTCTTTCGATTTCTTCATACAAATGACCCAATACGAACGCTGGCCAAAAGACCTGCACACCACGTTGTTTTTTTATTATTTATTAACCATTCTACGTACTCGAGTTCCGTACCCTTTTTACAACTTGATTACTGTTAGAGTTTTTTGAGTTCATACACGCTTATTGTTATTTTTTGTTATTGTGTGTGACATTAATTTTGTGGTTTTTATGTTGTGTTGTGTAATAATAACTTATAACATCGTAATGAAATGTGCACATCTTGCCTAACTCGCAAATTCGTCTTGAACAAGTGTGGTAGGTATTCTGTCCGATCACCTCTAAATTCGAGGCCCGAGCCCAGCATTGGAACGCTTATGGGCTGTTATTATATTATTACGTAGTTCTAGAATATTAATTGGTACCTATAACGAGTGTTTTACGAGTGTTGATGAGAGGAAGGAACATTGCTACTTGAGAAAAATGTTGTTTTTATGTTATTATTGAGTAGGCAGCATGCGGTGCTTTTTAAATTTCATTTTACTTGTTAATAGGTACTAGCTGCTGGAGCTTTCATCGCTTTACTTATATTACTAGCAGAAATAACGTTTGCAAAAAGCTCAAGAGACTTGCTTCGATGCCGCAAATAAAAATGGCTCCTGAGGAAATGTGTGTATGGTTGTCGGTTATATTGGATCCGTTGAAGTGATGTACGGGGAATAAAAGATAACTTCGTATCGTACACTTTTTCGTACAACCTTAAAGCATACACTCATATGTTATTGACATATCAGGATTTTTGTTTAGGGGAGGGCAAGCAGCAAGCGCGAGAAATTGATTTCTACACGAGCACGAATTTCGAGTGGCCGCGTTGAAGGTGTCTTCGCGCCAAGAGAATGCGGCGGGAAGGCGGGAACGTTGAGCCCGCGCTGTCATAAAACGGCGCGCTTGCTTATGATGTTGGCATTAACGTCGCCGCACTCCTATGTCAATTTTACTACTACTGCTTTGTAAATAATGATAAAATATATAAGATAGAAACTCGTTATTATCGAAGCCTATCTCAGTTCACGTCATATTCCTAGGTCTTCAGTGATTTTATATTCACAAGTTAGTGTACAAAATAGTCTATGTAAAATACTTATCAGCAAAATGTCGCAAGTAACACAATTAAAATAAAACGCATTTTTTAAAATAATAATTACATGTATTGTATAATAAATTTGTTAAAATCTAGCGACTGGAATATTTTCTTTAAACCTAATAACATTTTCAATGTAACGAATAACACAGGTGGGGTGTATGTATTGTATATCCTACTCATCTATTAAATTGTGATTAATAACTACAAGAACTGAATAATCGGTGAACATGTGCTAACAATACTGAATTATATCGTAGCCTCTATATAAATGTATAAATGAAAAATGTTACAATTTCTCAAAATCTAGTATGGGACTATATATTGGAATGTACGTTCTCATAATTATGCATGTATCAAAATAATAAAATGTTGACTTTTGTATTTGTACCAACACGAACAACACTGACGCCTGATACTCTTAAATCGAACACAACAGTTAAAATATTTTAATATCACAGCTGTGAGGAGACCCAATTGAATCTCTCCTCCACATAAATGGCGCTCTATTTACATTATCTGTGGTATTGGAGATAAATAAAATCACATTCGTCCAATTTGTGACCATTTTAATACGACCGATACATTATAAACATAATTTTTACTAACTATGTTTAACTTTTTGGCACAAAGCTGATTTTTCCAAAAAAGTAAAATGCAAAAGCGTGTCAGTCAGTATATTATCCTTTAACTTGTTTGTAATGTATCGTGTTTAAATACGTGTCTGTATTGTGTGGTTGTTGCAAACTAGTATATCTAACCGCAACTCGGCAAAATTTCAAATAGCTTTATTGATTACAACACCAACAAAACTAAGTATGGAGTCAGTCGAATACCATTAAAATGTACACACAATACTCATTTTCTACATTCATTAGGTAAATCGATTAACAGAGTATTTAGCCTTCAAGTGCTATAATAACTACAAAGAAAATTATTTCAACCATTTCAAATATGTTTGCAATTAGACTCGTTTCAATCAAAAAATATTTATTAAAAGTTTATAAAGTTTAACTTGAAATATTTATAATAAAACTACGTTTTAACGGTTTTAAGCGCGGTAATTTATTTGATTTAGGTTTATCCGACGAAAAGCGGCCGAAACGTCGGATAAACCTAAATCAAATAAATTACCGCGCTTAAAACCGTTAAAACGTAGTTTTATTATGTATACAAGTCGCGAAAACTTAAGAAAATATTATTTGAAATATTTACTTTAAAATATCCACGAATTTTTATATTAGTGATAAACTCCGAAACTGTGACTCAAACACTTGCACAACACGCAATTGTAATGCTAATCAATTCTACAGTAAAATCCCTGTAAGGACGGAATCTTAACTACCGCGTGATTTCGGTGCAAATTTGCAACTAACGCCGAATATACCTCTATAATACCCGAACATAGAAAATATATTAAATATTCATATTACCTTATTACATTATTTATATATTCGATAAGCACCTGTAACATTTAGACTTTGTTCCAGTTTTCAAAGTGGAATGGGAAAATGTTGCATATCCATAATACTCCATCTGCACTCAACATTACAGCTACTTTAAGCTTTGATAATATAACCTCTAAATTTGGCGTCGCTCTATAATGGGGATTGTTCACAAAAAAATACCCTCTGATTTTATATTTTTATTACGTAAAATAGGGTATTTTAAGATACTAATTTGAATATTTTTGTATTTTAAGCGTTAGTTTTTTTATAATTCGATTTTAAAGTTATTTCTCCGATGACGTCATAAGGCACAAGTTTACATTGAATTCTTTGCCTAGACAACAAAAATAATCAAAGCAAGTTTTATCTATATCTAATCGTAGTAATCTGTGCTACTGGGCAACTGATGCATTCCTGTGACCTGTGTGCGTGACAGCGCCTTGCACTCACGCTCCACCATTTGATGAGATGCCAGCTAAAGACAAACTCGCATTATTTATGGGAAAAACTGATTATGCTAAGGTCTACTTGATGCTTTTTCATTCCATTTGATATTTTTTATCAAATGGAATTTAAATATCTATCATAAATAGTGATAATGTAAAATTATAATTTATTTTAAAGTGAAACTTCTTTTGGGAATTGGATTTTATGAAACAAAAAAGTTTAATGAAAGAAAGAGAAGCACCAACAAAAAGCTCAAGTCGTACTAATTTTACCTAATAAATACATTTATTTTTACGAAATAATGAGTTTTAAATAATTACTTACCGATTGTAGCTAACTTCGTTCGTCATTTTTGTAAGTCTTTTGTCATTTTTGCACACTTATCACGCAAAAGGACATTTTAGGTCACTGAAAGTTGACACGTAACAGGACCGTTCACCGTGGCAACAAACAAAATTGACACTGTGGGACCACGAACTGCTTATGAGGTAACTGTTACCTGATATTTTTTCCTACATCTTTTCTGCATCATGCCAAATCTAGAGGTTATAAAATCAAAGACTTTAAGGCATGTAGCTTTATGGAAGAAGTATAATGACCACTGCCGTAGGAGAGGTAGGAGGAGTTCGGTGTGGTCATGGTCGCTACCAGGTTTGTTTTAAATCCTATATCTTCCTAATAACTTTCGGTTTCAAGATATTGTTGCTAAAAATGGAGGCTTTGTGGTCAACAATGCAACAACTTTTAAAAGTTTAAATTTCAGTATAATATGTTGGTCTGTTAATCTTTAACAATTGGAAAACGTTCGGGAACACATAGGTGGTATTGAAGCCGATCATGCCACACGTGAAATACTTGTAGCACAGCTCCACAATTATTTTGTTTTTGTTGTCGAGGCTGTTCTCGGAGTTCCTCAGTTCGTTTTTGTCCTTGCCCAGCAGCGCGCAGATGACGGCATACGAGAGCGACTTGCCGATGGCCCTGGTGGCCACCACCCCGCAGAGGCCGAGCACGGTGCGCAGGATGGCGCAGCCACCCATCTGCACCGAGGGCCAGATGATCTCGTAGGGCGGGTCCAGCTCGCTGCCCACCAGGTTGCCCAGCTGGTAGTTGGTCCACGCTCCGACCAGTATTCCCGCGCAGACACTCACCACCATAGTTGTATCACCTCTGTAATTTATTTATACATTTTTATCTATTTACATAATCATTTTTTATGTAACTATTTTAAGTTTATGTTAAAGAATATAGATATTAAATACTAGCTTCTGCCCGCGACTTCGTTCGCGTGGAATAGTTGAAAAGAAAAGTAAGTTAATAAACACCGGCGATTTTGAAACATACTTAATCGGTGCTTCGCTCCTATTGCTCTTAGCGTGATGGTTTATAGCCTATAACCTTCCTCAATAAATGGGCTAAAATTTTTCAAATCAGACCAGTAGTTCCTCAGATTATCGCGTTCAAGCAAACAAACAAAAAAACAAACTTATCAGCTTTATTCTTATATAATATATATAAGATAAAACTCTCTCACCGACACCACACCCTGTCAAAATTTTGGCTTTTATTATGTTACGTTGCAGAGAAGTTACATTCAGTCTGTTATAAGCTGTTTAAGTAATTAACGGTTTTTAACCATCTCACGGGAGCTCTTTAATTTTTCGGGATCAAAAGTATATATATATATCAAAGGTGATATAAGCTACCACTATACAAAATTTCATGTATATCGGTCCAGTCGTTTCGGAGATTAGCTGGTACAAACAGACAGACAAACAGATTAGTTCTATTTCACTTGTTACATCCGCCTGACTCGGTTTTTAGCATTTTTTTTCATTGTACAGAAATTTGACCTCTACAATTTTATTATATGTATAGATAAATACATTAAATTAAGTATACACACATACATATATGAGCGTGTGACATAGATATTTTGTATTGTCTTATGACTAAATTACATTTACTAGGAAACATAATGTAATTAGTTACACCTCGATTTAACAAGTACACGAGTCATCTAAGTGGAACTTCTTATATTTGCAATGTGATAAACTATCACTATGAAAATGTAAATAAGTAGTTATAGTGGAACCATGGCAAGACTACTTCAAAGGAGAAAACATGCTTACCATCTATGATACAGAAATGTCGTTTTGCACTCAAGATTTTTGGGAAAATAAGTACTTACTTAAAAAATATTTAAACAAAACCAGTATTCAGGAATATTGATATTGGCATTTTTACACACAGTTATGTTTCACGCAAAATTCGGAATTTTACCATGGCACAACAGTTGACACCCAAACATTCACCAAATTAAATGTTGTCTTCACAACTATCAAAACATCCACCTTCCACAGGTTTAACAATAGTCAAATGTAAAGAAAGAAGACAATCCTGGTAGCAGGTGTATTTGCAAACACTTACTTTTTATTCATGGAGAAACGGAGAAAGAATACAATTTACTGCATTGGGGCAGCCTGTCATAAGAGGCAACAAAAACAGCCCACAGCCAAGTGGTAGGGTATTTGTCTGACTGGATGGCTACCACTCCTCGTCTAGAGTATGCCGCCATAACAACCTTGTGTTGTGTTCCGGCATTAGTGACCAGGTTCCAGTCTCCCTTAAGAGAGCAGCAGCGCATTTGTAGCACCTTTGGTGTTGCAAATGTCCATAGGCTGTGTGTAACCAGTTAACATCAAGTGGGCTGTCTACCTGTCTGCTGAACTCCTGCAATAATTTTATTTTAAAAAATCTATGTAAAATGAATTAAGGCAGCACAGCATTTAAAAAAGATTGTAAGCTATCTTTTTAATGATACCTGTGCCAGAATAAGATAATTTTTATGCACCCGAACAATTTCAACCACTCCCAGGATAAAAAAACCACATATAGCATAAAATTTGCTATTGATTAGTGAAAAAATATTATTGGTTTTTTTTTTAATCTAACCATTTTAAATATTTCCCAGGATAAAAAGTAGCATAGATTAGAAGTGTAAAACTTTTTTGTTGATGAGCAAAAACCACATTGAAATTGGCCCAGTCGTTTTTATGTGAATCCTAAACAGACAAATCTAAAAAAGTTGTATTGTGTTCTCCATCGTTTATATAGTCTAATCCAGTTGCTAGAATTTTATAATATTATACATTTATAGAATAAAACTTGCCGTGTAGGTGTCCATTTGTCAGCATTCGGGTAAAAAATAATTGCCAATATAGAAATGGCTAGAACAAAGACCGCAGCAAACTGATTTGTGAGCAATATACCATCAAGCATGTCCACCAGTGGGATCAAAACTACCATCATCGATGATGCCAGTAGAAGGCCGGCTGCTATGTCCTGGAAATATAAAAATAATCAATTATGTATATGTATTATTATAATACAATATATCATAATTATAAATATGATTTTTCTTATTCATAATACACTTCTCAGGCCTTTTATAGGTGACTATTTATAATTTGTGCCACTTAGTTTCTTACAGTCTAGAACAGCACAGAAGTCTCAGTCAGATTTCAAGCTGTATTAGGAAAAAGTCAAGTTCAGTCACAACACCAGTTCACAATACAAAAGGGTATATCTAATACTATTATGTTAATTTAGATATTAAAATACTAATATGATAAATAAATAAAAGTTGGGAAAGGAATTTTGATAAATTTTAGTGTTTGGTGACTGGATAAATAAACAGACTAATTCCACTAATTGAAAAGTTATCATTGTTCTTGTGTATCTTTATAATCTTTAAGGAAAATAAGTGATTTAACTGTCATAAAGGTTTGTTTCACTTTTGAGGACCCCAATTACATTCAGCATAGCAAACAAACCCTACAAATCTCTTTTTATGATTTTAAAAATATGTCAATGGTGCTTTAATCAGGTTTTCAGGTAAAGGCATTTCCATTTATCTTATCCCAATGACATTCTTTGCAAAATTCATCTGCCGAAATAATATGTATGTAACGGGTGCGCCAGAGAAACTTACTTATTTGAAAGGTCAATAAAAAAAAAAGTACTTCAGTTATTGTTTTAAAAATTTTTTTATTTGAGAATACAATATCCCAATTTTTTTTATGCAGTCTTAAAAATGACATCGGATAAATGGCGATCCCCATTGCGCATACACTGATGAAGTCGATTTTTGAAATTCGTATCCACTCTTCGCAGTATATCAATCGGTATGTTGGCAATGGCGTCGCGAATGTTGTTCTTGAGGTGTGCTATGGTCCGTGGTCGATCGACATAAACCAGGGATTTCAAATAACCCCATAAAAAGAAATCGCATGGAGTCAAATCTGGAGAGCGTCCGGCCATTGGAGATCGCCTCTGAGAGAGATGAGGCGGTCGGGGAAATGTTGACGCAACAAATTCATTGAGTCTCGTGCTGTGTGTGCTGTGGCTCCATCTTGCTGAAACCACACGTTCCTAACGTTCATTTCTTCGAGTCTTGGAAGAAAAAATTCCTCGATCATGTTCCTGTAACGAGCTCCATGCACGGTAACTGCGCGTTCGTTTTCTTCAAAAAAATAAGGACCAATTATTCCCATTACCGACACCGCACACCAGACAGTAACTCGCTCACAATTAAGTGGCTTCTGGTGAAGCTGACGCGGATTTACATCACACCAATAACGCATGTTTTGCTTGTTGACGCAGCCGGAAATGTGGAAGTGAGCCTCGTCACTGAAAAAAACGACCGCGTCTTCAGGCAGGTTGTCAATCAGCATTTCACATGCATTTTGACGGGCAACAAAATCGCGTTCAGTTAATTCTTGCACAACAGCCAATTTATAGGGATGAAATTGAAGGTCTTCATGGAGAATTCGTCGAACAGTGGTATCAGAAATTCCCATAGCAGCTGCGTGTTTGCGAGCCGAACGCCGGGGAGAACGCACAACTGACTGCCTCACTCTTTCGATATTTTCCGGAGTTCTGATGGTCCGTTGAAGTCCATTTCTGGGTTTAGCGACACTTCCACACTCCCGAAATGAGTTAACCCACGACAGAATCGAATTACGGCCAGGAACGAGTCTGTGAGGAGGAATTTCAAAGCGAGCGCGGAAGGCACGTTGCGTAGCAACAAGTGAGCGACCGTTAGAAAAGAAGCTCTCAACTGCGAAGGCCCGCTGCTCTCTAGACCAGAGCATGATGGCAACTGACTGGAGGGAGAAACAAACTTGGGAACTTCCCCCTCCAGATGCGCCCCCTCTTGCCCCTCTACCCGCCCAACTCACCGCGCGGGAATTTTTTCAAATAAGTAAGTTTCTCTGGCGCACCCTGTATGAAGAGGGGTTAAGATATTACAATAAATTTAAATATCAGAAAAAAATATTAGGAGTCTATTTCTGAAGACAGCCTCAGATGTATATTTAAGAAAAAGGGGAAGGGAGCACAATTCCAGTTCTCTGAATACATGACTCCAGAAATGTTTAGAATAGTATTTTATTAACATTATTGTAGATTTTAATGCATAATTATTATATTTAAAGTTATAAAACAATCTAATGACAATGAAACGTTAGGCAATTTTATGTCAAGTTATAAATAACTTGATACCATACAGATCCATTTGTATGCATATCAGATGATATCAGATAAAAGTCAAATATCTACTTAATTTGACTTACAAATAAGCCTCAGGTGTGGCACAGTTATAGGCCCCATTTATTTATTATGAACAAATCTGAACTTTTTAGATATAGGTTAGCAGGTTAAGGCGGGCGTGTAGCGAAGCCGATCCCACCTTCATGGTTATTTTTTTTTTATAACCAATTTTTCTTAATTACTAATAATAAATAAATGTGCCCTATAACTACATCGCACCATAAACCTCAACGAAAACAGTTTCAAGGCTCTTACCAACACGCTATGCATTCCTAGGTAAACCCTACTGACGCAGATGAGGGTACACCAGGAGATGGCAGCCAATAGACCCCAGTGCACTGGATACTGATACCTGTCCATTGTGTACAATAGCACTGAGAATGGTATTGAAACACCAACCATAGCATGAGTTGATGGCATGCCATACTCTATTGACCATTTGGTTTGTAGTTTCTTCACGGGGTAACCCGGACGTGGCCAGCGGATTATGTCCTTGAAACCTTGCCCTAAAACACATGAAGCTGATTTTCAAATACATATCCAATTGTATGGAAAAAAGTAAATGTTCAACTTTCTGAATGTGCCCGAGAATGATTATATTGAAAAACAAAGTTTACATTTATTTTTAACTTCTGTGCTTTAATAGTTCAAGCTTTTTTACAGTCACTTTTGCTACCCCTAAATTTTATCACCATAGGCAGTTACTTACAGTCTTGAGCCACCCCTATCTACACTAATATATTTTATATATTAAGTAGATACTATAAAATGTGTTCAAATATATTTAGACCTCTAAAACAGAGAGAATTTGGTTTTTCTTGACCCATACAGTTCCATATAAATTACAGGTTTGAAACTTGACGTACTATATCTAGCAAGATATACCTTGTGCAAATCATTAGGCATGTCAAACACACTCATTTGAAAACAGTACTCCTTTATAGGTTCCAAGTGACCAATTAAAATAGAGACATCCTAGTTCCCGATTATGTTTGACTCACCCACAATGCATTTGAGTTAGATATTTATTTGATAAAAGAGATGATAAACAATTCAAAGGTAATATACAGGTGATCAGTCATACTTACTACTATATTACTTACTATACTATAGAAAGCATATAAATAACACATTAGGTACTTTAAAGTTAGCTAAGCCCGGTTCTGCTATATTATATTTAATAGAACAATGATGTAACCCCATTGATACATACCTACATACATACAAATCGTCCAAACTAATACTACTCTTCTGCCCACTGCGCCGTCAATATTCCAAAACCAAAATGGTATAAAAGTGGCATAGAATATCTCATCACCTAATTCAGTCCCAATTACAAACAGGTAATACCAAAATTTGTTATTTATTGAACAAATAACTTCTTCCTTTGCGCCGCTATCAGCCGACTTATCCGTATCGTACGATGATTGGGAGCTGCTTGAAATATTGCTAGGTATTCTTTTGTGCTGCTTGAGATCATTTTCTTCGTCTATTCGTTCGTGATGATCAGAATGCACCACCGAAGTACCACTTTCTTGTACTTTACTTTTATATGTAACACCGAAAAAGTTCTGCACTTTAACCACTAATAATGGGTCCTTCAAATATTCTATAATATTATCCCACATTTTAGTTTCAAATGATATACAATGTATTCTGTGATGGAATTATGCATGCAGATCTTTTTAAATTATATTAATTACAAAATTAAACTCTATTCAGTGTCAATAGCACATTTCGAAATTAGACCAAACTTTTTTTTTTTTTTTTAACTGCTGGCTGCAATGCCGTAGACCAAACTTGGACAATTGCACAGAGTACATTGAATATATGGAGAGACAATTGGATTTGGAATTGTCATTTTGACGTTGTAGAATTCGCCACAAAGGCAGGCAAAGGATTTTTAGTCCATACAGCCAATTCTGATGTTTATAAAAATTATGTCTCCATTTTTAGGTAGCGCAGTTGAATGAGTTGAGTTCTTATAAAAACACGAAAGGCCACTTATAAAACACATAATTATTTCTCAAAAACTATCATTATCCTACAACTATTGTTCATTTAGAGTAATTCGGTAGTTGACAGTCTGAAAAATATAGGCTGATTTTAATATATATCGTAGATTACGATCTAAATATGATAAAAAAAAATTGTTTTAACTAAAATAATTGATATTTTTGAGAAATAAAATTGTTATATTGCAGCCATTAGCCACGTGACAATGAACGCCGATCAGAGCGCGTGACGTCATAGTGTGCAAAACACAAGAAGTTATCAATGACTTCTCAGATAACACTTCAACGAAACAGATGTTTGTTTTGCACGCTGTGACGTCATGCGAGACGCCATGACAGCTTGACGCGTTTTTGTGGCGAAATGTCAAAATATTTATAAAATTGCTAAATTAAATATGTTAATGTTGTTTTTTTGCTGAAATATTAATATTTTCGCTAAATTAGACAATAAGGCTCAAAATAAACCTGTTTCTCAAAAATTGTCAACTACCGAATTCTATACATTTAAAAAAACTTCAAACCCTTTTCTTACCAAAAACTCTTGTAATTTTACAGATTGCACCAGAGACCCATAAAAGAAGTCCGAAGGAAAATAATGGAACTAAAAGCGGCAGCTCCACTATTTGGTAAAACTTTGTTCCTAAAGTAGTCAGAAAAGAAATTTACAGCTTTAATTATGAAATATTTTACATTTATTATCCAAAGGGCATTCCATTAGTAGCTCACAACTTCCAAAATGCTCAGTCAGCAGTTCCACAAGGCGACCGCGGTCATTGTGGTCGTGGAGAAAACGTCACTAATGATGTCATCATTTTCGATCACACAACGCTCACAACGACCCATGTCAAGAGGTGGGTCAAATAGCTGTTCCACTCGAGTTTACGATTGTAAAGCCAGAAAGCAAGTGGACCGGGATAAATCGCGGTCGTGAACGTGGTCGTTGCGAGTCCCTAATGGACTTGGCCTCAGTAATAATTTACATCGATTTACGATGAGGATTGCAGATTGAATCTTAGTTCAATATTGCCTTGTCTTGTCAGGCAAACTGTATTTGCAACTCGAGAGACATCATAATTTGATTGAAAAATACAAAATATACTTTCTAAGGAGTTTGTTCTGCGAAGACTCCAGTTTAATAACAAAGAAGTTCTACTTACATTTAATTTCCATCAAGATTTTTGTAAAGCAAATTTTTGTATATATTTATGTTATCTCGCATTTAAGCACGATAATCAAATGCAAAGACTACTTTCCGCCATCTGATGTATTATTTTAGGAGAAGTGAACAAAATGGCTTTATAGTATAAGGTAAATTTAAAATCCATTGACAACAATTTCTCGATTTATTTATTAATGAAATAACAAAAGAAAATTCATTACAAGATTCACACAAACTATTTATAATACTTAATTATAAAACAAATGCATTTTAAGTGGCGTCTGACATCTGTATTGACGCAAAGAGCATTCATTTATTATTATTATTATTGATAGAAGGTACATTGATGTGAACAAAAAGTTTTTTTCTAAATATTGTACCTAACAATAAAAAATAGTATTCTTTTATTTAGTAGTATTGTGATGGAATCGAACGATGCAAAATTATATATTTTTAAATTAAAATGGGACTAGAGAAAATCAAACACCATTTTTTTCTTACATTCCAGTCACGACCAACTCGATTTACTTTTAATTATAATAATTTAAAAACCAAGAGGCCAGTATTATAATATTTAAACAAATAAGTATTTATTCCACAAAAGTGTCTTATCTAGCTTTTTGAAAATATTTCTTTGTAACTGTATTAAAATCGCATTTCGTCTAGAGAGAAAAATATACCTATGATATTTACGTCATAAAGTAACAGCGAATTAAGTAAAAGAAACAATTGAATAATATATATAATATAATACAATATAATATAGATATAACAGCTCATAAATACTCCACTGCTGGGCTTTGGTCTCTCCACTTGCTTAGTGTGGAGATCGACAGAATACCCGCCACGCTAGTTTAAGGCGGATTAGCTGGTTTGGCACACAGAGTATCTTGGTGTGCACGTTCCATCACGATGTCCTTAACCGCCAACACGTGGTAATGATAACTAAATATGCACATTAGCTCAGTCAACTGCCTAATGGTCGGTGGCATATCTTACTATTTAATCACTTGTCTTACCATTAAAAATTAGTGGTCGGTAAGATATAGGGACCGGCCATACGCGGTGCCTGCTTCCCGGTCAGGATTGGCACTCACGTCATTTTGAAACGTGAGTTTGAGACAAGAACATTAATCACTATAATAATCACAAAATAAAAAGCCCGATTTGACACTTAAGTATGTCTACAGAACGTAACTTTGAACGAAATCAACAAAACTTAATGCCAATAACAATTATTTTATTTAGTTGATACTATACATTACTTTTACTGGTAAATTATATAATATTATAAAACATATTTAATTATTATTTTCATTCAAATAACGAAATAACATGAATTTTTAATTCATTCTGTTATGCCGTGTTAATCTATGACGAAGTCCCAAAAACAATTAGGTTCTAAGACGTTTTATTTTTTAGTTTTAGTGTTGCTACCAAAGGGTTGTTGTAGTTCATTAACTCAATTCTATACAAGAAAAAACTATCTACATATTTAATACAAAGTCGTACCTTATTTATACTAAAAAAATGCTTGTCATTGTATTTCACGATTAAATAATAAAATATTACTCGGATAAAATCATAAAACTTTCAAAAGGTTTTGATGCGTGATAAATGCATGCGGTACGCGAAAGGCGGATGTTTTTTGTGAGGTATTTGTGACACAAAAAGTACTTACCTTAAAATAATTCAAACGATTACAAAGTCGTGTAATTTAAAATCAATTTCTCATTATAATCAGTTAACAATTTGAATGAGTCAATCCCTAAATATGTTGCAATGAGAACTGTCAAATCGAGCTTCTTATCTTCTGATTATTATAAGTTACCAAAAGCTTCTTGAATAACCTATTTAAAATTTGATTTTTGGGTCAAATAATATTTATAATATATATTTTAGTCAGCTAAATGGGAATGTTTTTTTTTGCATGTGTTACGAACTTATGATATTATATATATAAATGCACGCGTGTTACAATTAGTAATAAAGAGGAATGTTCAAAATATATAGTTTCTATTATATTTAAGCCCTAAAAATACTTATCGTTTTAGAATCTAATAAAGTTTTATAATATTAAAAACGTAGCTGATATGCATTATATTCGTTATACATTACACTTACATATGTATCTACAATATTTATAAAAACGAGTAAAAAAATTGATACTTAAATCATTTTTAAGGTGTATTATTAGAAATTCTTCAATTAACATATTGTCATACACAATACTGGCTGTTTTGATTACTTTTGTCTATTTAGTTTTGGCATACTTGATCACAATGGTTATTTTGGAAGACTTGTATCTTGTTTTATACAATATTTGAATTGATTTAAATTCTAAGATATATATATATAAATTATAATGACATTTAGTTTTTAATTCACTCTTGAAATATGTCTCATTTTTTTTTTACATATTTCGAGATAAAATACAGGGGTTTACAACGAGAAACCACGCAATTTTTTAAAATTTTCTTTTCTTAATTGTTCACGTCAAATTAGATTATAATAATGCTAACATCGTCTTCCAATACAGAGGTAAAGTATTGACATATTGTCACTTGGTTGCACAAGATTAAACTAGATGACGCTGTTCAATATCGAACAGATCCTACATGGCGTGGACGTGTTCATACAAGATTAAAGGTAATATTATGTTTGTCAATTGATTTTTAAGTAGAAGTAGTAGCGCAAACATTAATAAAATATGGTACTTTGTTTTTAATATATACACGTACATTTCCAAAGTAAGCAAGTTACGCTCGTGTTGGTGCTGGTCGGGTGAGGTGAGGTGAGGTGAGGTGAGGCGAGGTCAGAGCAGCGCGTGCGCGGGGTGGATGCGCGGCGCGGCGCCGCGGCTACGGCCGCCCGCCTCCCACGCCACCACCACGCCGTCCGCGTAGCAGCCGTAGAGCAGCCGCGAGTCGCTGCCGTAGCAGAGCGCGAGCAGCGGCTGCGGCTGCGGCGGCGGCACGTGGCGCAGCGCGCGCAGGTCCCACGCCGAGTAGAGGCGCACGCCGCCCGACGCGAGCCCGGCCGCCACGCAGTTGGCGCTCACGCCCTCCGCGCCGCCGCTGTAGCACACGCACGTCACGCGCTCGCGCACGCGCACGCTGCCTGCACGCGCACCACACCTTCATATACTAATACTCCGACATAAAGCCGAAGGGGGAAGCTTTAATTATTCCACGCGGACGGAGTCGCGGCCAGAAGCTAGTTCAGTACATATGTCATTTTAATACAGACGGTGGCCAAGGGATACTTTTCATCTCGGATAATGCGATAGATGTAAAGTATGTTAAGGTCATCCCGGAAACTAGGATATGTTTTCATCGATATCGTCCATTTTGTCAAGTTTTGTCATTTATAGATAGATGGGGGATGGGATAGTTTATGATAAAGAATAGAGTGAATCTTTCGGAGGCAAGTAAATAAAAATTTAATACAATGTGACTTGTACCGCCTACTCTTTAAACTAAAGTATTAAAAAGAAGCAAAGCACTAAAGGATGAACTCTAGTTAGAAGATCAGACGTTATTTCAACGCCTGTACTTTTCGAAATTTATTGTAATATGTGTCACATGGCATTTGCGTATACTTCTGATGCCCTTCAAGTGATAATATTTCCGTATCGTTTAATCGTACATGCCCTCTATTGCATCCCCACCGAATTCGCCTCCCTCTTTTCATTACATGAGCCGTCTGTTTGTTTGGCAGTTTCACAATGAAAGAAATTAAATTGAATTACAGTGTAAACTCTATATAACGACACTGAAGGGACAGTGCATTTTATGGCGTTATAGCGAGTTGTAGTTAAATAGAGAGAAGCCTGTTAATTTTGTTTGACGTCTTTTGCTGCACTTGTAATTTTGTTATATTTTTTACTTATTTCATTCATATCTTGCCATTTTAAGGTATCTTGGTATACAGTTTGTACACTTGTTCTTGGTTGTAGTGGTGGATAATGGCAGTAGTTGGTGGAATGCTGGTGCATTTTTTAAAGTAGTGAAGAAAATACAGCTTGTTGCTTTCAGGGATTTATTGTCGTACTATTAGCTCTTGGATGCTGATCCCTGTCCCTGGGTTCAACTTAGTGGTAGTTGAAGCTACTAGAAAACAAGCTAAACCAATGAAAGCCAAGTGATTTCGACGCTTAAGGGAGTTTGTCGTTAAATCGAGTGACGTTATATAAATGTGATAATACGGAAACGAGGTGGCGCTTCCGTGATACATGAAGGCACAGAGGCCGCGCTCACCGACGAAGCTGGCGTTGACGGTGTGCACCCGAATGAGCGACTTGCACCGCAGCATGGCGTCCTTCTCGTAGGCGTCGGCGTCGGCGTCGGCGGTGGCGTCGGCGGTGGCGTCGGCGGCGAAGGGCGCCGGGGCGCCGTCGCCGGGCGCCGGGGCGCCGCGCGCGGGCGCCGCCGCGTCGTGCACCGTCGCCACGTCGCACAGCGTGGCGCTGATGGTCACGTGCGTCACCGGGATCATGTCGCGGTTGGGCAGCGTTCTGATGTACGACAGCCTGTGCGCAACGAACATCAACTTATGTATTTACTTGCCATGCTAAGACACATTGTGACTTTGAGTTGAGGGTACTTTAAAAAAAAAAAAACTTCCACTTGATGACATGTCTATTAATTATTATTTTTCATTTAGGTCCATAACAAAAAAAAAATTGCATTCACGAGCAAATATTATTATATAAAAGGAGCAAACAAATAGCAGTTGATTTAATTGTTTGTCGCATAATAATTAGTCAAAGTGTCGTTTCGTCTTAGTGCACAAATGAGGTGTTACGTGTTCAGGTCCCAGAGCACGACGAGGCCGTCGCCGCTGGCGGTGGCGAGCAGGCCGGCGCGCGGGCACAGGTGCGCGTCGGTGACGGCGTGCGCGTGCGCGTGCAGCGCGCGCGTGTGCACGCGCGGCGCGGCGCCGGCGGCGGTGCGCACGCGCACGGCCAGCACGCGCCCCGACGCGAACCCCACCACCAGCGGGTACGGGCAGCCGCCGCTCGAGCACGACGACGCCACCTTCGTGATCTGCAACCAACGGTATTAACACTTAACAGCTGCACAACTCCATTGGATATTTGACAGTCTAGTCATCCGAGACGCTCTTTATTACAATATGTTGCGGACAGAGAGCACTCCCCGCGCCCCGCATACCGCCGACGTCCATAGCTGGCGCAATTAGCAACTAGGCGTCGGACGGAGCGGCCTTGGATGCAAAATTATACACAATGCTCTCACAATACTTACTTACGTATTTACGACGTACCACATTGTCTCTCTCGACTCTCTCGCACAATTTATAATTACTTACTTCTTTAATGTATATTTCTAATTTAATAATAAAAACCATACAGTCCATTATATCGAGTTTAATTACCAAACAACAAGAAGCTGCCACCAAAAATAATACAAAACGATTTTGTATGAAAATCCGACTCCAGCGTTATATACCAGACACAATTTCAATTCAAAATCATTAATAATAACCATCCATCATTGATTCGAACACAAGCAAAAAATAGAAATAAGAGCGATCCAAAGGTTTAAGAGGAGCTCAGCGGCATACACATTAATATTAAAGAATCTATCTTATATAGAAAATTCTCGTGTCACAGTGTTAGTTACCAAATTCCTCCGAAACGGCTTGATCGATTCTCATGAAATTTTGTATGCATATTGGGTAGGTCTGAGAATCGGTCAACATCTATTTTTATATCTCCCTAAATGTTAAGGGTAGTCCACCCCAAAATATTTTTTTTTTTATTTGTTGATATTTTTTTCATTTTTATTTTTTTATTTATTTATTTATTTAAGGAAAACCTACAGCTAAAACATTTGATTAGATATCTAAAATTAATACAAGAAAGCCAATGACAGGTTTTCACGGATAAGATATAGCTTAAAAGTAACATGCAAACATAAAAAACATTAAAAAGGCACCGAGATGTCTAATCTCTATTGAAAAATTTCAGGCTTAGACACCGCTTGGCTCCTGAAGTACTGATTGAAAATGGGTCGATATCATCGCATTTAGTTACATTATTTAAATAGTTACTTGCTCGCACTAAAAATGAATTTTGTCTATAATTGGTAGAACTTAAGGGTACATTTATGGGTTGATTGAAGCGTATAGATTTCGAAGGAATATTAAAATGGACTTTACTTAGGAGATCTGGACAATCAACATCAGAGGCGATAATCTTTTGAAGTAGTAAAAAATCAGCAATATCACGTCGTTCTTTCAGTGGCAATAGGTGAAACTTTTTACAGAGATCAAAATACATATCACCAGTGTATTGGATCTTTTCCCTATAACATAAATACCGAATAAAACGCTTTTGTACACTTTCAATGCGGTCAATATATTTGAGATACCGTGGGTTCCATATATGAGATGCATATTCAAGATGAGATCTGACATAGGTACAGTATAAAATTTTGAGTGTTTTAATCTCATTAAAGCAGTTAGATATTCTTAAAATGAAACCAAGGGACTTGGAAGCTTTATTGACTATTTTATTGATATGAACGTCAAATGTTAACTTACTATCGTGGTACACACCCAGGTCACGGATTTCGCTAGCCTTCGGTAATATCTGACCCGATAGGGTATAATGGGTTAGGATGACATTCTCTTTTCGCGTGAACGTCACGAGGGCGCATTTGAGGGGATTAAGATCGAGTTGGTTGACGGCACAGTAATGTTCCAGGCGCAGTAGGTCTTGCTGAAGAGCATGCATATCCTCCACTGAAGATATGGTTGAAAAAATTTTCATATCGTCAGCGAAACATAGTAATTTGGATGTTCTCAAACAGTGTTCTATATCATTGACGTAGATAATAAAAAGCAAAGGTCCAAGCAAAGAACCTTGCGGGACGCCGCTCGGGATCTTGACCCAACTCGATATGTAATTATTTAAAACGACAGCTTGCGATCGATTGTCAATATATGATGAAAACCATCTTAGCAGATCTCCTCGAATACCGATATTTTCAAGCTTACAGAGAAGAATATAGTGGTTAATTCGATCAAATGCCTTGCTATAGTCGGTGTAGATGACATCGATTTGGCTCCCTCTGTCCATATTTTTGGTTAAATAGTCATTGAGTAGTATTAGATTCGTAACAGTGGACCTACCTTTCAAAAAACCGTGTTGGTAAGGACTTAAAGCGTTAGATAACGAATGATAAACCTGATTGTAAATAATTCTTTCAAAGACTTTGGCCACGATACAGAGTTTGGATATCGGTCTGTAGTTAATAATTTCAGACTTAGGTCCTTTTTTATGAACAGGCGTTATAAATGCTGACTTCCACAACTCTGGTACTATTCCAGAGGATATAGACTTTTATGATACAGAATTAAAAAATACATACAACCCTAAATTTTCAACCCTCTACGATCAACTCCTATTTTTTAATAGCGATATTAGTATTTTTATAATTTTCTACTGGGATGATTTAGATTTAAATTTGAACCAGGTAGATGGTGCTGCAATCAGAATTTAAGTGTTCTTTTTGTTGTTGTATGTGTTGAAGTTTGTCCCGGAATGGTTTAAAATAAATAAACGATTGGACCCAGTAGGTGGCGCCGCGATACTCCTCCTAATGCTGGGCCTGATTTTGATGAAATTGTTTGTTTGTTCAAGTAGATTTGAGAATAGTTTAGATTAACATTTGGTCCCGGTAGATAACGCTGGAATCGGGTTCTAGATTTTTATTTTTTAAAGGCAGGACAACGTCTGCCGGGTACAGCTAGTAATATTATACAATTCTGAACACGCCATGTCTATACATTAAAACTATTAAAATAAACAACTCTATATAAACGTTGGAGAAAATGATGTAATTTTTTGTAATTTTTGTCTGTTTGTTCGGGATTCGCGTAAAAAGTACATTTGAATTCGGGTGCATAGCTCATTTCAGCAAGGTTTCGCGTTACTTTTTGAATGAATGAATGAATGAGAGTTTTTGGCGGGAACTGAAAGGAAACGTTGTGCTGTGCAGTTTTATTTTCTAGAAATGTGTAAAATTACTCTAAAATGAGCAATAGTTGTAGGATATTGATAGTTTTTGAGTAGCGATTATGTGTTTTGTGAGAAATGTGAACTGTATAGTCAAATGAGGCCTTTTGAGTTGTCACAAGAACTCCGTTGAATGGCACTAACTGATTACCTACAGTTCAGCTGTGCTACATATAGGCTTAAGAAAATGAAGAAACTAAATGTATATTAAAACTAGGTTTATGGCAAGGCCTAGCTGCCAAGCCATAAACCTAAATAAAAATGATAATGAATGAATGAATATGACCTGGTCGAGCGGCGGCGTGTGCAGCAGCAGGTCGGGGCGCGCGTCGCGCCGCCGCTTGAGGCGCAGCACGCCGTCCGAGTGGCCCCAGGAGGCGAGCGCGAGCGGCGTGACGCCGCCGGGCGCCGCGCCGCCGTCGCCGCGCAGCGCCACGAGCGCGGTGGCGCGCGTGCCGACGGCGACGGCGCGCGGGTCGCGCAGCGCGTGCAGCGCGGCGGCGCCGGCGCACGCGCGCCGCGCCGCCACCTCGGGCGCGCCCAGCGCCGGCGAGCCGCAGTAGCGCCCCCACGACGCGCCCACCACGCCGTCCCACACCGGCGTCTACATTCGAACACCAGAGCCGTCATCACTTTTATTTCCATTTCAATTATTTTACGTCTATTTCTTCTTTCTTTTTTATCTGTAAGCTTGCTTAAAATGGTCCATTTGGACAACCACTTAGTAACACTGACAAGTGTCTAGATATACTGGTAGTTGTAAGACGTAGCATTAATTCCAATGTCTTTTGATGCTATGAATCTACGAAAACACCTTTTTTAAGTCTGTTCTATACGATTCTACCGATACGTTAAGTTTTATTAACACAAAATGCGTTTCTAATGTAAATAAAATATTACTTAAACATATGTTGACCCATTTCTAGTCAAATTTTAGATAAAGATAAGCTACATTGAAACATCACAGCGAAGTGTAATAATGGCTAGCAGTATAAAGATGTTTTTCCTAGATTCTAAAATACATAAATGTAATAATTTTATTTTTGCTTGACGAAGACAAATAGAAAGCCCACCTGATGGAAAGTGATTACCGTCGCCTTTTTTTATATCGAACAGGTTCGCGTGTGAATGAATGTGACGGTATGCGCCCACCTGGTGCTGCTGGTGGTGCGCGAGGTCGGGCTGGCGCTGCGGGTGCGGCGTGCGCAGCAGCTGCCGCGGCGCCTGCCCGTAGGTGCGCACCATGTCCGCGGCCGCCGTGCGGTCCACCTCGTCCTCCAGCGCCAGCGGGTCGAACCCGTAGTACGTCTGCGCCGAGCCATGCCCACACCCGCATGAGAGACCACCGGAGAGAACGTTTGAGCAAATTAAAGCAACTCAAAACTATGTCAATACTCCACTCGCATCACTTAAAGTCTAAGGAGATACTAGAGGGTAAGCTTGCCAAGGGTAGTGTATGAGATCTACAATCCGCCATCTACCAAGATTTGCTAAGTCGGCCATGGCATTTTCCCCCGACCCTGGCTGCGAAAGAGAGTCTATGGAGTCCGAGTGAGTATTTCGAGAGCTATCCCGTAGGTAGTGTGAGATGACGCATCACTATGCGATACTCACTATCGCATAGTATTTCGTGTTCGATTTATAACAATAAATTTTGTAAATGAATTTCCTTTATTTAATATGGTCTAGAAGTAAAGACAAAGCTAGAGACCTCATCGAACACATGCTGAAAAAAATGCAAATGAGCAGACCATATACAAAGAACACAAAGTAAAAGATATCCCAAACTTCATAGACAATAAAATTATAAAAACTTCGTTTAAAAAAAAGCTACCATTATTAATATATATTATCTAAAACATCTTAAAGTCGGTGCTTAGTAATTTTCAAAATATAGTAATTTTTATGTTTTACTTTGCACCGACTTTAAGATGTTTTAGATAATATATATTAATAATAATAGCTTTAGAAATAAGTTATTTTATACATTTTAGGTTTTTAGTTTTTGAAGTCGGTTTTTTTAAACGAAGTTTTTAAATTTTATTTGTTACTTTTTAGTGTCTAGCTATGTATGGGTGGACCTACGAATGGTGCCGCGCTTCTTAAAAAATATAGGTCCCAAGAACCGGGAACAAAAAAATGATCGTAAAATGAAAACTACTGGGCCAAACTATGTCAAATTTTTAGGGGACCACATGGCAGCTATTCTGCGTCGAACAAAAAAAGAATCACGTAAATCGGATCTTAAATCACGGAGTAATCGGTGTACATATGGAACGGAGTGAAAATTATTTTCATGAAAAATGTTCATAAAATGAAAAGTACTGGGCCAAACTATGTAAAATTTTTAGGGGACCAATTGGAAGCTATTCCGCGTCGAACAAAAAAGAATCACGTAAATCGGATCATAAATCACGGAGTAACCGGCGAACATACATAAAAAAAAGAAAAAAAAAAGATCCCGACGAATTGAGAACCTCCTCCTTTTTTCGCAGTCGGTTAAAAAAAGAAAAAGAGAACGACTAGCTCAAAGGTGGAGTGATAACCTAGCTGAGGCAACAGAAAAATTTGCGTCAAGAACGGCAAGGGACAAGCGAAAACGGACATCTCTGCAGGAAGCTTACCTACTTATGCAAAATGGAACCAACCCACATACTGACAATTTTGAGAAAAAGCCGTTTTTATTGACATTTTGCATACAAATAATGCGTCTATATTTTGGAAAAAAAAAAACATTTGGAATATTGTACATTAGAATATACAATATTCTAATTTTTTTTTGCAAATTTTAATAAAAACGGCTTTTTCTCAAAACTGTCAGTATGTGGATTGGTTCCATTTTGCATAAGTAGGTCCAATTATACTGTGGTCTGGCTGTGTGTGTGTTTGCCTGCGGTCGTATAGTGTGGACATACGCATGCCGGGAAAACGTTGACGGCGTCGATGGCGGCCTGGCCGGTCTGCTTGTAGCCGAAGACGAGGTCGATCCAGTGGGGGAGGGCGTCGGTGACGAGCGGCGCCTCCAGCGCCTGCCGGTGCACCAGCGTGAAGAGGCGCGCGTCCGCCGCCCAGGGGGGCAGCTCCACGCTGTCCACGCCCAGCCCGCACTGACGCACGCCCAGGTTCAAATCTGACCACCACCACAATGTCGCGTTTATTATTTACCAAAAATTGTAAATCATTTATGTAAACAAGAAACAAAAAGGGGTCGAGATTAGATACTTGTGTGACTCTCGAATTAATTGGAGATCCGGGAAACCTTTTTTTATTGATCTCGACCGTTTGAATCCTACCATTTAGGTAGAATATTAACAGATCAAAAGACAAGACTCTTATAGCGTAGTGGATTAGTTTTCTGATCAATGTTTCGTGTTGGACACTGTCAAATGCTTTTGACAAATTGCAAAAAATACCCAACGCATCGCAAGATTCTTCCCAAATACTAAAACAATGTGTAAGCAACTGGACACAGGCATCAGTTGTTGATTAGCCCTTATTAAAACCAAATTATTTATTGTGTAGCAAATTATTAATATTGAAATTATTAACAAACTGATTTAGGATTTTTCATATATCTTACTAAATGTTGTAGTATCGACAGAGATATTTTTCTTATTATATAATTATAGTTCAGTTAAATTGAAATCACTAGCACACATCGAGTGGTAACTGGTATAAAATATCTCTAAAATATCACAGAGTATCGACGTGAGTTAGTTAGCCTTGAGCTATTGTGTTTCGTGCGATGTGTGACAGTTCTGTTCAGTCCCTATCTACTTCAGATCCCATTTTTCTGTTTGAATCCCATCCCCGTATCCGAGCTCTCCTATCTCATCTCATCTATTCCATCATAAAGGCTGGCAATAAGTTCGCTTTCTCAAACTTGTTACCTAACATGTTTTTTATTTATTTCATCGATTTCTCAGGATTGTCTGTCAAAATTCTAAAATAAGGAAAATTTTTCTTTACGTCACCAGATACGTTTGACGACTAAAGCCACTGGATCAACTAACTTTCTTGCTTCAGAAATAAAGTAGATATATTTGCCATGAGTCTCAAACATTACCTTCGTTATTGTGAAAAAGTTCTGGTAAATAGAATAGCTCCGGGATGAGCTCCTTGACATCGGTGGGGGAGTCGTTGGTGATCAGCCTCCATGTGGTGGCCAGCGAGTGGAACGTGCGGTCCGGCATGTCGAAGTTATTGTCTGGGGGTCCAAAACGACAAATGTTCACTAAGTCATTTCCACACATAAATATATTAGACATAAGTAAAAGAAAAAAACAAAAATATAAATAGAAGAACTCATTTTTTCTCCAAATTTATTATATTCTATAAAAGAAAAGTAAATAAAAAAGAGAAGTGAAAGAAATACCAATTTCAATATACATTATGGCATTTTAATACATCCAGTATCAAAGCTTTACAAGTGGAGCGACTTGCATATTCTTCGGTTTTGCATTTTGGCACGCCAAACCACCATATTTTATAGGGAAAACTTTCCATTTTTATTTCCAGCTTCTAAAGTGCTAATACGTCAAGGCATAACTTCGGAAAAACTTGAAATTTTATTGTAACATTTCTGATTGATTAGTCATCCAAAAATGATTAATTTAAGTGTATTTTACGTTCTTGTAATATCCGCTTTTGTATATAGATAGTTAACAGGCAGATCACCTTGATAGTTGAGGAACTGCGTAGTGTAAGGCGGCACCCTGACCAGGTAGTGCAGCACCGCGCCGGAGTTGGAGTAGAGCGAGGCGTAGTGGTGCGGCTGCCGCACCAGCAGCGGGCTGCAGCCCTCGCGCCGCGCCGCCTTCAGCTCCTGCGCAGCGCACTCATAGCACTGAGCTCACTTACCCACATTAAGGTATTGGATGTAGAGGATGTACAGGGTGGAAGACACCACCTTAACCTAAACAAATGGCTAGAGGAAGTGTAAAGATTGCTTCAATATTTAAAATCAGACACTTGTTTGTTTTAAATTCAAACGAAAGCCTTAGTTCAAGAAATGAAAAAGAATTGCTGAAGGACTGCCGTCATCCAGCTACTGAGTCGAATTCACATGAAAAATATGACAGAAGAAATCCTCACGTTATAAACATTAATATAGTGGTGTTCTCGATTCTTGTTCTGCACCGCCATCGGCTTGCTGAGGTCCCTGAAGGACTTGGGGTCGGTGAGGTCGAGGATCCTGGAGGTGTAGTCGGCGATGACGAAGGGCAGCACCGGGTACTGCATCAGGTCGTTGTAGGAGCGGCCCGCGAGCCCGTTCAGCCGCATCAGGTACTCCCAGTTGGTGATCGCCCCCGAGCGCCACTGGCTCATCGCCTCTTGCAGGGAATCCGGCTCGATGCTGCAATTCATTAAACAATATAAGAATATTATTCAATAAAACTGTATGTAGTTCGTATAATTAATTTCAACTAGTGCCACAGATTAGCATTATTAAAAAAGAAATATCACAAGATGATAATTGATTTTTTAACTCTTATTTCGGACTAAGGCTAATAATATAGGTAGTCTCAAATAGTGACAAGGTTTTCTGTCAACCCAGTATGGGAATGTACCCATATTACGTGAACCATCTTTTCAATTCTTTAATATAATCCAAGAAAACTAGAGAGATAAGGCTATCTCTCTTATTTTGCAAATAGTATTTCATAAATAAGCTTTTGAATCATTTTTGGCAATCAAGTTTTAATTATTAATAGTTTGTCTCATATATATTTTTCTTTAAGCGATAGGCTGCGCGTCGTATTTAAATACAGTTTGAAAAAGCGCGAGATTACTTGACGAAATTCTATGCCCCTCCCTGCCTGTGGCAGCAAGCGTTATATATTGAAGATATTCCTTCCCCTTGAACGCATCAGGTAATATGGGTACGTAGGTTAATTAATTGGTCAGTGCATAGTTGAAATATGCTATCATGCAGGAACGGAGAAAGGATATCCTGCGTTGGGGCGGCCTGTCGTAAGAGCCGATAAAACAATCCGCAACCAGGACCAGACTCCTGGTCTAGAGCATGCCGCCATAACCACATTGAATTGTGTTCCGGCATCAGTGGCCACGTCCTAGTTTCCATTACAGAGCCGCAGCGCATTTGTAGCACCTCCATAGGCGATGGTAACCGCTTACTATCAGGTAGGCCGCCTCCCTGTCACATAATTGCACAATACTTGATTGAGCTATTATTTACGAAGATAAAACTAAAGCAGAAATCACCTTGCACGCTTCTTCCGAGGTTTGGCATTCCTTCGGGGAGCCGGAACAGAAAGGTGGAGATTAGATTTGGTGTGTGGTGGTGTTGGTGGTGGGGGTCGGGGGGTGGGGGGCACTCACGTGGCGGGCAGGTGCGCGTCGTCGAGCGCCTTGAGGAAGGCGGTGCGCTCGAGGTGCGTGGCGAAGGCCAGCAGGATGGCGCGGCCGCAGCCGAGGAACAGCTCCAGCGCCCGCTCCTGCAGGCACCAGCGGCGCGTGGCCACCTGCTGCACCTCCTCCAGCGGCCAGCTCTGCGCCTCGCACGCCTCCTCGCCCTCGCAGCACTCGTCGCCGCCATCGCCGCCCCGCGCCTCCTCCGGCACGAAGTGGATGCACCTGCGCGACCCCAACAGTCCACAAAAGCAGTGGTGTCATTTTATAGTAATCTAATTCCGTCAATAAATAAAAAAAATGCTTTTATATTTTTTTAATTTTAGAATAATGAGACAAAAGTAAGAAAACGAACATAATTCTTTAAAAAAGGTTCATAATTGATTTATTATTCGTCATTTTCTTTATTATTATTTTACTGTAAAAAGTTTCAAATTTTTGCATTTTTATTAATTGTTTATAAACAAAAATAAAATATTTTTCTTACATAAAAGAAAAATATAATAATTTAGATCGAAAAGTAGCACAAATTGGCTCGTATCATCTGTAGTGCACAAGGAAGGGGTCAATTTGCTCTATAGGGACTGAAGTTTGTAACTTTAACAAAAAGAAAAACCATGCCAGTGCGGGTCACGATCCATTTAACTGACAGATGGTCAAATATCCGTCAAAAGTTGCGAGGGTAAGGGGTGAGGTGGGTGTGGGGGGGGGGGTGGTGAGGTGGCGTCACCTGTCCGTGAGCAGCAGCTCGCCGCCGGTCTCGCGCGCGACCGTGACGCACGTGACGCGCGCCATGTACGCGACGGTCTCGTCGAGCTGCAGCCGCGCCACGAGCCCGCCGCGCGCGCAGCCGCCGCGCCGCCCCCCCACCACGCTGCGCAGCGGCGGCGGCCGCCTGCTCAGCTCTGCCGACAACATCCCCAACGTAAATAACTACTAGTACTCTATGGCTAAACTAAAACATCATGACAATCTCTTAGGAAAAATGAAACAATTATTTTATTCGAACATAATTAGAAATAAATCACACAACGAATTCAGAGCCTCCTTTTTTGAAAGCAGTTAAAATGAACTGAAATTAAATTTAAGAAATAAATGAAAACTTGCTAGACTTTTAATTTAGGCTTACAAAATATATTTTGAGTGATAACATGATAATTGAAATTTTCTCCAAAAAAAGAAAAGACCTGTGGTGCCACCTGTCTGGCAACAGTGTATTATTATATATATTAGAAAAAATTTATGAGTCGCGAAACTCAAATTAAAAATGCCGTTCGAATTACTATTAAGTATATTAGAATTATACAAACACGTATAACACAGATGCAAATATAACGAACACAACAAGTCCAAACGTAATGCAGAACGTCGTGATTCAATAACACGCGTAAAGTCCGTCACTTATTAGAATTCCGATTGTAGTACACAGGTCATGCTTCTCTAGTGGTTCTCGCTCGACTAGCTTCCCCCTCCATCAGGTCATTATTTATACTGCGCAATTGCAATGTCCCCGTATCTAAGTCGATTAAATCCGACACACCTGGCTAATGACTGCCATAAAAGATTACAATACCAATAACAATGGGTTGTTTTCTAATCACAAACTTTAAACACAAAGAAAACAAAAGAAGACGACCATACACTCTATTTAGAAGAAAGAGAAAGAGCCGGTGGAAGCAGCTCACCTGTCTTGTAGCGCACCTGGGGCTTGAGGAAGCGCGGCGCGATGTGCAGGTGCGCGCGGCGCATGCGCACGCGCACGCGCCCCGGCCCCTCCGTGGCGTCCAGCTGCCACGACGTCGGGTAGCTGCTCGGGTCGTGCCACACGCCTGTCATACACGTTTCATTACACAGGTATATTTGAGAGGGGGGGGAGGGGGTGGGGGTGGGGGAGAGCGACTTGCCCTGCTCGTGCGTGTGCGCGTCGAGGAGGCGCTGCCAGCGCGCGGCGCGGTGGCTGCGGCGCGCGTGCTCGCGGCGCAGGTGCTCCAGGAAGGCCTTGCGCTCGCCGTTCTGCGCCTCCACCACGGCGCGCGTCACGCCCATCGCCGTCTCCGTCACCTTGCCGCTCAGCGCCTCCTTGCCGAACACCACCCTGTGCGGTGTTCTCGCGTTTCAGTGGTATTTGTACATTTACAGGAATTCTAAACTTAAAATTGATTGTACGGTCAGCAAAAAGAGGTTTGTTACATTTTGAACAAGAAAATATATTTACAATCAAAAGTCAAATAAATATTGCTAATTGTTACGAGGTTTGACTATTTGGTTTCAGTTTCATAGTTAATGAATTAATTGATAACATAACTGTAAAGGAATGGAGAAATGTTTGTCTACATGGTATTGAAGAGAAAAACGAATTTCAGGGCAGGAATGAGGTGGAAGGATGTAACAGTTATAATAAGAAGAACTGTAATACATATCTAACAACCTAATTATATTATTATATGCCTAATTATGTTTCCACTACCTATGTTATTCTTGGGTGTTATACATGTTAAACATTGTCTTGAAATAAACGAGTATTATTCCAACTGGTTGGTTTCACTTGTCTCCCATTATGGTAGCCGTTGCGGAGCCTTAAGAATTAATATCAAAATTAATTAGAATAAACACAAATGATTCATCGGATGAAAGTGAGGATGAGTACGAAATGTCTGGAATTGAAAAAATCTAGTATTAAAAAATATGTTTGATATATATGTGGGAAGAAACCAATAACTTGATCGATATTTAAAACCGTTTATTTAATTTTAATACATCGTAATTCCGCACACATCGTAATATAGCCAACCTCTTAATAATACAATACTCAACTGACAGTGACGTTTACTTCTGATATTGACAACTTTTAAACATAGATAAAGACAAGATAACAGATAAAATATATAAATTATAGTTCAGCATTTGAAATCATTCGACATATATTATTTAAATATTCTTGTTGTCATATTATGAAAATATAGAAAAAGAAGTGTTGTATGTGCTCACTTGGCGCGGGGCGCGCGCTGCGCGGCGGCGGCGGCGGCGCGGCGCGCGCGGTCGGCGAGCGCGTGCCGCTGCGCCTCGGCGGGCAGCGCGTGCGCATGCAGGCGCGCCGGCAGCGCCGCCTGCGACGCCAGCGCCCAGCCGCGCGCCCAGTCCGTGATCGCCAGCTCCACCGCCGGCGGGCCCGCCTCCGCCTCCGCGTGGATGCGCGCTATCATGCTCAGCACGTACACCGCCAGCTGCACACACACACACACACACACGGCATGGCATAAACGACCAAATACACAAATGTCATTAGTTGATTTGAAAATCGCACCTTTTTTAACCGACTTCAAAAAAAGGATTTTTTTTAATGTATGTTCGCCGATTACTCCGAGATTTATGATCCGATTTACGTGAATCTTTTTTTTTTCGACGCGGAATAGCTTCCAACTGGTCCCCTAAAAATTTGACATAGTTTGGCCCAGTAGTTATCATTTTATGAATTTTTTTATGAAAAAATTTCCATTCCGTTCCATATGTACACCGATTACGCTAAGATTTATGATCCGATTTACGTGACTCTTGTTTAGTTTGATGCGGAATAGTTGCCATTTGGTCCCCTAAAAATTTAACATAGTTTGGCTTAGTAGTTTTCATTTTATGAACATTTTTTAATGAAAATTTTCCGCTCTCGTTTCTTGGGACCTATATTTTTTAAGAAGCGCGGCACCTTTCGTAGGTCTACCCATACATAGCTAGGCACTAAAAAGTAACAAATAAATTAAAAAAACTTCGTTTAAAAAACCGACTTCAAAAACTAAAATGTATAAAATAACTTATTTCTAAAGCTATGTATTATTATTAATATAAATTATCTAAAACATCTCTAAGTCGGTGCAAAGTAAAACATAAAAATGACTATATTTTGGAAATTACTAAGCACCGACTTTAAGATGTTTTACATAATTTATATTAATAATAATACATAGCTTTAGAAATAAGTTATTTATACTTTTTAGTTTTTGAAGTCGGTTTTTTTAAACGAAGTATTTTTTATTTTTCAATGTCAAGAGAATATAGCATTAGAAATGTGCATAAAGACCTAAAATAAACAATTTAATAATTTTCAATCTTATATACATATATAAAAATCTTATGTCACAATGATGTTGCCGATAAACTACAAAAGTATTGAACCGATTTTAATCAAATTTGCAAACCGTGTGCAGTTTGATCCAACTTAAAAGATAGGATCCTTTTTATACCGTTGGAACCGGTAGGTGGCGCTGAGATCGGGTTCTAGAATCCTCCTAATCACCGGGAGCGATTTTGTTTTTGTGTGTTTGAGTGGGTTCCCGGATGGTTTAGATTCGCAATTAGACCCGGTAGGTGGCGCTGAGATTAGGTTCTACAATCCTCCTAATCACTGGGAGCGATTTTGGTGATTTTGTTTTTGTGTGTTTGAGTAGGTTCCCGGATGGTTTAGATTCGCAATTAGAACCGGTAGGTGGCGTTGACATCGGGTTCTAGAATCCTCCTAATCACCTGGACCGATTATGGTGATTTTGTATTTGTGTCATGAAACAAAGTCTTTTGGGAATTCAAAAAATATGGCGGTACGAAGTTCGCCGGGTAAGCTAGTTTACATTTTAATTTTAGTATACATTAATATAGTAGATGTAGATGCATCCCTGATGGTTTTGGCACGTCCATGGACAACAATATACGCGCTCACCTTCCTCTGCGAGGTGGGGTCGGGCGGCGTGAGCATGTGCACGGCGGCGGGCGGCGCGCGGTAGAGGGCGCGCAGGAGGGGCGGCTGCGCGGCGCGCACGCCCGGCGCCGGCGCCGCCGCCCACCACACCAGCTCCTGCAGCGGCGCCGCCCACTCGGCGCCCGAGCCCACGCCCGCCCACCAGCGCGCGCGCTCCCCGCCGCCCCCACCGCCCCCACCGCCGCCGCCCACGGCTGCTCGTATACAAACGAACAAAACATTTACTTCAACACATAGCGACGCACTTACAAAGTCAGTAGGGTTGACAAAAAAGGTTACATAAACAGTTGTTGCAATAAATTCAATAATAGTAATACAATACGACAATAGTAATAAAAATAGCAGTTTGATGCTACTATTCGTAAGTTACAATGAATCTGAAATTTTTTGGGCTATACCGTTTTAAATTAATTTTAATCAAAACTATAAAGCTAATATCATAACAAATATAAAGTTTCCCAATGTCAATGACTGTAACTGATATGCAGATTGAATGACAATAGAAATTAATATCACCGATTATTGAGTATATTGGTGACAATATTTTGTAGTTTCTTATTGCATCGTAGTACATATCTTATACTTCTGCAATTCATTAAATTAAAAAAAGCGGTAGTCTTAACTCAAAAATGTTTTGAGTTTCATTTAAATCCCTTTAGTAGTTTTCAGGTGATGCTTTAACAAACATACACAGAAATGTTTAAAAAATTGTATTTTCGGAATCTGTTCAATCACATTATCTGATTTCTATCAATCAATACTTTTGAATTCATGCACATTACATTTAACATACAAGTAATTATAACTTTTTTATAGATGGCGTTATAATTTTATCTTACCTACATGACAGTTCTATATTATAGACTTTGTTCTGCCACAGCTGTGTTGCGAGTTTTATTTCAAATTATAAATCCCTTGTATTTGTGTAGTTTGCAAAAATATAAGTAACAAGTGTTAATGAAACGAGCTATTTCTATTGGCTCAAATGATCTCTCCTTGTAATTTCTGTTTATGGTGTTCATAATGTATTCTCTGGTGCCCTAGTTATCGAAAGTGAAGAGTGAATGGCAGTCACCGGTGAGCAGCGTGGTGAGCAGCCGGTCCAGCAGGAGCGCGTCGGCGCGCAGCGGCTCGTCGGGGGGCAGCGAGGCGAGGAAGTGCACGGCTCGCGTGGCCGTCGCCAAGTGGCGCGCACCCAGCTCGCCGCGCTCCGAGCGCGCCGCGCCCTCGCCGCCCAGCGACACCGCCGACGAGAGCACTGCGCACGCGCAACGCCACCACAACGTCATTTACCTTCTTACATTCATCCGCCTACTCACTTCAAACATTCAGTCGGTCACACTCCACCACAAGAGACTCACAACGGCCGCGATTTTTCCTATTCCATTTGCTTGCAGACATTACAATCATAAATTCTAGTGGAACAGATTATGGAGCGTTGATGTCATTAACGACGAAATACGCAAGTGTCATTGGTTGATTTGACAATCGCGCCTTTTTACTGGCAATCGATAGAGAGAATTAATGCTCTTTGGTCAACGCCCACTTTGACCCAGCTCTTGACATGGGTCGTTGTGAGCCCTGTGTGATCGAAAATTGAGAAAAGTGGTCGCCATGTGGAACGGCAGACGGAGCATTTTGGCAGTTGTGAGATACTAAAAGAACGCGCCCTTAATAGCACTATACGCACTTCGAATTAATTTACACAATGTTAATACAAAATCCGCACTGGTTTCCTTTGAATTTGATTTTAATAACTATGTCAATATAAATTAACTTTTACTCATAAAAATCTCATTAGGTTAGCCTTAACCGTGGAATCAGTTCAGGAGAAAAGTGAAATGATAGCCCTCTTCAAATATTTAGGACTTATATCATAGAGAACCACTAAGTTCTACAAACTATTCTCTTATATAATAAGTATAAGAAATTTGTAAAGTTGTTTAGCGGCTTATTGATTGCACATAACTAAGATCATTGTTGATAATAAACAAACGTGTAAACAATGCAAATATTAAATGTGCAAGTGCATCAAAACCGTCGCATCTTTCAGAGAGTCACTGACCGGTGGTGAAGTAGTTGGCGTATCTGGTGTTGGCCGTGTAGGTGGCGTGCAGCCGCTCCTCCAGGTGGTCCAGCTGCGCCACGTACAGCGCCACCTGCGCGTCGCGCGCCGCGCGCCGCTCGCCGCCCTCCGCCGCCGCCAGCTCCACGAACGACAGCATGTGGTGCAGCTCGCACACGCTCTGCACACGTGCGAACTCAGCTATGATACCACCTGCGCCTAACTTCACGACCGCAACGACCGCCAGCGACGACTGCTTTCGCTTCCACGCTCAATCGAAACGATTACTACTGCGAACGATTCACATTCTACATTCCATTCGAGCGACTCACACGACCACCTTCACGACCGCCATTTTTTGTCCTTGTGAGCGTCGTGTCACCGAAAATGATGACGTCATTGGCGACGTTTTCGCCACGGTCATAAATTTAATGTATTTGTATACATGTATAAGGGAAGGTCGAAATTGTACAGTGAATAAAAAAAAACAAGAAATTAACTTGGTATAACCTTCTAAAGTCGTAATTTACAAGTGTTCTAAATCTGTCAAAACAGGAAGTCCACCAGGAGCAAAAATGTGAAAAGACAATCAGTTGTAGGTACAAATAAATTGCTTAACAACAAAAAAGCTAGTAGTGTAAAAATTCTTTTGCACTACTAGCACTACAAAAAACCAGAAGAGTGCCGATTTCAAGAACAAGCAGCACCGGATCCAGCAGTCTCCTTATTTTATTCTGTCACCTCTACCACATCTTAGAGATTGGCAATGCGTTGGCGTCGTCCTTGGGGCCCAATTCTGCGATAACTATCTGTTCAAAATCGCAGACACTATCGTCTCAATCGTAAGTTTGCATGATTTCGGTATTCTGTTAATTGCAACAGCGTGCCTGTGGCACACCAAAAAGTCGTGAAATAAATGTTTAAATATTTTGATAGTTATTCTATATTCATTTCGGCAAACGCCATTTTTGCTAATGGTATTACAATTTTTTTCTACTATTATTCTGCCACGACGACATCAAGGGAATATTGTGAATTTAGTAGAATACCTATTTTTAACACTATCGCAATGATATTTTGCACAATGCCCAGATATTAAAATAACAGAATTGGGCCCCAGGTATCTGTTAACTACAAATTCATATCTTTGTGTGAATTTTAGTAGTTATTAATCATAGCTAGTGAAAGATCTGAAATGGGAGGCAGGTCACCTGCATGGTGTGGTGCTGCGCCAGCGCCTTGAGGGCGATCCTGTTCAGCAGCTCGTGCAGGTCCTCCACCAGCAGCTCCCGGCCCTCGAAGGGGGCGTCGCCCATCTGGCCGATGGCGCGCACGCAGCGCACCACCACCTCCGCCACCGACACCTCACTTAGCATCTTCAATGACGCCTGCCAATATACGTATTTCAATGAAATTGTAAAATAATATTTTGGAAAATATTTTGGGTTTTAAATTAGTAGCCCTATGTTACTTACATAAAAACTTAATTCAGTCTTGTACATATAATAATAACAAAGAAACTAGGTCCATACAGTCTACACAAAACTGCTCAGCAGAATCACATGTTGTTTAACTAAAAAACGCGATTGCAGTGCCATCTATTTCGTTAATCCATCTATTTTAAGGAAGCAATGTCATTTACTGGGATAAAATGTATTTTAAGTGTTATCTCGGGTTATAAGCTAGCACTATGACCAGTTTCATTCATATACGTTCATTAGTTTCCAAAAAAGATGCGATCGCAGCGCCTTATTCTTCGCTATGTTCGTCTATCCCGCGGAAACGATGTCATTTATCGGGATAAAAGTGTCCTAAGTTATAACCCGGGATATAAGCTAGCTTCAGACAGATAAAAATTCTAAAAAATGTATTTTCAGAATCTGCTAATTCGGATTAGCACCCCTGATTTTTTTCACAAAAGTACAATCTTGAACCATTTACAGATTTATTATGGTATATATAAAACACATCCATGAACAAAAGAAACTGTATACACTCACAAGCTCCGTCTTTTTATATGACAGCAGAGCCCATAAAAATATGGCAAGTCTTCAATTTGAAATATTTTTAATTATCCTTTGCTGGTCAATTATACAAATAAAACTAAAGCAACCTCACCAGACCTCATGAATAGCGTTTGCTATATTGTAGAAACTCAGTAAATGAGCAAATATACCTTTGACCTGCAATGGGAACTAGAGTTCAAGGGCATAAGAAAAGTATTTATTGAATTTTTAGAATGACATAATTTACATATGGATTACTTGGTTGGTTCATCCAAATTGAAAGAAAGAAATGAACCGTCTGGTATCAGGGTAAGCATATCAATTAACATAGTGAGTCACCTTGTCGATGATCCTCCTGACGATGAGCGTGATGTTGTGCGCCAGCGGCACGTCGCGCAGGCAGCCCGGCAGCAGTGCCAGCAGCGGCGGGCAGCGCTGCATCGCCTCCTCCGTCAGGTCCAGCCAGATGTCGTCCTGAGCAGACCAAAGTTAAATCGCTCTTGTCCATTCATACCTACTTCGCAGCTTAAGCGACGTAGCGTATGAGGAGGGACAAAAGTCACGTGACAAAAAGAGTGCAACGCCGCGCCCTCGGGCTTCCGCGGCCGAGAGCGAAGAACGACGTCTGTATCATTCCCGCGGTGACAGTAACAAGACATTCGATACTATAGTGAACGCGTGTGCTATCCTTTCCTCTTTCATGAGTCCAGCAAACATTCAGACGGCCCACCTGATGGAAAGCGGTTATCATCGCAATGTAAAACTAGATCAAAACAGTGACATTGATAAAGGACGTATACCATACGAGGAGTATGGAAAGAAAACACATACTGTGACGACCCAAAATGATTAGGATACGGTGAAAGAGGAGATTGATCAATATAATCTTAAGAAACATAGACCAAATAGGGGTTGAATTCCGAAAAGAACGATATACGGCAGGACAAGGAATCAAAACATGTATCCTATGTAAATCTCAAATGATTGGCAAAAGAGTACGCTTTGCTAATTCTATAAATATCGCGGCGTTGACGTTCCAACTCACATCCAGTTGATCTTCAAGTGGAACGTCACATTTGGTGAGAAGAGCAGCGCACGCGGTCGCCAATTCCCAGGACCCTTCATACAACGATATCTGAAAAAAATTACAATAATTAAACATTCACCAATTAATCTTAACAGTAAAAGCGCCGTCATTTACTAAAGTAATTTTTTTCTTTAAATTGTGAAGTTACGAATGGGTAATTTGTTACACACTTAATAAATCAATTCGATAAGGTTTAAGTCGCGCAATGTACATGCTTGTCACCATAGCTTCCCTAATCAGATAGTCGCCCAACTGGATCCTCCTATTGGCTTCCTTAGTTCATTGAATTGATACATGCGCTTTGCATTTGTTAGAGGACGCAATTTTAATTTAGGGACATGCGTAAATAATGACATAAGAAATTTCTCACTTTTTTGCTTATAACTTCTTTAATTTTTAATTTAGGTCAAAAAGTTATGTAAACATATTTGTTATATATACAATTTGCTACAAATTATGACTTTACAAAGTTTTTGTAAGACGCATAGTTTCTGAGATATCGCGAAAAAAGTGTTTTCACCCCTTTTTCCCAGATGGCAGCCGGGGGACAAGGGTGGCGACCCCACAAACTTGAGGTTAAGCTTCTATTGACTTCCCACACATGTCCCAAAAATAAAATTGCGTCCTCTAAAAAATGCAATATTCGGTCCTTAAATTGTAAGATTTCAATGAACTACCTCGAAGTTGTAAAGTGATTTATTACAAATTTTCACCACTAAGTCTTTAACTTGTACACCTTCATCGACCAGGGTATCCTAGGCCCACGCCATCAGTGTAGAACGATATATATATTTGTTTGGGCCACTTCGTAATTCTCCCCTATTCAAGGACAGGCAGACAAACGTGCGCCGGTTTGCTCTCTCCCCGCCCCCACTGCATCCGCCCCGCGGACGCCCCGCACGCGCAGGTTAAACGCAACGATAAAACCTGTGTCGCGTGCGCAGCCCTAATTCACACAGACTTCATTCGCGAGTGGTATCCAGTACCTTCGAACCATCATACCAGGCCTGGTAAAGGCAACGTGGCGACGAGACAACCGTGAGTACTGTTTTGATCTGCTAATTTTTGAATCGTGGAAAATAACGATGTGGCTACACTCTTTCACCGCCATTCCGCATTTTTTATTCAGGGCCTTTGGCCTCTTCGCCCCCACAATATTACACTAGAGTTTACCTCTAGTGCGTGTCTCTTGTTTATAGAGCAAGCAGTACAGGTTATATTGTATTAAATTTTTATGTAATTGTCCCCTGAAGATTCACTTCATTTTATACCGCTAACTATACCATCCCCCGTCTATCTGTAAACAACATAAATTACAAAATTTGACAAAAATTACAAAATAGATAACATGGACCCAGTGGTCCAAGTGGACTAAGTGGACCTAGTGAACCAAGTAGAGCCAGTGCACCCAGTGGACCAAGTTACCCAGTTGTCAAGGTGGACCCAGTTCAATTGGGTCCAAGTGGTCCAAGCGGACCCAGTTGTCCAAGCGGACCCAGTTGTCCAAGTGGACCCAGTTGTCCAGGTGGACCCAGTTCAATTGGACCCAACGGTCCAAGTGGTCCAAGAGGACCCAGTTGTGCAAGTGGACCCAATGGTCCAAGTGGACCCAGTGGTCCAAGTGGACCCAGTAGTCCAAGTGGACCCAGTAGTCCAAGTGGACCCAGTTGTCCAAGTGGACCCAGTGGCCCAAGTGGACCCAGCTGTCCAAGTGGTCCAAGTGGACCCAGTGGATCAAGTGAACCCAGTGAACCAAATTGACTAAGTGAAGTAAGTGGACCCAGTGGTCCAAGTGGACCCAGAGCACCATGTGGACCCAGTTGTCCAAGTGGACACAATGGTCCAAGTGGACCCAGTGGCCTAAGTGGACCCAATGGACCGAGTAGACCAAGTGGACGAAATGGACAAAATTACAAACCTATCTTAGTTGCCGGGATAACCTTTACATAAATCTATCCCATTATCCGGGATAAAAGGTATCTCTAGTTCACCCTCGGTAATAAATTACATGTATACCAAATTTCAACTAAATCGGTCCGATCGTTTTTCCGTAAAAGCATAACAAACAGAAAGACAAACATATTTTTATCCCGGAAACTATCCCGTTTTTCGGGATAAAAAGTATCCTATGTTAAATCTCGGCATCGAAAAAATATATATACTGAGTTTCAGCCAAATCGGTTCAGTAGTTTTTACGTGAAAACGGAACAGACAGACAGACAGACAGAGTTACTTTCGCATTTATATTATTTCGCTCATATTGGTCCTTCGAGCCGGATATGAAGCAGCGACCTATGTCCAGATTTCGTCCAAGATACCAAGTTGAAAACGGTGTACCTGGTTGGCCAGATGTATGTAGTAGTGCTGGTGGCGCAGCCTCCTGGCGAGGTCGGGCGGCGCGCGCCGCAGCAGCGCCGCCACCACGCGCACCAGCGCCGCGCGCACGCACGCCTGCTTGTGGTTGCCCAGCACCAGCAGGCTCTCCGCGGATATCGGCCCGCACACCGCCTGCAACGACCTTAATTATATGACGAACCTCCTTCCTTCGTTTCATTCAAACATCAACAATGAGCAATTAAAATACAACTCTTTATAGTGAACTATAAAGAGTTTTTCATTAATTCATTCAATGTGTCTACAAAAATAAAGGATCGATTTTCTTATGTTGCGGACGTCCAAAGTGAGGTAAAACAGTCTTTAAACAGATAAAGATGATCATCTATTTTTTTTTGTCAATCTCTATACTAATTAAAAACTTGCATGAAAATATGAAAAATATAATATGAAAAAAAAAACTAATATTGCAATACTTTCAGTATTGCAATATTAGTTTTTTTTTTAATGAACAATAAAAAAATGTTATAGATGCAATTGCGGTGTACCTGTTTGAGCGCGTGTTCGGGCAGCACGGCCACGGCGTCGCGCAGCAGCAGCAGCAGCCCCTCGCACGCGCACCAGCCGGGCAGCGCGCCCGCGCGCACGCGCCGCTGCGCACGACCACACGCTTATTATATACCCTTCCACTCAATCAAATGGGATACAAAAAACTTCTACAAAGACATTAAAAATAAATTATATTTCTGTATCATAATATACATCCACAACTTAATAACATGTCTATAATCCCTGCTATCTATATCCTAACAAAGTTTAAATTTCCTCTAACTAAGTAGAGTATTATATAATATCAGCCCACCACAAATGTCCCACAGCTGGGCTCGAGCCTCCCATTATAGAGAAGGTATGACACATCGGTTATCTCGATGTCCAGGAAGCATCACGATGTTTTATTTCACCTTTGTTAGCACGTGGTGATTGTAATAACATGCACATTAGGTCATAAAACTGCCTAAGTGGCGTATGCGTTCCGGCCAGAATCGAACTCCCGCCCTTTGAGTTTGGGACGCGTGTACTAGCCATTACGCTACAACGACTAAGTAGAGTATTGAAATTAATATTTTTTGTTTTGTTTTATGTATGTGTCATAATATTTTAAATTCGGATAAAAACTCAATGAACAACGAAAAATGTTTAATTTATTTCCATCAAATTATCAATTTATTTCGTTAATAACCTTTATACCTACATTTGATTTAATTAATTCTATTTAAAATAATCGATTATAAAATTTAATCGAATAAGCTATTGTTTTTGTTTACTTTCTAAGACGATTTGGTTCGTATAGTATGTTCTGCGCATTCACTTGGCGCTAACTGCAGACGGGTCACGACTCATCGGCCGTGCTGTACACCTAAGACAAGTTTAAGTGTTAGCGACTATATCACGCGAATGAAGCTAAGGGTTTAATGCGCTATTTGTCACGAGACATTGTTAATAACATTAATCATTAACAGATAAGGTATGTATGTATACGTATACACTAATGTAGGTAATCGTTAACGCATTCGTTTTTAACGTTGTTAGCAGTCTGGCGAAACTCCTATACAAAAGAAATGATATACGAAACGAACGTCCTTTTTAATGGCGGCTATAATCTGTTAAAATTACGAAGAACACTCGGAACTTTGGGACTATATCGGGCTACGATTCTTTTACACATAGATGGATTACATCAACCGCCATTTTGACTGTCATTAGTGTCACTAGCAAGGCAAGGTAAAAGTACTCTTACTCTGTGTGTAGTTTGTTATGGTTTTCTAAAGTTATATTTTCGCGTATAAATTGTATAAAAGTGTATTAATAATCATTAAGTTGGAAGAAATTTGTTGTCTGTTTTTCATCGAGTGTTTCTAAAAAACAAAATGAGAAAAATAACGTGTGAAATTTGTGGTATAAAAACATGCCGGGTTGGTGTGAACAAACGTGTTTTTATGGCTAAATTTCCATTAGATGAAGAACGGTAGGCATAATTAGATATGTATTTCTTTATAGAAGTGAATTCTAGTACAATTCCTAAAGGTTGACTGCATTTTAACCAAAAATAAAATTTTAACAAAACATTGCTTAGTGATAACCCATCATTCGGATTTATCGACATCGATGTTTAGTTATAGAAATTACGGGAGGCTATGTTTAGCAGTGGGCATCTACAGTCTACCCTGATGATGATAATGATTTAGGGAAGTAATATCAATGTTTTCTCAATTAGTTGGTTTTGTCCTTATAAATTTCCTTACATGTAAAGCTACACTTGGTCAAAAGAGTGCATAAAATATATGTATTAATGGTATAATTTTAGCATATTACAATATTGTGTAAAGTTATTTTGTAACATTATTATAGTACAGTAGTTTACGTAATTTATAAGTAAAAATAACTCTTCGCCCACTTTTTAGGTGTAAACAATGGGTCAAAGTAACAGGAAAAGAAGACTTAGTCTATGTGCCAATTGAAAAATTGCATCAGCTGAAATATATTTGTGAAAAGCATTTCCGAAGTAATGATTTCAAGAAGAAAAAAACTCAACTGAAGAAAGCTTCTATTCCGAGTCTGGAAATCTCATCTACACTTACTACACTATTATCTGATGACATTTTAGTTGGATTTCCACTACATTGTAATGCTAGAAGTCAACCATTGCCAGCCAGAATAACTGATAATGTGCAGCTCTCATACAGCGGTGAGATATACACCGCATACTTATATGCGGTGACATATACAGATATTTATGGATTTGCAAAGCACATCCTGATTTCTCAATGTATTACTTGGCTATAATGATATAATTTATGTTTACAGAATTATCTTCAGTCATACAGAAGGAACATAACTACCACCAAGCTTTTTTGTGTGAACCAAGTTAGTTAATTTAGTTTATTTGCTTCATGTCAATATATTTCATGTCTTTATCATGCACGGCCTTACAATGATATTATGTCGTTTTCATTTTACAGAACCTTCAACATCAACCTTACAAATGGATATCATACTAGAAACGGATTGTTCTACTGCAGGTAATAAGCGTTGTAATAATATACTTAATAACTTACGTGTTTTTACACTGATTTTCTTCATGTTTCAGCACCATTAATGTCACCAAGAAAACATCAAGACAGACAAGCTGTCCCAGTAACACCTCGGAAGCGAAAGTTAATGAAGAAACTTAAATTAAGTCGACTTTTAATAAAAAACCTCCAACAGAAAGTTAATAAGATAGATAACATAACATCACCTGTCTTGAAAAGTTTGATAGAATCTTCTATAGCTAACCAAAGTCGCAAACCTAAAGGCAAACGTTGGACTAAAATAAATAAAACCGTAGCTTTAGCTATTTACAAAAAGTCGCCTAAAGCGTACAGATATTTGTCCCAACTTTTACCTATGCCTAGCATTAGAACGCTTCAAACAGTATTAGAAAATATGAAAATGGATACCGGCATCGATCCCATGAGTATGCATCACCTAAAAAAAAAATCTGCAAGTTTATCAGACAAAGATAAAACTTGTGTTATTCTTTTTGACGAAATAGCACTCAAAAAAAGGCTAATATATAATTTTGCCACGGATAAAATAGATGGTTATGAGGACCTAGGCGATGATAAACGATCTGAAAAAATTGCTGATCACGCATTAGTTTTCATGCTTCAAGGGGTTCATAAAAGTATGAAACAGCCCATTGCACACTATTTCGTTAAGGGCACTATAGCAACCGATAAATTAGCTATTATAATAAAAGATGCAATTCGAACTGTAACTGAAGCTGGTTATGAGGTAATAACTACGGTTTGCGATCAGGGACCAACGAACATGGGTGCATTAAATTTGCTGAAAACTTGGGGAAATTCAGCGGAACCGCATTATTTTTTTCTTAATGGAAAAAAAGTCTTTATAATATATGACGTGCCACATCTTTTCAAATCAATACGAAACAATTTCATGCAGGGCGGAGAACTGGTAATGGATAATAAAAAAGGGAAATGGGCCCATTTGATCAAACTTGAGGAAAGAAATAGAATCAGTCTCCATTTCAAAAAAATACTAAATTACACGTGAACCCCAGATTTAGAGCCAAAATGAGAGTTAAGCTAGCCGCTCAAATCTTGAGTAATACAGTTGCAGCTATACTAAAACTACAGGCTGATAGTGTTGAAAACAAAGGAGAAAGAGCGGAAATACTTCAAACAGCACACATAGTTGAAGAACTTGATCAATTATTTGATTGTACAAATGGGCCAGCGTCTAAAAACGATATAAAAAGAAATATTCGTCAAAATGTCAGTAAAAATAGTTTTCACCATAGGAGATGGATTGAATTTAAAAGTAAAATTAAAACCCTTCATTTCTTAAAATCAAACAGTCAACTGAGATTGAGAAACATTAGATGTGTAAATGGATACTTAATCACATTGTCATCTCTACAAGATATTTGGCACTATCTGCATTTAGTAAAAAAAATCAAATATATGAACCTGCGTCAATTTAACCAGGATGCATTGGAAAATTTATTCGGCCAAATACGTCAACATTGTCCTACTAATAGAAATCCAACGTGCCATCATTTCACTTGTGCATTGAAGTCTGCGATTCTAACACGTCTCAGTGCACCACTGAGCAGAGGGAGCAACTGCCAAAAAGATAATAATGTAATCATTATAGACTTTCAGGAAATTGTTTTTCCTATTAAAAAATACCAGCCTGTGAAACAGACAGAGAGTGCAGCCGGTGACGATTGTGACCACATCAAAATCGATGATTTTCAAGATGTTCCTGTTTTACACTTAGCTGATAATATTGAGCAACAAAATTACTTGGCGGACATTGAAGACAAATTCAAAAAATTTGAAAAGCAGCCCACAGTATATGTGAGTGGCTATTTAGCTTCTGTCCTTCTGAAAGGCGTGGACTGTCTAAAATGTATAGTTGCCATGAAGGTTTGCAACCCGCAACCAAATACAATATATAATTATATTGCTTTGCGAGAGTGGTGGACGGACAAAACCTCATTAATATACCCTAGTCTTGAGTTATGTCAAGTAATAGACGATGCGACAAGTATTTTTGATGAGAAAGTGAAACCAAATATCTTCTCAAAAAATATATGCAGCTACTCTAAAACAGAAATACTTGCAAATGTTGATTTGTCGTGGATGTGTGAGGAACACAAAAATGTAATGGTGGAAAAATTATTGCAACGCGTAAGCCTACTTTTAATAAGAAATCACTGTAACTTAACAAATCAATCATTTGCGCTCAGTGAAGAGGACTCTGCAGATGCGATGAAGAAGGCGCAACAGCAAGGCATTGCAAAATAAATACAATTAATAATATATATATAGTCTTCACATGATCTGACCAAGATTATGTCTGGACTTCTAAAGAGATTGTGACTTCTGAGTCTGTTTCGGCCTTTGTTCTGAGAGTAGTCAGATAGGAAACGCCGACCTCATCTAGTTCTAAAAAAATATTATTATTGGCGTGTGTTTGTAAAATCTATATATAAAAATAAAATTATCAATAGCATGGGTAATTGTTTAATTCTTTGTAAATAAATATATTTTAAAAGAATCTGAGTTTAAATATTCTTTATTTATTTCCTGAAATCCAGAATTTTGTAGTCGATATCGATAAGTCTTCGCTAGTCACCACAGCCCACATCACTAATAATGACATATTGGCAGCATTGAATCACGTTTTAAATCCGTTAGGTTGGTACAGACTAGAGAGCACGTTTCATACATCGTTTGTTTCTATGGCACTCCCGTCTCTTAAACGTAGTGTTACATACTCTTTGGTTGTTAGTCGCATTTGTGCGCAGTCATGCGCGGGCAATGGTTGCTACTTTTTAACCGACTTCAGAAAAGGAGGAGGTTCTCAATTCGTCGGAATCTTTTTTTTAATTTTTTTATACAACATCAACAGAATGGCTTTATCTGGTAAAATAATCCTAATACACATCAAGGATTGACAGCAATTTATCAATTCAGGATGCTAAAGTGAGCCATATAATCTGAAAGTTTTGAGAAATGAATATATAATGCGACGATCTCACCTGATGGTATATCCCGCCGGTGCACATCTCGACGGTGGTGTGGTTGACGTCCTCGACATCTACAACAATGTACTCGGTGAGGTCGTCGTGCTGCCGGGCCGCCGCCTCCCCCCGCCCCGTACCCTCGCCACCCTCCGCGCCCTGTGCGCAAAGCTCTGCAACCGCCACCCATAGGCTCAACCGCGATCACCGACAACCGATTCATATTAGTTTGCAAGCCTACGTGAACATCTTCACGTAGTGTGCAATGTGCAACAAGACTTAATATACGACCAAAGATTTTCTTGACGACCGCACCGGGAATGGGAATAATGCCACCGCTACCAAACTCTATGAGTAATTTTACATACAAATTATATTGTTAAACCTTATATTAGTTGAAAATACTTAAAAAACCACAAAGTACATCTTTATATACGCGCCGCGGGTCAAGATCTAGTACGAGCCCTTGTTTAAAGAGTAGGCGGTACAGATTTCATTGTATTACATTTTTATGTATTTGCCCCCGTTAGATTCACTTCATTTTACATCGCGAACTACCCCATCCCCGTCTGTTTGTAAACTATATAAATATCAAACCTTAACAAAATAGACAAAATGAATAAATTGAACGAAATAGACAAAAATGACAAAATCACAAAACCTTTGGGGGATAACCGTTACATATATTATGTATACCAATATCTATCCCATTATCCGGGATGTTAAGTATCCTGTGTTCATCCTCGGCATCGAAAAAATATATATACTGAGTTTCAACAAAATCGGTCCAAGACTTTTTCCGTGAAAACGTAACAGACGGACAAGAGTTACTTTCGCATTTATAATATTAATAGGGATAATAGGGATTCTTTTGTGCGTGTATGTAACGGCTGGACCAATTTCGGTGATTTTTTTTGTGTGTTCAAGTGGATTTGAGCATGGTTTAGATTCACAATTGGATCCGGTAGGTGGCGCTGCAATCGAGTTCCATATTTTATTTATTCAGGTCAGGACAACGTGTGCCGGGACAGCTAGTATATAAAGGGAAGTTCTTTTCCTCGAACAATGACTAAAATGCCTTTGGAAGTGGTGTCATGACTTCCAATGAGCAATCTGTAAGAGTAGATTTTCAAATACATACATAAAGAATGGTCACCCAGTAGTGTTTAAATTCAACTACAAATTACGGACTACTAATGTGTTTAAATATTGTCGACGCAAAAATGGTTTACTTTATTTCTTATATTAAAGCGAAGATAATTGATGAAGTATAATAATTTACAACGTATTACGCCATTGACCACGAAAATTGCACTCAATCACATGGAGTAGACGTCAGGTGGTAGGAGCTATTATCAGTTTCTTAAGAAACAATCAATTAAATGTGTGATTATTCTTTGGATTCGATTGACACTATAAGAATATTATCATGAATTGTCATTCATGCAGAATATTACAATTACTCATAACTAGAGAAGAACTATTCTAAGACGAGATGGCGCATGCCTTTTTATTAGAAACTGCACTTAATTAGAAGCATATTATATTATGAAGTAATTAAAAATCTGTGTAATATAATGTTAAATTAGCATAGAACATAGAATAGAGATTTATTAATGTTAATAGATGCAAGCGAAGCTTTGAAAGGCACTGAGCAAGTGCTTTAAAATGGCGTAAAATGTATGTGCAAATATTATGTAAAATAAAATTAACTGTTACCAGCACGTTGGGGTTTTGATGGAAAATCAAACACTTAGAGTTTTAATATGCTTAAAACATATCGTTAAAATTATAGATGTACACAAACAGATAAGCAGGTATATACTTAAAATGATTAGTTGAAATTTAACTCACCAGCAGTTGTGTCCGAATTTTCAGAGGTAGATGACATGTGATGTTTTCTGCAATAAATATTCAGCATTTAGGGATTTCAACATGTAACAATCTCGCTTTATAGGTCAATCACTATAGTGCAGGGAGTTATTTAATGTAGAAAATTTCCTACTCACCGTCCTTCCTTAATTTGCATATTAATCAACCCTTTCATCTGCTTGGTGGACTCGACACTGCTGTCCATCCTGTCTTCCTCCCTGTGCCCCATCTCCTTCATGGGGACCCCCTCGTTGTCGTCCGTGGACGCGCTGGACACACTCGGCGTCTCCGGGTCAGCTTTTCTCTTAGTGCGTCTGGAGGGTTTCCGCTTGGAGCTGGACGCAAACTCGCTCATCTCTTGTGATTCGGGCGTCAACAGGAAATAGAAGTTCGCCCTCGAATGAGTCACGAATGTGTCGCTGGCCTGTCAAAGGTTTAATGAGTGTATTGGAAATAAAATATTTTGCTCAAAAACAACCCTTTACTTTGGTTTGCTATTTGACATTCTTTGACAGGAATCTTTACAAGCTATACTATGATTTGGTATAAAATGTGGTTTTTTTTTTCAAAATGAGTCGATACGATTCTTGACTAGGATAATTGATTTTTCAATAATCTTATGATATCACTTTTGTTTTTATCAAAATTCTTCACTATTTAGCTTAGTTTAGGGTTTGTCCCAAACGTTTTACATGAAAAATTGAGCCTGTGTAATTACTTGACCTCCCTGACTGACATATCAATGCACAGTGCCATAACTATTGGTGTTAGGACCGTGTACACTTGCATGCAGTTTCTATCTGTACTGCTTATGCGCACTAAAAAGTATTTTTCAAAATCAACATCTATAGGGGTGCCAAATGGAGGTGAAAGTTCATACGAAATAGAAAATAAGGTACACCTTTATTGTCGTTTTTGGAAATTCTAACCCCAAGGTAACAGGGGCTATTTTACTCAATCATTATTTTTGCTTGTAATAATAATATTATTAAGACATAATTTCAATATTATCATGAAAGTAAATACTAGGAATGACAATTGTTTTGTAAGAAAATTATTTCTGGAAAAATCCTTAAATCTGTGTTTTTAAAGACTTGAGTAGCGAGTGTATATTGTCCGTTCCCCTAAAAGTGCAGTGTCGGTTTTGGAATGACATACCTGATGCATGAGCAACAAGAAGTCGCACAAGAGCGCGACCTTGTGCAGCAGCGGCGGGGTGCCCATCAGCCCCCGCACCACCTCCACCAGGGTGCTGCTGGCCGACGGGTCCAAGGGGCCGCACTCCGAGTTCAGGAATCTCTCCTACAAAGTAATATCATCGTTTAGCATTAGGCGAAGCTATTTATCATAAACATATGATGTCCAGCGGGGAACATGGTGCGCACCTTGCACGCGAGCAGCAGGTGCGTGAGCAGGCCCCCGCGCGTCATCTGGTAGTGGTTGAAGGCGCGGCGCGGGTGGTGGTGGCCGAGCAGCTCCGCCGCGCAGCGCAGCAGCAGCGCCCAGCAGCAGCCGCGCTCCACGCGCCGGCTGCCGCCCGCCTCCACCTCCCACCTTATCTCCTGCCAATACAGACAGAGATATTCACTAAATGCATATCAAAGTACAGCGGCAGTTACATCAAAAACTCAATTTAAAAACTTTTTGCTGTCTGCCTGTCTGGATGTTCCAACTAATCTCTGAAACGGGTAGACCGATTTTAACGGTACTTGCACTGGCAGAAAGCTAATGTTATAAAGAGTACCATAGGCTTCTTTCGAAATTAGGATTCCGTGAAAAAAAAAATCACGAAGTCGCGGAAAACAGCTAGTATCTAATAGTGAACTATAACTTAGAATCCCCATGAATTAATTAGTTTCACGATATTTCTGTTTATCAAGAGATTGTTGTAAATCTTAAAGAAATCAAAGCTGGAGTAGCACAAGGAAGTGTTCTAGGCCCGGTCCTATACCTATTATACACATGTGATATTCCAGAACTGGAAAATAACACCATCGCTACCTTTGCAGATGACACTGCCATAATGGCCACAGGAGTCACACACGAGGAAGCTGTGGAAAAGCTACAAAATGCCGTGAGTGAAATATATTATTGGACCAAAAAATGGCGAATAAAACTTAATGAATCTATGTCTATTCACATTGATTTTACAAACAAACAGCCTAACTATCATCCGGTATATATAAATGACCAAATTATACCATACGAAAATACAGCCAAATATTTGGGTATGACATTAGACGCTAAGTTTCGCTGGAAAGCCCATGTCAAAAAGATGTACTGGCTTCTCGGCAAATATTCTGCTTTGACAGTACCTAATAAGATACTCCTGTATAAACAGATTGTAATGCCAGAGTATGGACCTATGGTATACAACTACGGGGCTGCACCAAGCCAACCAATTTAAACATTATACAGAGGTTCCAAAATAAAGTACTCAAGGACATGGTTAATGCTCCTTGGTACATAAGATCAGACGACCTCCATCGAGATTTAAAAGTGGACCTCGTCATTAACGTAATAAAAAAAAAAAGCTGAAGCCCATCAGAAACGGCTTCATCACCATGTAAATGTCGAGGCCATCCAGCTCCTTGATAATACCGATTTATTAGGAAGACTCAAGAGGACAAAACCGTTTGAGTTAGTGTTATAATACTTTCATAATAATAAAGTGTAGTGCTATGTGCTAAACATTAAAAAAGTGTCTTCTCCTTAATAAAGACAATAAGAAACGTGTTATTGGACACATTCTTAGTTTAAGTTATATCTAGTTATTTTAGGTCAGATTTAAATTACTCATTAGTCTCATTTCCTAGATTAGATTGTAATTTTAATGTTGTATCACTAAGATGCATCATTTATGAAAAAAAAGAGATTGTTGTGCCAATGAATGTCTATGGTTTTCCCCTCTGTGACTACAATAAGAGTTTATTAAATATTTTAGCCCCCTTTCGAGGTCAACTGCATATAGGCAACGCGATACTTTAAGTGTGGCAAATGTTCATAGGAGACCCGGTGGCTTTCTTTCAGATAGGCTATCCCTATGTTTCATCGTTCTCACAGCCAGTCGCAGTCGACTACAGGACGCACGGTCCTTCTCTTCCTCAGCTCCTATCAGCGAGCCATTCCTCATTCTATCCATTTAAAAAACCACTCAACATGCTCCCTGCATAGCTAGGTGAGTAACTTTAGTTTGCGGACAAATCCTGCTCGTCTCACTCCAGAATGGGAAGAACGCTCTGCTCGAAGACTTTCCTCTTCAAACACTGCAGAATCCATGTTAGCTATTAAACGAATACACAAGGCCACCTGGCTTTAGGGAGCTGTATTAGGGGTACCTTGGCGTCGAGGTGCCTCCATGCGCGCGTCAGCAGCACGAGCAGGTCGGGCTCCAGCAGCACGGCGTCGCCGCGCGCGCTCACCACCACGCTGTCGCCGCAGATCGACAGTATGGGGGCGCTGCACGCCTCGTTTATCACCACCTGCAATTATTATCTATTTGTTTATACTTCAAAGAAGCAGAGATAATATTTTCTTAAGTTTTCGCGACTTGTACACATAATAAAACTACGTTTTAACGGTTTTAAGCGCGGTAATTTATTTGATTTTTGGTTTATCCGACGTTTCGGCCGTGCCTGGTTCGTCTCACCACCATCCTAGTCAGTTAGCTACCGTGGGCAAATCTTTGTTTCAGAGAGCACATAAAATCAGTGACGGGAACCACGTGGCTGGAGAGCTTCAGCACGTCAAGCGAGTCTTACAACGCAATCAGCTGAAGACTCCACACCAACGTCACAAAGGCCCCAAACCACCTTCAGTTGAGCGGTGCCCTGTTACCCTACCCTACATCAAGGGGGTCACAGACAGAATTGGTCACATCCTCAGGCAAGCTTCAATCAAAACATATTTCAAGCCGCATAAAAAGATAACCCAATTTTTGAGACCTGTGAAATGAAATATCCCACTCCAGGATGCAGGTGTTTACAAGCTCGATTGTGAATGTGGATTATCATACATTGGGCAAACAAAGAGGAGCATAAAAACACGGGTAAAAGAACACATTGCTGACATGAAACACACAAGGTCTACGAAGTCTGCGATCAGTGAACACACGCTGGATAAACCCAACCATTACATCAAATTCGATAACCCACAAATCCTCGCGAAAGAGAATCGTTTTATACCAAGAATGATGCGTGAGGCTATTGAAATCAAAAAACACCCAAATTTCAATAGAGAAGACGGTTGGCAGGTACCACCTGTTTGGGATCCAATCATTAAAACTATTAAGACCCAAACCCAGCAAAAACCAACTGCCAGACCTCAAGACACTGTGAGCTCTTTCTGCGTGCAACGAAACAAACCAACTTGACTGATAATTTCTTTTATTTTTTCCTTCCACTCATTTTAATATTATATAAAAAAAAAATTAGAACTAGGCATGTTTGCTGAAGAGTTTCTTGCGCCGCTTCTTCTCTTCAAGCCACAACCTGTTGTGAAGCGGTGGTAAATTAGATTAGGCTCCCATAGCGTAAATAATATCCATAAACAAAATTAAAACTAAATAATTAAAATGAACAAGTTGACGGTAGGCTGAATAAAAACTTTGACAATACACGTTTGACAAAAGTCATCTTTGTCTTCCGTGACCACGGCCACTGAAAAGCGGCCGAAACGTCGGATAAACCAAAAATCAAATAAATTACCGCGCTTAAAACCGTTAAAACGTAGTTTTATTAAGCAGAGATAAGTTACCATGTAAGAGTCGGATGATACAAATCTGCTTGGATGTTTTGTTTTCACGGTGCGATCAAGAAACAGAAGGGCGAAAACAGACAATAGATTATTGTTCCCCAGCTGCAAATTGTCTTTACAGAAAAATGCAAACTCTATGTCGGTGAAGGTTTATAACAAACTTCCAGAAGATTTTAAATATTTGCCCACAAATCTTTTTAAACAAAGACTACATAAATGGTTGTTGGATAAATGTTTTTACTCTGTTAACGAATTTTTAGGATAATTTTTTTGACAATAATCATGATTGACATTAATGTATATTTTTGGTCCTTGTTAATTTTATAATAATAATTGTGATGGTGTGTTTTTAGTAATCTTCTTTCTTGAACATTTGCACGCCTTATAGGCAAAACATGTGAACCTTGTATTCTAATGTCACCTCAAATTTATGTACCATGTTTTAAGCAAGTAAATGAATTTGAAATTTGAAAAGAACTGACCTTTGGACTCTCCAAGTTTAAGCTACACGTTACATCTAAGTATTGCTAATTAAGCCCCGATCGGCAATCTTGTGGGCCTAGAGCCGATCGAGCCGGAGAAACATCAGAAATTCAATCTGTACTTCGGAATTTCAACTGTGCTCCGAAATTCCAATTGTATTTCAAAATTCCAGCTGTACTTCGAAATTTCAACTGTACTCCGAAATTCCAACTATACTTCGAAATTCTAACTGTAATTCGAAATTTAAACTGTACTTCGTAATTCCAACTGTACTTCGAAATTTAAACTGTAATTCGAAATTTCAACTGTACTCCGTAATTCCAACTGTACTTCGAAATTTAAACTGTAATTCGAAATTTCAACTATACTTCGAAATTCCAGCTGTACTTCGAAATTTCAACTGTACTCCGTAATTCCAACTATACTTCGAAATTATAACTGTACTTCGAAATTTCAACTGTATTCCGAAATTTAATTAGTACTTTCAGCGACATCAAAATTACACCAGTATGCTAGCCAAGAAGGTTACATTTTAACGTTTTTTTTTTAAATATTTTATCATCAGCAACAATTGCACTAGTTCCGCATCAAATCACTAACAACCTAACCTCGAGCAGATGGTGAGTGGCCTCGCAGTCGGGCGCCGCGAACACCGTGAGCAGCATGTCCAGGGTGTCTTCGGAGTACAGCATCGCGTAGAGGCGGTTGTCCACGCGGCACGCGCGCAGCAGCACGCCCAGTGCCATCGCCTGCTCCTCAGCCGTGCCCTTCAGCTCCACCACCTGCAGAGGTTATAGCGACAACTAATGTGGCCAAAAGAATCTTATTTATAGGGTTAACGAATAGAATGTTCAACGCCCTTAACAAATGTATTATTGCAAAGTTGGTTCTGCGTAATGTCTTTTATTAGTGTGTTAGTTAGAGCATTATGGCGTAGGTGGAGCAGGAGCATCAGGCCGGCTGTCTGTCAGTTTGCCTACAATGAATCTACAGCATTTTTCATAAAAACATGTTAATTAATGTTCTAAACATTAGTTAATTAAGCAACTGATTAAGCCTTAAACATTATTTAAAACTTTCTTATTCATAAACAAAATTTTTACATTACTACCTAAATATTATTTAACTTCTTTACCCAGGCAGCTTTTTGGTAGCATATGGGCGGTACAAGCAATCTTTTTATTTAAAACATATAGTAATAATGTTTTTGTCGACTGACGCTACTTAGTACATGGAAGAATGTTATTTATAATCGAAGCTAGGTTGACGACGATTGTAATTTTTTTTCATATTGTTGTTGTAAATATTTCATCTTAAAGTCCAACCTATATTTATAAACCTTAACACTAGAGCGCCTGACATCGTATATATCTAATACATCTTGCCCAATGATGTGTAAATCGTCACCAAAAACAAATTCCATTTTTGTCCCAATCTTTACGAAATCCAACGCCACCTATTAAAAGCAAGTTACTTAAGGTGGGGTGAGCTAGTTTGAACAGGTTATTGGCAGTGTGAAGTGTGTAAGTGAAGGTCGTTTACCCTCGCGTAGAGGAGGAGGAGCATGTCGGGCCCGCCGAGCAGGTAGAGCGCGGGCGCGACGCCGCGGTGGCGGCTGGGCAGCGGCGCCCCGCGCCACGCCGGCGACAGCGCCTCGGGGACGGGTGCGCCCGCGCCGCCCGCCGCCGGAGCGCCCCCCGCCGGCGCCGCCCTCAGCCCGCCCGCCGCGAACACTGCCCACATTGCATTACATTCGGCGAAGACAGACAGACTGGCCTCCCATAACAAGTTATCACTTCAAAAGCATCCAAGTAAAACATTACGATAGAGGCATCTTAGACAAAACATAATGAGGGTAGTCACTTTTAAGAAACTTACCCGTTTGTATAGCCGCTGTTTGATGATATAGGTTCATGATATTCGGCGCATGCGCACCGAACGTGAGCAAAAGGTTGTCATGAAGCTCGCGCAATGTCGACGTTGACATCTCGTAAACCTACCAAAAGGAAATTTATATGCGAACAACAATCGACTATAAGCTAGTTAGGAATATAATAATCTAGTGCGCAGTCTTCTCTCGATTTCTTTGTACAAAAATAACTTAAACATACCGCTAAAATAAATTGTAAATCACTTTTTGTGACAAAGTTAAAATGATTAAAATACTCACTTGGTCCCAGTCAATGTTGGAATCCAATACGTTTGGTGTCAATATAAGCGGGTAGTTCGGAGATTCACATCGTACCTAAACAATGCGAAATATGTTAGAAAATAATGTGTGTGTGTTTGTATGTCACTGCTTGTTTTATCTAAATTTACATTTAGTATTTATATACATAAAACAAGGTGAACCAATCCAAAAAATATTAGAAAAATGAACTGAGTTGGATTTAAGGGGCAAAAATTATCAGCTGACAATATCAAATGTATAATATAAACATATGATTAATGAACAGTTTCACTTGGTTATTCACGACGATGATAAAAAACGTGATATGACTATGTATATACAAAATCATGTCTTTGAAGTTTAACAGTAGAATAGTATTGAATTATCATGATTAATATAAATGTAGATACAATCGTCAGGGCGTGAGCTCAGCTTAGTGTTTGTGTAAGTGCACACATGGTGCCGCGAGGAGTGCTGCGATCGCACTGACCAGGCAGGCGTGGTCGGGGCCGTGCGCGGCGAGGTGCAGCGCGGTGTGCGCGGTGAGGAGGGGCGCGCGGTACACGTGCGCGTGCGCGAGGTGGTACGCGCCGGCGGGGGGGCGCCGCCCCGCGTGCCCCACCACCACCACCGTCGGCGTCACCTTGCGCACCAGGATACCTGCGCACGAACACACCCGCTCGTGATCTTATACGCTCACCTAATCAGGGCGATGGCGTGAGGTCGCAAAACCCACAAAGCTGCTGACAGGCCACCAGAAGCCACAGATGGCCACCTAAAGCCCGAGATGGCCACCGAACGCCAATGAATGGCCAACTAAGCCGCGGAAGTAGCCAGCGGAAAGCCCGCGAAGGCCACCGAACGCCGCAGATTGGCCAACGAGAGCTGCTGAGAAGCCATCGCCATGCGGAGAAGACTCCAGCAGCTCCAAACCCAATTACCGGTGGGTAGTTGCCCACTGAGTTGCAGCCGGGGTAAAGAGGTATACCTCGAGGCCCCAACCTCCTCATCGCAAACCGAGGAAGAAGACCCTGGAGAGAACACACCCGCCGCTCATCTCCACTCTCTTGGACCACGTCGCCCTTGTACGCAAAAGTTGCCTACAACGTTCTTCTTGAGCACCGTGGATATTTCGAATGAGCTTCCTAGCTGAGGTTTTCCCGCAGCGCTACGATATAAAGTTTTTCGAAAAGGCGTCATAAAATCGTCTAAACCGCTTTCCATCAGGTGGGCCGTCAGCTTGTCTGCTGTACTCCAGCTAGGAAAAAACCCAAATACAAAGTTGTTTATCGACCTCGGGGGTTGAGTGAGCTAAGCCTTTGTCTTGAAACTATCTTTCTCCAGTAAAAGTTCAGTGTTCGATTCCTGGCATGGCATTTGTTTTATAAATACAGGTAAAACATATCTGTTTAAAAAATAATAATTTAATAACAATAATAGCAAAAAATAAAAATATTAAATCATTATTGCATAATCAAATAATTTAAAGTTCTAAATTTTTTAAGTCTAATTTACATGCATGCATGCATTACATATAAATGGTTGTATTTATTCATATACACAATTCACAATAAATTTACGCACACTTAATATCATTTTATAAAATACGTCATAAAGATTATTACAAAACCTAAATTATTCTTGTTGGAATTGTCTAGTAACTATTGCGTTTCAGGTCTTTTTGACTCTAGCTTTAGGCGGTAATATTTTTGTGTGTTGGCAACCCTGTGCGTCTGGTTATCGTTATAATAGTAATCGAGAACCAACCTTGCACTGGCAATGACACCGTGTCGCACTCGTATCCGTTGACGTAAAGAGTCACCTGCGAAACCACCACCTGTATTACTCTCGGGCGTTTAAATTCATAGAGAACCCTAATTAAAAAGTATATAATTTATTTTTGTCGATCTGTTTATATTATATATTACATAGTTAAATCATAAAATGTTTTAATGCACACAACCCTGCTTTTTGCTTTTCCCCTTCTCGCAAAGACCCATAGGTTTGCTGGAAGATAATTATTTTAGGCTTGAGCTTGCCTTTGTACTTCACCACTATTGTATAATTTTGTATGTAAATTTTTGTGTACAATAAAGAATCAAGAAAGTAGACTATGGGTAATATAGAAAGTCAGTTATATGTCATAATCCTTATCCATACGTATTTTACGGGTAGCCCTAGTGCAACCGCCAGTAAAATAACAAAAATCATCAAATTTTTTTTTTTTTTTTTTTATTTTTTTTTTATTAATAATACTTTCTACAAAATCTTGAAGCCGGTACTAAGTAAAACAAAGTTGTTTTTTCCTGCTTCTTAGTTACGCAAATACTTGAATAGATTTAGACAAAAAAAATACGAGAGACGTTGTACGTGCCAGTAATGTTAGAGGGTTGGTCCTGATTTCCCTGGGAGCCACTTATCAGACCCTGACATGGTGACAATGGTGACACAGTTATATTATTTAGATTTTTTTATTAAATCGGTCTACAATTGACAGAGAAATCGCGAAACGAACATACAGTTGAATTAAAAATCTCCTCCCTTTAAAAGTGATTTCTATATAGACTACTAACTTAAAAATGGCAAATCTTTCGTGGTAGAACTGTGCACATTTAGGTACGAGTTTAGTACAAAAAAGTACAATATATAATTTATTCACAGGGAAATGATGCTTTATGATTTTAATTTTGAATACGATACTTTGACATTCAAGGGACCTGAGACAATTTCAAACTACCAAAAATTCTAAATGGGAAAAATTTAAGTAAACAAGAGTTTGCTATCCGTGCAGGAACGAAGAAATAATACAATTTCCTACGTTGGGGCGGCCTGTCGTAAGAGGCGACAAAACAACCCATAGCCAGGTGGTAGGGCATTTGCCCGATTGGATGGCTGCCACCCCTGGTCTAGAGTATGACGCCATAACAACCTTGAGTTGTGTTCCGGCATTAGTGGCCAGGTTCCAGTCTCCCTTAAGAGAGCAGTAGCGCCTCTGGTGTTGCAAATGTCCATAGGCGATGGTAACCGCTTTCCATCTAGTGGGCAGTCTGCTTGTCTGCTGAGTTCTTGCAATAAAAAAAATGATCAAATTTAATCAATATTAATTTAAACACTTGTACAATTATTCATATATATACATTTTGAAAGAAACGTCGGTAATTTTCTGTTGAGTGAGCAATTTCAGTTTATCATTATCCAGTGAATTTTCAACAGTGGTGAGAGCTGAGAAGAAATTGTCATTTGTGCAAGTTTTGAGGGCGTAAAAGCGTAAGGTAGTGCTTCAAATTATACAGAGCAAGGAAGCTCGGACTTAAAATTATTGCTTGCATATCGGCGGGTAAGAAAACATTTCTTCAATTTAAAATTACCGAAGGGATCAATTAATATTGGGTTTTATTCAATTTATCGAGCATTTTTCAAGGCACTAGTACGTGTAGGCACTAGTACTCTAGTAAGTACCTCGATGAATATGTGCCGCTGGTGCACCCTCTCGGCGACGTTGAGCGCGACGCAGCGCCAGGCGCGCGGCGGCAGGCCGCTGCGCACGCGCACCTCCCCCACCAGCCGGTTGCACGCCGCCTCCGGCCGGCTCAGCCGCACCGTGAACACGCCTACCGACACACACGTGTCGCTTTTATATCAACCACTTCAAAAGGGACATTTGTATATTTCAATCAATTTATTTTTATAATTGGAGAGACCATGTGTAAGTTATATAACAAGGTATTTTTAAATTATTCTTTCGCTATAATTAAACAGTTACATCGAATTAAAATTAAATTTTAGAACTCGAAGTACTCGAGTACCGAAAACACGCCGACAATTCCCGAACAAAACCGAGCGCGCGTGTGACGTCACTACGTCAATTTATCACAAAAACTCATCATAACTTCGTAGATGACGCAGCAGATTGAACAGCAGATACAGGCTATGTATTCACGGCCGCGATTTGTCCCGTTCCACTTATGTGCCAGCGTTGAAATCGTAAACCCAAGTGGAACGGTTATTCGACCCACCTATTGACATGGGACGTTCGCCAGGACCACAACGACCGCGGTCGCCTTGTGGAACGGCTAACATACATTTTGGGAGTTCTGAGTTACTAATGGAATGAGCTGAGAATGATAAGTGAGAGACGATGAGAGGGCGCGCACCTGTCGCGGTGTCCAGCCACAGCTCGAACATGAGCGACTCGTGGCCCACCGACATCACGTGCGCCAGCTCCGCCGGCCGCGGCGGCGCCTCCATCCTCGGGGGCGATCTCTTCTTGCTCGCCTCCGCGTCGGACGAGTCCTCCTGGAACTCGTCCTTGTCCTCTGCCAAACAGAAATAACTAACATAATGGATATTCTGAAAGGACACTTGGAGTTCCTTGATCACAAGGATGACAAGAATACTCTTCGTCCCTGGGAAACGCTTTTCCCTGCTGTCCAAAAATTAAAATACTAAACAAGCCATAGATACAATACAATACATGCGATTCATTTCCTAACTTTTTTTACAGCCACTGTTAAATCGCGACATTAATTATAATAAAAAGATATCAACAATTCTTTAACATTATTTCATACTTACAAATTACTTTTCACTTAATTATTATTTAATTTACATAAATTTGAACTAAAAATTTACTATCGCCAGTGACATAAAAATACTGTTTAGTAGAATGCCACAAAAAAAAAAAAATTACTTGACATTTCATATGTGACATATGAAATGAGTTTATCACATTAGGTATGGATTTAACGGCTGATTTCATTAGGGAAGTAGTTGTTAGTTAAATGAATCAGTGTTAGAGTGTTAAGCATGTGATGGCTAAATAGGTCACTTTCACCCGTCGCGTATGTCATACCCCAGTTGTGGTGGTTGGTGGGGCGCGGGGTCGCCTGGGGCTGCGTGTGCAGCCAGAGCAGCAAGGCGAAGCCCTGCAGCCACGGCGCCCAGCCGGCGCCCTCCACGCCGCAGCGCACCGCGCCGCAGCTCCACGGCGACCTGATGCCTGCGTTGCACAACTTATTAGCAAGGAATCCTCCTCACCAGGGAATATAGTCAACAAAGTGACTTGAATCAGCAATACAAGCACGAAATAGAGCAGGAGAATCGTTAGGAAGATGGTTTTGAACTAGCCTTGTACACGATGTATGTACATCGTGAGCACTAGTCATATTCTTTTTATATTGGCATTTAAAAGTTAAGCAACGGTCTAAAAGAGAGACATAATATTTATAATAATATTACAAAGAGGTAAAATTTGTGAGTTTAGATGTTCGCGGTAATCTCCGGTACTACTGATCCGATTTTGACAATTCTCTCACCAGCAGAAATCTACTTTATTCCCGAGTGTCACAGGCTATATTTAATTGTGATTAATAAATCAAAAAAGTGAAAATGTTTTACGCCCAGCGAAGTGGGCACGGGAACGCCTGTCGAATGTGTTACCGCAAGAATTGCGCAAGTCCTCATATAAGACACTGCCAGTGCTTTCCGCGTTTGTGAATTAATCAAAGCTGAATTAAAACTTGATACGCGTGCATGTGCATGTATATTTTTTAATGACATCCCACAAAAGGGGCACGTGTCATCTAGTTAAATATAAATAAAAAAACAAAAAATTGTAGCAGCGAGAGGTAGAGGTTAAATGGTACTTCAGATGGCAGAGAGTAGTATTCACTGCCGAATGCTGATGTGAACTAATTTATTTAGGAAACGGTAACCTTAAATACAAATATTAACAAGTCGTACAGCTAGTACAATATATAGCACAGTGTGTAAGCGGGACGGATGATGTGCGAGCGAAATAGAGCAACTATTAATATGTGCGCTCCCACGTCCGCGATGCGCTAACCACTCTAGTAGTTCGTTGTTCGCTGCGATCACTAGACGTATGCGACTTCCATTAAGGGTTTGTAAGTGAACTCACAGACTAAAACGGTAAGTAGAGATACATTATCAACAAATCCTCAAAATTACCTGCCCTCATATGTGCGTCTTGCAGCTTCTTCGCGTAGCTCTCGGCCAGGTGGCTCTGCGAGGTGGCGCTGTTCAGCACCAGGTGGCTCAACTCCTCGGACAGGTTTTGGACCCCGTCCCTGTTGTCTATGTCCACCGGGAACGTGAGGATGCAGTCCGGGGTGTTGCAGGAGGCGGCCGCCACGAGCCGCTGCAGCGACGTCAGCAGCATCTTCAGGGGAGGTCTCTCCGACGTGAACAGCTTCAGGAAGGCGGCGAGCTCACTCGCCGATATACTCTGCGAGGCCAGCACGTGGATCAACTCCAGGATGCTCCTCTGGAGATCTAACCATATTAACATGATTGTTAAAACTTGCGTATCGAATAGATTTTTTATTTCCTATTCCACTACACATCTTTGTTGAACTTTAGGAAGTCCTGTTCACATGAAACTCAGTATTGTTACATGCGTGTTTAGTTATTTTTTAAAGAGATTTTAGTCTCGGATTCAACGTTAAAATAACATGGATAAATTCAGTTTGTTTATGATGCACTAACCTTGAATACAGATAAAATAGAATATTGCCAGAAGGCGCAAAAAAAATAGCGGTTCCGAGTTCCCATCGAGGACGTAATATTATTTACGAATTGTTAATATAAACATTTTGAATTGTGAGTGTCCTATGAGCACGGCTATAAATAAAATTAGGATGGTGACGTAGTTTTAAGAGAGCAACCTTCGAGGTGGAGGTCCCGCCGCGCGAGCAGGTCGGGCGCCGCGGCCGCCGGCGCCAGCAGCCGGTGCAGCAGCAGCGGCGGCGCCGCGTTGGCGCGGCCCGCGGCGCCCGCCAGCCGCGCGCAGCACGCGCGCGCCAGCTGGCCCCCGACGCGCTTCATCGCCGCCACGCTCTCCTCGTCGTGCCCCGCCCCCGCCTCCGCCCCCGCCCCGCTCGGCTTCCACTTCAGAAGCCTGGGAACACCATCGTCTCATTACTACTACTCGCTCAGTGTGTGGCAGCATGTTGGCCACAAGAAGATTTCAATTCAAAGTCAGTAATGACACAATTATTTTTATTTATTTAATTAAAAAAACCAACAGCTCATACTACAACAATACAAACAAACAAAAAAGTACTTAAAATGTAGGGCGAATAGTGTAATAAATATTTTAGTGTAAATTGTGTGTGCACTGACCTGTTGATCAGCTGCGTGAGGATGTCGACGACGATGATGCAGAGCTCGGGGTGCGCCAGCTCGCCGTGCTTCGCGTACTCGGCGCACCCCGCGCTCGCCAGCTCCTCGGCCGCCGGTTGCACACTGACTCCTGCAACCCATGCTAATATCATCAACGCGAGTGTAACAATTATTTATTATAATTATGATTGATGATCAAATACAGTTTTAAGAGATCTATCTCTATAAATATTACAGACACGGAAATTTGTAAGAATGTATTGCTGTATGGATGTATGTTTGTTATTTTTTCATGTAAAAACTAATGAATGGATTTTGATTAAACATTACAATAATATAGCTTACATATCAGAATAACGCATAGGCTACAATTTAGAAAAACATAGTATGAATTATCCAAATTATAAGGATTTTCCATCACCACGCGGGTATAATATTAAAAAATGCTTTACATGTCCTATCGTACATTCGATCTATTTAAAAAATAAACAACTGGAATAGATCTTTATAAACGACGGAGAAAACGATGCATCTTTTTTAGTTTTATTGTGTGTTTGTCTATTTGTTCGGGATACACGTAAAACTACTGGACCGATTTCGATGAGATTCTCACTGATCGACGGTAAATTCTTAGACTTAAATCTGCGCTACTTTTATGCTGTTAATCCCGCGGGATTTTTCCAAACTGGACCGATTAAAAAAAAACGAAATTCAATGTGATTTTTTCAGTGATTATATTTGAGTGGTTATTAGTTGTTCGGGTGCATAAAAATTAGCTTATTCCGACACAGTTTTACTTCCATTTTTCTATGTTACGGTACTTTGTGTGTCAGGAATCTCGCGGGAATTTCAAGTCAAGCATGGAAAAAGTGGCGGGCATATCCTGGTGGGTATATAATTACCTGACGTAGGTGCAACTGTTTCTGACATCTTCCTCGGCCTGTACGATGTAGGTATATCCAGTTTGCTCACCTCGACGTCTGCCTGCGGGAAGTCATTCATGTGCTTAAGGAGCAAAAACATTAATCGAAGAGAACCCTCTTGTAAACTTTGCCAATTTTTATATTGTACTTTTTTTATGAAATCTCAGAAAAAAACATAGAAAATCTGTTAACAAGTGTTCGTAACAGGTAATAAAAATTGTAAAACACTGAATGGTGCATCAAAACGGTTAGAATTGATGAGAGCCTTAAAAGCCAAAGATGTGCGGGTGTTGGGTGGTAGTGGTGGTGGTGGTGGTGGTGGTGGTGGTGGTGGTGGTGGTGGTGGTGGTGGTGGTGGTGGTGGTGGTGGTGGTGGTACCTCGTAGCCGTCGTCGGGCGTGGCGGGCGAGGGGTCGCTGTGCTCGCTGGCGTATGGCGCGGCGGCGCTCTCCTCGCTCGACGAGCCCTCCGCGGAGCTACCGCCCGGCGGGCACACCAGCGGGGGCACCTGAGGACAGTGGAGCCGACACCCAATCAACTTTTGATTGCCATTGCGCCTGATGTCAGGTGGACACCTGTTCCTGCGAGACTTGAAGACGCGCAGATTGTAACCTTTCAGGAAAAACAGACGACGGTGAAGAGATGGTATTTCCACCATATATCGGTGGCGTGAGCTCGTACGTCTGCTTGTCCGGTGGCAAAATTCCGTGGCAACTCACACTCTTAATCACCTTACAAAATGTCGTAACCACAAATATTTTGTACGAGCCTATGACGTCATAACTGTGTACAAGTAAAACAAGTCAATTAGGATATTTATTGTTAAGTAATTAATAGTTTTTACCATTATATTTTAAAAGTAAAATGATAGGATTTTATTTTAACGCCTTTTCTTTTATAGATAAATAATGTAAAATTGATTGGTACGTGTGTCCACTTCCCTATTGGAAATCACGCGTTTTAGACCAAACTTTTGCGAGAATAGACGCGCTTTGTTAACTCTGTGTCCCCTGAATGTAGAAGTCTTCTGTGACTAACCAAGAGAAGGTTCACAATTAATCAACAGTTACAATCTGAGTAGTAAGAGAATAAACTAGCAGTTCGTACAATATTCCGCTGATATAATATGGACATAGTATGAATATGTCTATAATGTAGATTACATTAGTTATCTTACCAATTGATATATACCCTTTGAATTTATATAATGGCAAAATAACTGTAATCTACATTAGGTACCTGTCAAGCGTGGACGAAGTTGCGGGCAATATATATATATATATATATATATATATATATATATATATATATATATATATATAATAAAATTCTAAACATGCCGTGTACATTAGAGCTATTTAAAAAATCAACTGGAACAGACTATATAAACGATGGATGATCGATAGCTAATTCTTAGATTTAAGCTCTGCGCTACTTTTTATAATGTAAAATGGCCAGATTAAAAAATAAATCGAATTCCAATGTGATTCTTCTTCTGATCGATGGCAAATTTAATGTACTAAAATGAGTGATATTTTTTAACCCGGGAATTCTCCCGGGAGCGGTCTGTGATTGCATAAAAATTAGCTTGTTCCGGCAGTTTTACTAAAAACGATGGCTGACATTCTTTTGTAAATGCTGTGTACTTTCTATCCCGGGAATTAAAAGCCAAGCGTGGACGAAGTCGCGCGCATATCCGAGTTACTATATAACTTTACAGTTAGCATAATCACTAAAGCTTTCTAATGTTATAACATTGCAAATATGTCGTCGAATGCCAAATAACAAAACATTATGATCAAGTTTTGGCTGTTACGCAAGTCAGCCTTGTTTCCACTTTAAACTATATATCCATATGCATAATTTAACTCAATTTAACCACTTGATTCGATTAGTTGGCGGATTAACCGCCAGTCACTGGGTGCGATGTATCCGCGGGACCACAGATCGAGTAAGTTTAGAAACGACTTATGTACTCGTTGTTAACTCTATATTTGGGAGTTGGGGCATGTATTCTTCTGAAGTCAAACATTGTCCATGACAAAAGCGTTACTTCATTAGCTGCCCCACTACTTTAATGAAAGTGCAGTTTGTATTATATGAGTAAAAGTTTTATCTCTGCAGGAACGGTGAAAGAACACAATTTGCTGCGGCCGGGCGACCTGTCGTAAGACAAAACAACCCACAGCCAGGTGGTAGGGCATTTGCCCGACTGGATGGCTACCACCCCTGGTCTAAAGTATGTCGCCATAGCAACTGTGAGTTGTGTTCCGGCATTATTGACCAGGCTCCAGTCTTCCTTAAGAGAGCAGCAGCGCATTTGTAACACCTTTGGTGTTGCAAATGTCCATATGCGATGGTAACCGCTTTCCATCAAGTGGCCGTCTGCCTGTCAGCTGAACTCCTGTAATAAAAAAAGTCTTCTCGACATTTCGCCTACAATAACTTCGAGTAGAAGTTTTTTCAAGTTTCAAGAGTAAATTAAATTAACACTGGCTATCTCTTATGCTTTCACCAATAAACTACCGTATCGATTTTCTTGAAATTTAGTATATATGTAAGTCTCAACACCGAGAATCATTGGATATTATTATCATGGAAAATGGGATAATTTTGACAGGGTGGATCGAAACCTTATCGCGGCGAATAGAGAGGCGAAAAACAAAAACAACTGGAACACACTATACAAACGATGGTGAACACGATGCAATGATGTCTGTTTGTTCGGGATTCACGTGAAAACTACTGGGCCGATTTTAGCAAATCGACAGCAAATTATTAGACTTAAAATATACGTTACTTTTTACCCTGGGAATTCCGCGGGAATTTTTCTGGGAATGATTTAAAATGGCCCGATTATTAAAAAAAACTAATTTCTATGTGATTTTTTTCACTGATCGATAGCAAAATTAATGTAATAAAATGTGTGATTTTTTTATCCCGGGAATCCCGCGGGAATTTTCCCAGGAGCGGTTTGTAGCTGTTCGGGTGCATAAAAATTAGCTTAATCCGACACAATTCTCAGTAAAACGATAGCTTATTCTTGTTTAAATGCTGCGCTACTTGGTGTCGTGGGAATTTCAAGTCAAGCGTGGATTAAGACGCGGGTATATCCTAGTAAAAAAATTAGGGCAATCACAATACGCTAATACTGAAAGAAAAACCTACCAACGTGTGAAACCTAGTAATGTGAACTTTACGAGCGCGGTGGACACCCGAGGTCTCGCAAATAAAATATATAATCTGTAGTCCATTCACTAAACATTGATATTTTAATTAATTCACATTTTGCGTAATTGACGATATTCAAAAACTCCATACTTACATTTATAATCGATATATTGATCCATCTTTAAACTTGACTCGTTCATTATTTAAAAATAATAACTTTGATTTCATAAACAAACGAAAAAAATTTTTTGTGGAAGTCACTTCCTATGTCTAATTCCATTAAATCACAAAAATGCCAATTATATTATGTCCGTTATAAAGTAATTAATCAATGATGTAATTAAATCAATTCCACTGCATCCGATATTTATTATTTTTCAGAGCGCGTGTTGCGGTCGTGCTTCACGTTGTCGTCTATGTTCTATTGGATCAGCGGTGTTTTCGTCGCCCACAGTATTCGGCAGGCGGTCAAGGCAGAACCGCTCTACAGCTGGCATGTTCCGTACCTAATGTAGTTTTTATTTTAATAATATTTCAAGATATTTAGTGTTGCTGACAGAGAGCACCCCCCTGGCCCGCCCGCCGGAGTACATCTTCTCTCCACGCTCCACGCCCAGCATACCGCCGACGCCCATAGCTCGCACAGTTAGCAGCTAGGCGTCAGACGGAACGTGGGATATAGAAGCGGCCTTTGAGACCGGAATTGCTCACTTACTTCAATTCTCTTCGCATTGCTCTCATACATATGGCACCAATACACACTCTCTGTATTTCTTCTATATAATAAGTCATACAGTCCACAACGGGTTTTATTTCAAATAATCAACTGCCACCATAATTGAGAATAGAACGCATTCTGTTTGTATTTAATACTCTGGACTAAGTAGACCAAAAAGAGATGGATGGATTATTTGAAGGTTGACATGATGCTTTGTGGTGTGACAGAGGACGTATGTCAGAATAGAGGAGTATGGAAATAAAAGACATTCTTATGCCGACCTCAAATCATTGGGAGAAAGTGAAAGAAAAAGAGAGATGGACTTATGGTAAAGCTATGCTTGGATTATTATATCGATTACAGCGTTCTAATGACTTCAACGCTGCAATACTTTAGGTTAACTTGTTTCGTACACCTCCCTTGATGGTAGTTGAAGACCATTTAAGTTTAAGTTAATTACTTATGAAGTCTCGTTTTTAGTGGGGCTATGTTATTAGCACAACACACTACTGCTGGGCTCGAACCTCCCCATTCCCCATACCAAAGTACATCATTAATTAATTACTCTTATGTTAGTTAAGGTGCTCTAAATCATGTTATATTCCATACAAATGTTAAAGTTATAATTTTTATATTTATCCCCTTCAGACTCTGGGATATAATCTGACTTTCATGATATCATAATAGTCGGCAGACATGCACACAGTATTGTATATCCTCAAGCCTAAGCAAGTCACGCTTGTGTTAAGAGTGATATACAATGGACCATTTTGAGGCCGATCCCAGACACCCAGACCATAATAAATAAGTGAAAGTTCGTTTCCAAAATTGATCATACCAGGAATCGAACCCGGAGCTTCTGCGTACCAGCGACTTCGGCCCGCTATGACTCAACCATGGAGAACGTCGAATTTGACAAAAATTTAGTTAATAAGTCATAGTTGAACACAAGTAATTCTTTGACAAGGTATAAAATAATACGTGTTATTGTCTATTTTCTTTTATTTCTCATAATTATATGTGTTGTGTAATATCTGTGTATCCTATTAATTACATATATTTGATTTGCACACCACCGTCATACACTCTCGACTCCTTTCACACAGCCCACAGCCCGGGTTGTCTGGAAGAGATCGCTCTAAAGCGATAAGGCCCCCCTTGTGCCTACCTTGACACGAAATGACTGTAAATTATTTACTTTACGTGTATGTGGCGAACAATTAAGTATTTTCTGTCTATCTATCTAAGGAATACCTATCCGAGGTTAAAACGAAAGTAGCCAGATAGAAAACTAGAATTTGATGAATATTAAATATCTATAAGATTACTTATAACGTTTACGTCATATTCCAAGTGTGCAAACTAATAAATATTTAACATAACAGTAAGACCTAGGGAACCCAGAAAGTAAACCTATTACGAATGCTTCCACTTTCCGTTACCGAAAACCGGTTGGAGCACATTAATTCGGACGCTCCACCCCCGCTCTTTCTTCCTTAGCTAAAACAACATTGTTGCGTTTCCATTAAACTTTGATTTTGAACAATAAAAACTACACAATAAACACCGGTTAATAATCTCATTGGTGGTTTGTGTGTGTGCGTGCTACCGATGAGATCGACTGTAACTATTAATTACAAGGTCTATTTCACTTGGAAATTACGAGGCATCCGATTGAACAAATATTTACGCAAAAAAGTGATATGTTAATGCAATTTTAACCTTTAAGCTATTATTACACCCCCCCCCCTCTCGGTGATTTTTGAAGTGATAAACTTCTTATGGGATGATAAACCGCTTCGTTACGTAACGCGTTACGGTGCCAGTCTGTCTGGCTTCTCTTTCTCTCACGTTAGATTAGTTTAAGTTATCACTTCTGTCGCGCGTCCCGAGACGCACACCGTGTTTTTTTTTTGCAAATAGAAAATAAAAAAATATTTGGGCACATTAACTTTTTAAGAAGCGCTTAACGATGCGCGCCATATTCATTTGACGGCCTCTGTGGTTGAGCGGGTTAAGTCTTAGCCGGCTGACTCGCTGGAACCCAAAGGCCCGGATTTGATCCCTGGCATTGTGAATTTAGAAAACGAACTTGCTGTTATTTACCATGGTGTGGGTGTCTGGGACCGGCCCCAGAGTGGTGCATTGTATATTACCCTTAACCAGAACACAAGCGTAACTTGCTTAGCTTGGGGATATACAATGTGTGTGTTTGTTTGCCGATTATTGTATGTCTCTAGAGACCACGGGCAATAAAAATGGCCCGGACGTTGCGAGGGCTTGCGTGGGCCTAGGGAAGGCCAACACGTACAGGACCTTTGACAAATTTAATATATATGTGGCGTGAGACTGACCGGCGATTATCCCTGTCTACACTATATAATAATGCACTCAAAAATAAGCCCACTGGCTGGGGCTTATTTTTATAGTAGGACTATTGTGAGAAATGAGAACAAAAAGTACCGGGTTATTGGGATGAACTGCTAGTGGTACCTGGAGTCTGGAAATGTGGGGACTATGGCGTCTACCCGTCGCAATGTTCGGAGAACATGGAAAAATGGGCAGACGGTAACTCGCCACTCCCCGCATGGGCCCCGAAAAATGCCATAGAAGACAGGGGCAATATGCGTGAGAGTGGCTAAAGGGTTTAGAGAGGTGGGCTGCAGGTTCCCCGAAACTATTATTATATTCGAATATAGCTTGAAAAAACGCGAGTTTTCCTTATATTGACTACGTGACGAAAACCTAAGCCCCTCGTGCCTAAGCTTGGTGTTTTGAAGACCTCCCTCCCCCCTGAACGAGTCACGTAGCATGGGCATGCTCCCTTATAAGTGGCATAAAGCGAGCAAATCTCAGGGCTAACCCAAACAAACCCGGCAGCGTCTGACAACCGCAAGGCAAATATTTTTTCATGACATTCTATTCCACAACGAGAAGTAAGTACACTCGATGTTATCTATATATTAATACGTGAAGCAAAAACTTTGTACAGCTCTTTACGAAAATTTCGCAGACGGAGGAGTATGAAATTTCACACTTGTAGTTTATGTAGAGAAGGAGTGCAGAATATTTATTTTTTTAATTATGCACAAAAAATATATTATATCAATAAAAAAAACATTACACATACTACCATGTATTTGACACGCACACGCATATATACTGTTTTGTTTATTGTTAAAGTCAAATAAACAGTGTAGGTTTGACGAAATCTGTGATTACAGAAGTATACTCTCACAACAGAACCTTAATAACTTTCAAACTTATAATGAAAGTTAATTATGTTCGAATTTCGACCACTGGGCGGACCACTAGTTATGTTAATTAGGGACGTAATTTTTATTTCAAAACTTAATTTATTGAGTCGGTATAAGTTTATGGCGAACAATAAAATTCATAACTATCTATAGTAATTAATAGCTTCAAATTAATTTACATAACTTTTAAATAAAAAACAACAACATATAGTTATTTTATAACTATCTAATGTGTACAAAGAGTATAAATAAAAAATAAAAAAATGTGTGTGCTGTTCACTCTGAAGACGTGAAACTTCAGAGAATATAGAGGCGAACATAATTATATCTACAACGCTTAGTAGACAAGAGTGCCAGTGAGAGCAGGCTACGAAAACTATGAAAATGATCATAAATAGCAAAATAACCAAAATGACGAAAATGTCACATAAAAAAAACCTACGAATTTAGTGTCGCTTTTTCGCTTCATCGAGTTTCAAATCACAACGATTCTACAGAAGTTTCATTAAAAAATAGTATTAATTAGTTTGAATGAAAATATGCCAGCATTCATTGGAAACGACAGCATATAAATGTAGAACAAAGATACATAAAAATATAGTCAAAATGTAAAAAGTAAATATTGTGTACTTAGTACGAAATATCTAGAATTATTACAGAGGACAACTCTGACCCTCTATTCGTGTTTGAATGTAAGTTGCTGACCTTGCCGTGGGCCACCCTGGGCATGGAGTGGCGCGTGCTGGGGTGCGCGGTGGCCACGCGGATGAGCGACTCGCACAGCGCCCGCAGCCCGCCGCCGCCCTCGAACACGGCGCCCAGGGACGACAGCGCCGCCCGCACCAGCCTGCAGCTGGTCTCCTTGGACCTCGCTCCTGTTACGTCTGTTGGGAGGAGATTCTGGACAGTTGAATAAAGGAACGGGACGCCAATATAATACGAAGACTCATTCCGTGCCTACGTCACGAGACAGGTAGGACCATGGGCTGGTGGTGGCATTGTCACGAGGGCATTTAACGAGTCTTTAGGGTGGAAACAAAAAGTGATTCAAAAAATCTATAATATTGGTCAAAAGACAAAGTAAATATTAGTATGTGTTGTTTAATTGTGTTGAAAATCAGTTCAGTCAAAAAAGTTGTGTTTTGTGAAATGTGCATTTTCGAGCTGCCACAACAACTCCGTCATTTCGAATCAGACATAATAGGACAATTTCCATGAGACATTTGCTAGAAGATTATTATAAAATTTGACTCTTTATTTGTTACGCGCATTAAAATGTTTGTAAATCAAAATCGATGAAAATACTATATCCACTACACAGTCGATTCAAATAAATAAATTATGAAGGTGCTTTTAAAATGTTTATTGTACGTAATGTTACAACTGAACGCGCCAGACTCGCTTATAGCCAATCTGAAACACTATAGGGCTTCTGCTGTGAACTTATGAGTATCCAATTACAAATTATCCAATAACTCCATATGAATAAAACCAATCAATCTATTGTTATTCAGCTAAAGATTACTTTTTCATTAGTTTTTTAAGTTCCTAAACGACATGACAACAATCGGAATTGCGCCATTGCTGGCGCGATAAACAAATAGTATAAATATATTTAAAATTTTGACGTTAATAACGTTATGAAAAAATATGCTCAAATTTCGCTTGTAAAAATCAGTATCTAAAAAAATCCCTAAAATATAAAATAATATTGTTGAATTGGAAAATCCGGAGTTTCTTTCAAGTATCTGAAAGACCACGGCAACTTGGTGTTTTTCTCCACTATCATGTCTAAGCACCTATTCATAAAATACTCCTGTATTTTGGCAGACGTCCTCTGTCACACCGCAATTAACCATGTCATCCTTCACACAATCTATCCATCCATCTATTGAGTTAGTCTAAGACTATAGGGTCAATCTAGGTCATGTAGCTTAGTGGTTAACGTACTTGCGTCTCAAACTCAAATGATGCGGGTAAGAATCCTGGCTGGAAAGCACGCATCACTTAAGACAGTTTTTTTGACCTAATGTGTACAGAGCATATTGTTACAATCACAAAGTGTTGACGGTGAAGAAAAATTCGTGGTAAAATCTGCAAATCGAGATAATTGACGTACAAACCCGCCCAGGTGCCTTGGATAAGTATGGCGGTTATACTGCCTGTTCCATTTAGAAATTGGGAGACCTGAACCCAGCACTGGGATCCTTTTATTATTAATATATTACAGGCTCAAAGGGAACTTCTATATATTGCTATAAATCTATATATATATAATGAAAATGGTGTTCGTTTGAGGCTCAATCACGCTTAAACCACTGATCGTATCGACATGAAACTACCACCATTCGATGCGAAATTTTTCCTAGATGGTTTATGGCTATTTATCTATATATCTATCTATATATATATAATGAAAATGGTTTGTTTTCTTTGTCCGAGGTAAACTCGAAAACTACTGGACCGATCATCATGAAACCACAACCAGTCGACGCGGAATTAATCGTAGATGGTTATAGGCTATATATTTTTCAAATTCTATGAGCCCTTTCCCATGTTTTCTCAATTTGTTTGTTTATTAATTTATTTGAATAAGGCGGTACGAAGTTCGCCGAGTCAGCTAGTTTAAATATATGTCGGAGGAAGCTATGAGACCGGTTGATTGTATAACGCACAATATTATTTGTTTGCATTTTAATTACTTTTAAAATATTTAATTTGATTTGATTTGTTAAATCTTTCTATAACTTAGAATATTGTAATTTAATAAGCGACCAATCAGAGCAGAGCATGTGCCTCGAGCGGGGTCGAGGTGCCATCTGTACTTAAGGGATACGGACGAGTTTTGCGACACATTACTATCACTATCACTCAAGTAACGGATCGAGTTGGATCGTTGAGAATTTAAAAGGAAAGGTTAAAGTAAGACCGCTGCCCTGAATCCGCTGCTCGCTCTAAACTGTGTCAAAATATTGTTTAATCTAAATTAGAAGTGTGTAAGCCGTGGCCATTGTGTTTTATGCACGCATTTTACCGTGATGACGCCCACTAAACCTGCAACCACTAACGACGATGTCACCGAGAACGATACTTCTCCGACATAATATTTAATTGAAATCCACGTATATAGTGACTCATTACGATATCTCAGGAACTATGGAACTATAATACCTATAGACTTGAAATTTGGCATTGACCTTCCTTTCGCCAAGTAGAGGTCAGATAAGAACGGATTCTACGGCACGCGAAGCGTTTGGGTATCAGCTAGTAACATATCAAAGTAACACTATAAAAATGTGTAGTGACATCGTAAAGCTGGTACTACATAACTAAGATACTGAATATAGGAGTGTGGAGTATTGTAAGACAAATCTTAAAAAATATAATTTTTTATTCCTTAAAAAAGAATTTTTGCCCATTTTTGTATAGAATTTAAGAGGAAAAATTATAGGGCTCTGTAAGAAGCGTCTGAACTTTTGAAGTATTCGTAGAACAGAAACCATTACAATTAATAATACTTCAAAACAGTTTCATTCTATATTTAAAAAAATGCAAAACACCTTGTAAGTAATGCTATGCTTACCTGCAACACTCAACTGCACTGTAAGCAAAGCCTCCACTATCTTGATCAATATCCTCATCTCCATCACGCCGTATTCACAATTACACAAATAGTACAATGACATTTTCAAAAGGGAGTAGCTGTCAAGAAACACACTTTCACTGACCATGTACTCCCTGAACATTGGACTGTATAAGCAGAGACTTGCACATGTTTTCCAAAAATTCCATATATTTTTCAAGGTCTTCGCTAAATCATTAAGACAGTCAGATTCAACGTTCGCTCCGAACACAGTCTTTATTTGTTGTGGCGCCGAGGCCTTTCCAGCTTCCGATTCAGATAAGCCCAGGGATTCTTTCTCATTGCTCAAATCACACAGCTCTTCATATATGCCGGCCGACAGCTTTGTTTTGTAAATCTTATAAAACTTCTCAGTCACATTTGATAATGATTTAAAAAGCATCTGTACTGATGATAATGAGCTGATTTCTCTAAAGTAGGTCAATTCTAAATTTTCTTTCATCAACTTGAATATCTCCACAATTATAGCAATTTCTAATATAGAGCAACACTGGCTCGAAAACTCCGGCAGTGATACCAATTCTAAGACGTAGCTCAAGCCACCTTTCTGAATAAATTGCTCAGCAAACGGTACTGTATTTAGAAGACTAGCAAATATATTCAAACAGGACACCGTGAGAAAATATGCAGTGTCCTCCATTCTTATTATGTATCTATGTTTGGAAACGATAAATGTAGGATAAATGACACTAAACAACAACTCATATTTCATTTCCATTCGACATTTCGGCGTTATCCTCAAAAGATGGCTAACAGTCGCGTGCAATACATTACTATGATTATCCAATTGCAGTAAGGAATTGTAGTGTATAAGAAAAGAGCAGACACTCTTTCTGTCTACAGTGCTAACGCCATGAGGACAGTATTTCCTTAATTCCTTTTTCTCTTCGCTCGGCTCACAAGTGGAACATGGCAATTGGTCTGTGACTTTGGGAACGAGCACACTGGCGCCTAAGTCGCCGTAAACGGTATGTTCCAGCAGTTGTAAACACAATGGAGCCACATTGTTATGTGTCAGCATCAACCTCACTATACTTTCCATCAAGAATCCAGGTGAGAAACAACAGCAGACTCCATAATTGAGCATTACTCTTAAAATCTTATTCCTCAGCATGCTTTCCGCTGTGACTTCATCATCAGTTAGTAGAGATGTTAGAGTGCCATAAAGCACCGAGACGCAACAAGCTGATGACATTGGCAGATCTGTACTAGCTTCGCCGAGGATGTCGTGATGGTGGTGCATGCCAGCCGCCACTCTTTGCCTGCAAACTTTGTGTCTTGTTCTTGGACAGGCAGCAGAATGTATCACTTCACTTCGGACTCGTTTCATTCCGCATATTAATTTTCCTATAGATTCTATAATCTTTTTTATTAGAGTAGTAATTTCTTCTTTATTTTCTCCCGGTATACGAATCATTAATTCGATGCATTCTACCAAAAGTCCTCCTTTGAGGCAGTCTCCATACAACTTGAATTGATCCGTAAACTCTCGCAATTTATCAACAGTTCTACATTGCATCAGCAAACAATGAAAGAACGCTGTTATTGAATATGCAATACCGAAAACAAATTTGAGCAAATGTTGGGACTCTATTAGTATTATATCTTTGGCGCGATTTTTGCGTTTGGATATAATATCCTCTAAAATCCTCAATAGCATCGGTAGGATACCGTTATTTATTAACTTTGAGCACAAATCTGAATGAACTAGGACTTTATCTAGCGACACTATCAGTAACTCAGTTAAGGCCACTTTAACTTCTGTCCCCTCTATACTATTTTCGTTATGCGGTAGAGAACTAAACTGCAGTGAACAGAGATTTCTTAGCGAAAAATTTATGCACTGCATCGAAATCTGCGACCCCTCGGCACCAGAAAGACTACTTTCGGCTTTACAGAGTTCTTGGAGTAAATTTGTGATGAGAAGTATAAACTCGAAGGTTGTTATTTCTGAATTTATTATTGCTCTGTGTTTCTCGTTCATGTGATCGTCTGCTTTTGGTTTTATCTTACGAGGGCTATAAAAAGGATCATATATAGATTCGTTTGGATAATCATTGGAGGAACGTATCGAGGAGTTAAAGTATTCAAAATCATCATTTGGATTTGTGACTTTTATTGTAAGAGAGCGGTTTAATATTTGTAAGTCGTCGTTCGTATCGCCTGAATCAGACGAGTCGGAATGCTTAGTTAACTTTCTCTTTGGTTTAGTTTCTGTATCTAATTTGTTTTGACTTAGACGTCTGGATCTGAAAAAATAGGTTTATATTAATACCACGAATTGCCCGATACGAGTGGAGCGTAAATATATTCTACAATGCACCAACATATGGAAATTAATGATTACCTTCCAGCGACTGAGCCTCTATCTGACGATGCTGCGGAATTAACTTTGGAAGCTAATCCGGCACTTGGCGTTTGCTTTGACCAAATTCTGCAAAATATAAATCTGATTAGAAAATTAGATAAATGTACCAAAGAAGCAATTATTTTCCGTGTAATGTGCGGTTAATGTCACATTAAAGACACGCTTAATGCCGTTTAAGAAAAGACAAATGTTTAGTTATAGAAACATACTTTAATGATATCATGTTGTTAAAAATTATGAACACGTACATATAGGAAAAAAGGTACCTAGTTATACAATAATACCCGTGGTATCAGTGCTTATTATCAGGAAATTTTAGAGTATATTACACACATATTGTGTAAATAATACACAATATGTGTGTATCAGTAACACGAAACAACAGAGGATCGCTTCACGGGCAGGCTTTAATTTCTTGATGTCAAAAAGGATTTATTTTCCCTGAGTAGTTAACGGTTAAAGTAGAGAAATATTCAAAATCCTGCGGCCGGGCGGCCAAAACAACCCTCAGCCAGGTGTAGGACATTTGCCTGTCTAGATGGCTATTACGCTTTCTTTTGAGTTGTGCTCCGGCATTAGTTAGCAGGTTTCAGTCCCCCCTTCGAGGCCAGCAGCACATTGGTAGCACCTTTGGTGTTGCAAACGTCTATAGGTGACGGTAACCGCTTTCCGTCAAGTGGTGTTTGCTGTACTTGAGCAATAAAATAACTTTTTGTATGTAATATATTTAAAAAGTTAGGAGGAGGACTTGGATATGTGGAGCAAATTTGGCTGCAAAGTCAGTAGTAGACTGCGATTGGCTGGGGACGATATCTAAATTATTAAGATTCGCTCAATTCACTTACTTATGTGAAAACAGCTGATATATCGGAAGGCGTGATGGTGACAATTGTGCGCAGGGTGACGGCACGCGCCCACCTTGCGCCTGTTGGCCTGAACTGGCGCTGCTCAGCTCACCGAAGAGCCATATGAGCACGGAGCTCAACTGACGGCAGCATGACAGACCCTGGTTACAAATATCTGATTACACGCCAGTTCAAGATAAGAATTCGTTCAAATCTAATCGTTTGAAAAATGACCCGACCCTACTCATCAGTTTACCCTGTTTATTACACGTATATTAAACCGTTACGTATCAGTGACGCGGGGGGGGGGGGGGGGAAATTTCGGCTAGGGTAAGCCGGTTGATGAAACACACCGTATTATGCAAGCGTTAATTACACTACTTATAATTTGTATTTTTAATTTTACCGCATATTTTGATATAAAAACCGGTGCCCGATCGGGTTATGAGTTGCTATTTCATCCAATACGTATGGGAAGAACGTAAGAGATAGTAATACAATAATAATATGTACACGAATAAAAAACATAAAGAGCCAATGAACTCATGGCGCCTTCGACCTTTTAGTCGCTGGTTTATCAAAGGGAGGCTATAGGGAATCGAGTTGTACGAAGTTCACGCCACTTATGTATATACATACTTCAAATGTCCATTGCTGTCATTAGGGAGTCCTCAAAGCAGTCGGCACGGCAAAAAATCACTGATTCCCTTATGTCGTAGGCTTGATTGTTTTTACCGAATTTGTAGCGACTGGTGTGGGGGACTCCTTTACGCTACACCGCCCTCACAAACGTTTCAATCGCAAATAACCCATATCTCAAAAATAACTTGAACGTGAAAATACCGCTCTATTATCTAAGTAACTAGACTTCAAAACGTAAATATTCAATAAGAACTAAGATTTAAGATTTGTCATGAAACCAATAACTTCCCAATTTTTAAAAAAATATTGATTTTTATAGCAGAATGTTAATATTTTTTTTTGCTGACACCCCAAACTTTGTCGTCCTGGGTTACTAGTTCCTACAGCCCCTAGTATAAATCCATCACTGAAAATAATATTAAAATTTATCACAAGCGTCATCTACCGGTTATATTTCAGCAAATCTAAATCTAAGTCAACATTTGACTTCGATTTTGACTTATGAAATGACATATAGGCGCTTTAATCGATAAAATTTACAACCGCGTAAAGATGGCTAATGAGTCAAATTACACAACTCGAATAACCCGCGTGTGATTCGACGATAACCTACGTATCCTGGTTTAACCGCAACACCGCAGATATCTGCGGCGAGAGCGGCCCGTGTTAATATTACTGATATTTTTTTTATAGCTTGAGTTCAGCAGACAGGCAGACGATCCATTTTATTTTTTGAGATATTTGAAACTAATCACACAAATTTCAACGATGAGCATGTCACGTAATGTCACGAATTGTTGAACACGAATTTATCGTGACGTAACGTTCAGAAAATTCAGTTCATTATAATCGGTTAGAGTACAAATAAGTGCGTCCTCGGTTCACGGATGACTCAAGACTGAAGCAGTACAACATATTAATTATCATTATATTAATTCGTGAACCAAAAACTTTGAACCCCTTTTTACGAAAACACTTTCGCAATTTCGCACACTTATAGTTTATATAGAGAAGAAGCGACAAATGCTATTTTTTTTTCAATTATGCATAAAACATTACACACACTACCATGTATTTGACACACACACGCATATATACTATTTTGTTTATTGTTCAAGTCAAATTAACATCAGTGTAGCCTTGGCGAAATCAATAATTGTAGAAGTATAGTCTTTGACATTAATTATTATGGTCGAGTTTCGAGCACAGGCGACCGCTAGTAGGTAATAAATACTATGAAAACAAAAGAAAATCGCATTAAAGTTTAATCAAATGTGGTCCAGAAACCGCCTGACAGATTGACAATCGATCCGGAATAAGGATATTTTTTAGAATAAATCATTATACTCGTGTTGTTTTCATTTATGTGTTAGAATAGTACTTGTGTTACGCGATGTTCATCACAGCAGTTATGAGAACCATATAGTATATTAATATCACATAGACAATCGTCATAGATAATAATATGATCCTGCTGAAGTAATTGCAAATCTTTAGCAATGATGTAATATTATTATTTTGTAGGGTAGTTTTCGTAGTCGTTCTTCGCTTTCGTATTTGGTATATATGGTATTTTCTTACCCAAATCTATGCAAGGCTGTTTACACTTGTCAATGATACACTTAATATCATTCCTGATAATCGTTAAGAAGGGGTCGTGTCCATAAAATTTGAACACAAATCATTGAAAAGGAACCAACCTAAACCTATTCATAAATTAAAAACTGGGACAAACTATTTTTTTACATCAATTTCCTGTTTCTGCTACACCTCGGAAAACGCTAGTGTTATTTACTGTGTCACGTAGATGTCAACGCGTTATTTTTTAACGCTAAAGTAGTTTTAAGTCCTAGTCTCACTAAGCAATGACACTGAAGTAAGAGCTATTTCAATAAGTATACCTAAATAGATAGTGTTTGGCATTATCTCGCGAGGCGCGGGATCGCAAGTCGCTGCACCCTTTGGGACTACTTATAACAAATGATGTTCATCTTGTCATCATAAGAAACGAGTTGACGACGCTTGAACACGACCTGCATGTCATGCCTATTGTTAGGACATATTGACATTTATATTTCATTTTAACTTTAAATAAGAAGCTCATTATACCATTAGATGTTTACCGTAAATAACTTATCACTCAATCCGAATAAAACTAAATGTGTTAAGTTTGTTATGCCCAATGTAAAAGAATACGATGTTAATATTTCCCTTAACGACACTAGACTTAACCTAGTAGATTCAACTGTATTCTTAGGCATTAACCTAGATCAGAAACTCCAGTGGGGCGCTCATATATCTAGTCTCTCAGGAAAGCTTAGTTCTGCTGCATATGCGGTCAGAAGAGTTAGGCAGTTCACTGACGAAGAGACTGCTAGACTAGTTTATTTTAGTTATTTTCATAGTGTCATGTCCTATGGTATTTTACTTTGGGGCAACGCTGCTGACTTGGAGACTATATTTGTTTTACAAAAAAGAGCCGTAAGGTCAATTTACAACCTCGGCCCTCGGGTGTCTCTTAGGGAACGCTTTAAGGAAATCGGTATTATGACGGTCGCCTGCCAATATATTTTCAATAATATAATTTATATTCGTAATAATTTGAGTGCCTACAAGCGGCATAGGGATGTTCACGATTTCAACACCAGGCATTGTAATAAACTGATATTGCCATCTTTTAGATTACAAAAAGTATTGTCTTCTTTCTTGGGGGTTGGTATACGCTTCTTCAATAAGATTCCGAGTGAAATGTTAGATCTGCCCTTCACTAAATTCAAATTTAAAATAAAAAGTATCTTGCTTAAAAAGGGATACTACACTATTGAAGAATATTTAAATGACAAAACTTCATTTACATAACAGCTCGCTCCAACCTCTTATACTGTGTTTTGTACGAGTATAACGTTTTTATCTTGCCGTACTTGTAAGGAATATATGGAGATATGTTGCAAAAAAAAAAAATACGTTACGTCTTTATATTTATAACTATAATTATTTTCTATCCTTTTATTGCGCTTTTGTCTTATTGAATATGCACTGTTTGCTACAACTCCATTAATTCTTCAAAAGTTATTCTGTAACATAATTCTGTATAAAATCTTTTTAAAAAAAGTACTTAAATATAAAAAATAGAACAACAAATATAAAGAAAAAATTTTTTAGCTAGACGTGTTGCTGGGGAGTTTCTTGCCGCTTCTTCTCCTTAACAGCAATAACACGTTGCGAAGCGGTGTACATAGACTAGGAAGTAAATTAAATTTTAACCTATATGTATGACCTTCAAAAAGTGTTCTCCAGTGGAACTTATTTTGAATAAAAACTTTTGAATTTGAATTTGAATTTGAAAATTTGATGCCGTGGAACCACACTATACTATAGTTGCATATATAAGACAGAGGAAACTGAGGTACTACTCAAGTCGTACAGTGATCGAATAACAGGCGTCGCGGCTAAAGGAATGCTTTAGGAAACACTTGGACAGAGAATAATGTAAATATACACTAGACAGGCTAGGCTAAACTATATAAAGTTTGTCAGACAAGACGCCTGTTTACGTGCTTTCATCAGAACAGGGTATTAACGCAAAATAAAGCCAATGTTCAGGAAGCGATTTGAACCTTTCAAATCAATATATTTTCTAAAAACTGACTATTTTTATCATCAAATTTCTATTCTTGTGGACTGTATTTTTAAATAAAGTAGTGGTCGCCCCGTGGTTGAAATTCGATCATAAATAATGTAAATTATACGTTTGTGTTGTCAAAGACTGTACTTCTAGAATCACAGATTTCGCCAAGGCTACACTGTTAATTTGATTTTAACAATAAACAAAGAGTATATATGCGTGTGTATGTCAAATACATGGTAGTGTGTGTAATGGTTTTTATTGATTTAATGTGACTATGCATATTTTTTTTTAGTAATTTGCACTCTTCTATATAAACAATAAGTGTGCGAAATCTGATCGCTCCTGACTCCTTTTAACCGTGCAATTTTCGTAAAAACTGGTATAAAGTTTTTGCTTCACGTATTAAAATGATTTTTAGCGTAGGAAGGCTTCAAAGAACTATCCTTTGCTTAAATAATGTGTGTATTTCAATTCGCTATTTTACAACAATTTTTAGTTGCTCGTTCAAGTTCGTTTTTGCGTTCCGTCGTGTATTTCGAAAGTTGGCAGTTGGCCGTAGACAGAGTGTTTGTCATAGTAAATTAAATGATGATGCGCGTAAACACCGGCGCGAGAGTACTGTTTCATGGCCGGCAGGACTAGGGTGTACCTACCCTCTGTAATCGGGCGGCGATAAAATTCAAATCGAGACAAAACCCTGTTTATCTAAACGAGATCAAATGTCAATAAAGACGAAGATATTTAATTTATAAGTCTCGTAGAGATGTTGTTACAAGTTTAAGTTTTTTTACATTAATTTGAATTACTATATGGGTTTTTTTTATTTCCTTTTTCAAGTCTCAATCTGCTATTACAGTTTAGAGTGTGTAATAGTGTATATATGATTTTCAGAGGCTTACCTCAACGCCGAGTGCCTGAAGCAGCATCAAACATCTCCAGGCGACTCCACCCAATAGGTACTTCTTCAAAATCTCCTCCGAAGACTGAGCATTAATTCTAGTGAATAGACTCGTTGACTGTGTTTTAGCATCTTCTGTTTTACCATCTGCATCGTTAAAGTTGAAGCTTTATTATGAAAACACCTATATGATTGTTTTCTATCTCACCTGCGTATTACCACAGTTTTGAAAATAAAAATTATCAAAATTTACTCACGACAAATCTGTATTCTATTACTATTACAATATTTTGAATGTTTCATAAAAAAATGATTTTGATTCACATTTTTTTTACATACAGATGGATTCAACATCATAAGATTTAAAAAAAAAAAACAAGTGTGCCCTTGTCGTCGAATCGAATCGTCTGATATTGAAAACATAAACACACCTATATTATTATACCAAATTATAGTGCAGCTTATGATCAATTGGGATCAATTTTCGTGGATTAATATCAAACTGCAAACATAGGGAAAAACAAACTTTTACCTTGGTTTGCCGTTTTTGAACATTTTGAACGTTATTTTTGAACGAAATATTCTATTTTCTATACATTAATTAATTAAACCTCGCCTCATTTCATTCAATGTCAAAATGATAAAAATTGTTCTATTTTTAGTAGGTATCTATAAATTAACACTCGAAACGCACATTATTTTACCCCAAACTATCAAATTAATCAGTGGGTGCGTTCAAATGAGGTGCGGACCAATGACCAGCGCAGTTTGATGTGTAATATATGAAAAACAATTCTTATGAAAAAGTCTTATTTGAATCAAAATTATTTTATTGTGAAACATTCGTAACATAATTGTTGTGATTCATAAAATATTGTCATAAGTAAATTCTGTCAAATGATTATTAAATCTTCATAGATTTAATGCGAATAGGTAGCTCCCGAACATCGAACAAATGTCACAGCACTCAATAGATAATCAGCATCGATCAACTAGTGATCGATGATATTCAGTAAGAAATATCACCTCACCAACATTTGTCCCGTTCTCTGCGTCTGCGGAATTATTTCCGGAGAACGAGGAGTCGAGGCCAGGCATGGACACGGAGTAGTGGGTGTTGATCGATGACGTCACGCGGTGGATGCCGCACAGCAACTCGCAGCCAACCAGAGTCACCACCCCACTCACCGGGCTACAGCGAACACGAAATCATTATCTTCTCTTTTAATTTCTCTTATTATCTCTATTTATTTATCATTAACAGGGTCAGCGAAACTTCGTTCGCGTTGCCATAACGACGCATTCACTAGTTCTGTTTCGAGTTTCAATCGAATCTGTTCAATGGTTTTCACGTAGTGCTCTAACAAGCTGACAAAAATTATTGTAAACAACTTTTACAATAATTGTCTTCCTGTTTCTTTTTTTTGTAATTATCGAAATCTGCTGGTCTGAATTAGCCCCCGGACTTATTTATCATTTTTAAATTCATTGTACAAACTCAACACCAAGAGATGTATGTAATACAGTAGCTATGTTTTATAGTTTTTTTTTTAGGTGACGGTGACCGGGATGAGAGGCGCCGACTTGGGGAGGCCTACGTCCAGCAGTGGACTGTGAATGGCTGATGACAGTCAATTATTTAGGACCTTTTCAGAGTGAAGTTTTTATAGCGTGATATCATTCTTAGTATTTGAAAACATTTATTTTCTTATTATTTATTCTTTACACTTACCAAAAATGTATTAACTTCTTGGGATTCGCGCCCTCGTTGACCCGTATCAAGAATTCGGCTAGAAACAAATCTAGCCATGTGGATTTCTGAAAATAATTTTTAAAAATTGCACCGATAGGATAACACTCACACAAGATTAAATTTGTTAAGCGCGTATGACGGGAACTTGTTATTCAGAAGTTTTCGCCTAGGAGTTAAAAGGCAATTACGTCACATAAAACAGGTACCCATACACTCTAATAACATTAAAATACAAAATGCAGACTTATACCAAACGGTTTCCATTGTAGAAATAATGATGACTTACGGTATGGATTGCGTGAGCAACTTACATCCAGAGGTGGCGAATGATTTCCAACTACCACTCACCTCATAAGTACCGGTCTCTGCCTTGAAGAAGTGATCCCAGTAGACCTTGAGCGCGTCCGTTTCCTCTCCGGACGCCATGTTCACTGCGCTCCGTCCTAGAGCAGTTGTTGATTGTTATATAACAATTAAACGCAATGGCTCAATCGACGAGCGGTAGTTCGGTAGCAATACATGTGTCCGTGTATATTTTCATTGCCAGAATTTACTAATCGAGATTATTTCTATGACTTACTATGTATTCATTTGCTTTGCTGTCAACATTCTACAGCAAGGTCCTCTCAAACTAATCGGGCAGTTAATGCGTATATTAAAAAATTAAAATTGGACCTAGACTTACACTGCACTAATATAAATTCGGTCAAGCGAATATTGGCTCAAGAACTTTTTGGAAAGACAGAAACTTAGTAACTATATTATCCTTAGGAATCGTGTATGTATGAATGTGTTGTTACCAATAGGCGGAGGCTTGTTATCAAATTTCTTTTTTTATACTACTTTTTTACTATAGCTGATATGTATTAATCTGTAAGCCTTCCTAAAATTTAATTAATTAATTAATCACGAGTAGTGGAGCCGGCTAGAGTGCAGTTTTGAGCTACTAAACACAAAATAGTAAACTTAGGTATATGAAAAATTGAGACAGAAGACAGAACCAAAAAATCTAATAGAATTTATATAATGTAGATACGTATTAAGAATACACTTCAGATGAAAATAGTTGTTTAAATATGATACCGCCATGTAAACCTCCTTTCGAACCTATTCATACTTTTCTTCGACATATTTAAATTCTTTCTTGAAATGTGAGGGCGCGTTCCCCTTTCGCACGTCACTTCAATAACTCATTGTCATATCATTAAAATAATTCGCTCCACTATTGTAAATATATAAAATACCATAAAATAACGTAACACTATAAATATATACTTGTAAATTACCCGCTCCGCGCCGCAATTGTAATAAATATATAATAAGCATATAAAAAAATTAAAAATAAATACATTATAAATATAAACAATATACTAAGTAAAAGTGTAGTGAAGTGCATAGGGGAGAAGAGGAGCCGCATTTTCATTCCCACTAACCAGGTAAGTGCGTGCTCGTTCTTAGATTCCCTTCAAAATTATCCCACACTTCTTTTCCCACAAAATTGACAAAGTTCGCTTCCCGCTAAACCCAGCGCCGCAGCAACAAAATACGTCAGAAAGTTCCCATATCGGATCCCATAAAAATATTCCATTGGCAAGAATAAAGTATACATGTCCACCCCTATTACTTGAAATGCGTAACATATAGCCATTTCATAATAAGTAATCTGTTCATTTCTAAGACAAGGAACACAAGTACATAACATTCTACATTTGTATATTGAAATACCATCGTTTTAGGTTGCTGCAACTGCCGTATTCCGCATCAAACATTATAGCCTTTCCATATTAGCTGCAGAATTCAAATTCAAATTCAAAATTCAAATTCAAAAGTTTTTATTCAAAATAAGTTCCACTGGAGAACACTTTTTGAAGGTCATACATATAGGTTAAAATTTAATTTTACTTCCTAGTCTATGTACACCGCTTCGCAACGTGTTATTGCTGTTAAGGAGAAGAAGCGGCAAGAAACTCCCCAGCAACACGTCTAGCTAAAAAAATTTTTTCTTTATATTTGTTGTTCTATTTTTTATATTTAAGTACTTTTTTTTAAAAAGATTTTATACAGAATTATGTTACAGAATAACTTTTGAAGAATTAATGGAGTTGTAGCAAACAGTGCATATTCAATAAGACAAAAGCGCAATAAAAGGATAGAAAATAATTATAGTTATAAATATAAAGACGTAACGTATTTTTTTTTTTGCAACATATCTCCATATATTCCTTACAAGTACGGCAAGATAAAAACGTTATACTCGTACAAAACACAGTATAAGAAGACTGCGCATTACTCGCTTCTATACGAAAAAGCGTGTATTGCGCAGCCGAACTACGAGCGGCTATAATTTTTTGCGTATGGATACAGTCTGAGTATAGTTTAGATTTGTAGGTGTTAAATATGTTGTCATATTATTATAGTTAATCTAACAAATTAAAGGTGTATTTATTCCTCAAAAAGAACAAGTAGCAATTAACTATACATCTCTAATTTAATGTTTTTTGCATGGATGTCAAATACTTTAAAATTATTATGTACGCTATACATACCACTTGGTATCACTGAATACGTGTGTTTTAAGTGACCATGGAAATTTTAGTTTTTACATAATTTCATTCACTTTTAAGCACAAAATATGTAGGTAATAACTGTATATGATCAAGAAGCAAAACTCATAGAGACAGACGGGCCGCGAGCCCACCGGCTTATGGTTACGCGCAGACTGGTTTATCAGCCGGTCATTATAACTTGGAGTGGGAGATAAATTATGCCCACAACAACATTGTTATCAAGTTTGAGATTTCACATTTACTCTAATTACACATTTAGGTATATTGCTGTATGTTATAATAACGTGAATTTTATTAATATATGTTTGATTCGGTAGGGCACGCCCGCGGAATCACTTGCCTACACCGCTGCCGCATTTTTACTCTAAAGCGAACGCCAGTAATAGTGTGGTGGACAACATTCACATGTATAGAAATTCAGACATTCTCACTCCGTTGGAACTCGCATTTTCTGAGACAAAGTAATTCTGTAACCATCTCGAGTTTTGATAAAAAATCGATATGATATAATTATATATATAATTGATGCATACAATGCAAGACTATAAAAGAGGAACAGTAACTCTCCGTGCAGGAACGGAAAAAATACTAATTCCTGCAGGCGGGCGGCCTGTCGCAAGAGGTGACAAAACGACCCACAGCCAGGTTGTAGGGTATTTGCCCGACTGGATGGCTATCTAGAGTACGCCGCCATAACAATTTTGAGTTGTGTTCCAACATCAGAGGCCAGGTTCCAGTATCTCCTTCAAGACCGGCAGCACATTGGCAGCACCTCTCGTGTTGCTAATGTCCATAGGCGACGGTAACCACTTTCCATCACAGTTGGGCCATCAACCTGTCTGCTGTCCTCCAGCATTACATGGCTTTGCCTGTGTAAGTATTGATTCTGGGTTTCATAAGTATTTATTACCACATCTGGACGTTTCGTATTAAATGACATTAAAGGTAGTGAAATGACACTTAATAAGTAAACGGGTTCGATTCCTGGTATGATAAATTCTGAAAACATATTTTCTCCTTTATTTACTATGGTCTGGGATCAGCCCCAAATTGGTTTGTCGTATATCCTCCATAACACAAGCGTAAATTGCTTAGCTTGAGGATATACGATGTGTGTGTTTGTCTGCCGATTTGTTTGTTTGTTGTACGTAAAAATCTATAATTATCAACATCCATAAAAATTGCACATAGGTTTTTTAACAGCTTGTTAGATTTTTTTTGCACAATTATTATAAATTAGATTTACTGCTTTTAATGAAGTGTATTGACAACGGATCTCATGTTCATGGCCAAAAGAATTTATTTTAAAAACCTTTGTTAATTTTTAGGCAGCAATAAAAAGGTAAATGATATTACTAAGTTATAATTTTAAACTTTGAATACTTAGTTTAAAAAATGCACTGGAAAAAGTAATACAGTGATTATGGGATAAAATTTCATTACTGTTATCTTCCAGCTTGATAAGGCACATTGTTCGAAATAGCCCGTTTAATTTTCACTATTGATTATATTTTCGCAAACTAAACAAAGAATTTATAATTTAAAATAAAACTCGTAACACAGAGTTGTGGACCAAGTCCATATTCCCCACCATGGGACCTCGAAGCCAGGGTCCTCGCGTCGCTGTTCAAGTGGCGCGAGGAGGCCCCGGCGAGGGGCGCGAGACCGGCGCCTCAGGAATCAGAGGCCTGCCGGTCGGAGCTCCGCGACGTCGCCATGGTGCTGTGGGAAGAGCGCCTCAGACACTCCAGCGCGGGTCTCGCCACCATAAGGCGGTGAGGCCCGTCCTGCAGGACTGGACAAAACGCAGACACGGCACCCTGACGTTCCGGCTTACACAGGTCCTTTCGGGGCACGGTTGCTTCGGAAGGTACCTAGGCCGCGAGCCAACGTCAGCGTGCCATCAATGTGACACCGGCGACGAGGATACGGCGCTGCACACCCTCCAGGTATGTCCTGCCTGGACAGAGCAGCGCCGAGACCTCGTCCCCATCATCGGATTGGACCTCTCGCTTCCGGCCGTGGTTCGCACCATGGTCAAGAGCCGTACTGGATGGGACGCCGTCTCCTCCTTCTGCGAGCACGTTATGCTTGCAAAGGAGGAGGCAAGGCGGGAGAAAGAAGAAAGAAAGAAAGAAAGAAAGAAAGAAAGAGAATTATTTTATTTAGGACAAATAAACATTTTAACAACACTGAGTAAAATAGAAGACAACAGTATCAATATAAGTCCTAAAATTGGACCCAGACTCAGCGTAATGCTAGCTGCTAAGGCCAGCGCTGTTCTTCCGCCTGGGACCAGCAGGTGCAGTCACGGAGGACGATACAACACAAATATAATATAATACAGTTTAATATTTATAAAAATGAAACAGATAATTAGAAATATTTACATCATACATAGATAAATAAACAGTGAGGTACGTGAACAAAAAAACAAGTAGGTATGTAAATAAATTAAACAGATTATTGTAAACGTTATCATAGGTATTAGTAAATTTGGTCATAAAGCACTTGTATCATGCCTTAAGTCACTTTGTGCGTTTTGGTGTTCACAAAGGAATTTCTTTAGTGTGACCCTAAAGAGTGACACTGATGAGGCGTTTCTTATAGGTGGAGGAATGTTATTCCAGCACTTTGTTGCTGCATAACGGAAACTACCTCTGAAAACAGCTGTTCTGTGATGTTCCATTTTAAGCTGTATTGCACACTGACGACTTTCAATTTTCCTTCTATTGGACGCCCATGAGAGCTTCTCATATAAGTAAGCCGGAGATTTGTGCTTTATAACTCCAAAGAGGAGGCACGCCAAGTGGAGCTTACGGCGATGCTTCATTTTTAACATAGAACATTTATTCAAATAGGATGTCACATGAGCCCTTGATGGAATATTGAAACAGAACCGCGCACAAGAATTTTGAACCCTTTGGATAAGCCGCTGAGTTCTGGCTAGCAAACGAGGGCCAATCACTACGTCAGCATAGTTCAATCGCGACAAAACTAAAGATTCCACTAATTTAACCCGAAGAGCTTCATTTAAATATGGTCTTAGCTTATACAAAATTTTGAGTTTATAAAAGCAGCTTTTTGCAGAATGAGCTATGTGCTTTTCATACCTTAGATCACAATCTACAACCAAACCTAAATTACGTGCTTCATAGACCCTGTCTATTGGCTTATCCATTAGCATCACTATGTTTAAGGGATTGAGTTCGGCAAGCTGATGCTTACTACCAAAAACAAGGTATTTTGTTTTTCCTGGATTTAAAAGCAACGAATTATTTTTGGACCAGGTGACCACTCGTGAGAGATCATCATTAAGTTTAGCTATGGCTTCATCTATTTCTGATGGCTTGCAAGAGATATAAATTTGTGTGTCATCAGCGTAAATATGAAACTTACAATACTTTATATGCGCTGCTATATCAGCCGAGTACAATATAAACAAAATTGGTCCCAAAATTGACCCTTGAGGTACTCCTTTAATGACAGGTAATTTATCCGATACCATAGCTGAACCATTGTTATGACTCAGTTTTACATATTGGTAACGGTTACTCAGGTAACTATGGAACCATTGTACTGCGTTCGTATTAAAACCATAATAACTGAGTTTAGATAGAAGTAAAGCAATGTTAATTGAATCAAATGCACGAGAAAAATCAAGTAAAACTAAAATTGTACATAATCCTTTGTCTTGCGCACAAAGTATATTATCGGTAACATCCAAAAGTGCAGTCGCAGTACCGCGACCCTTCCTGAAACCTGATTGTAATTCGGGGAGTACCTGATTCTTTTCTAGGTATTCAGTTAGCTGTAGGCGGACAACTTTCTCCATTATTTTGGATAGACAAGGTAATATACTTATGGGTCTAAGGTCTTTTGCATTAGACGGATTTGAGATTTTAGGTAATGGACGAACGATTGCTAGTTTCCAAGTGTCTGGGAATGTGGAAGTACTTATAGACATATTGATGATACCCATGATTACATTCAAACTATAAGGCAGCGTCAACAGTAACATGCGCAAGCTTATTAAGTCACTACCTTCAGCTTCTGATTTAAGACTACGTATTATTTTTAATAACAGGTTTAAATTAACAGGGGCGATATCAAAAATACTGTCGTTAAATCTATGGAACTCAAAATACGTCAATAAAGAGATGTTAATGTCTGAAACATAGGGAACATCCAGAAAGTGGTTATTTAAAGCGTCGGGATTGTTAAAATGCCCAGGTATTTCCAAACTGTTTTTCGGAAGAAGCGTATTTTTAATGTTTTTCCATAGTAATTTCGGATCGTTGATATTATTCTCAATGTTTTGTTTAAAATAAGCTGACTTCTCTAAGAAAAGTGATCGTTTAACTAATGATTTCAAACTCTTATAGTAGTCTTTTTTACTCTCTAATTTGGTTTTATGGTACTCTGCTGCGGCCCTATCTCGCAGTTTCATCATAAATTTAATGGTATCTGTGAACCACGGTGGAGAGTGCTCTTTGGCTACAACTATCTTCACCGGTGCATGAATATTGAACAGGCTAATGACACTTTGGTTAAAAACGTTAACCATATCGTTAACGCAACCAAGTGTCAATATATGGTCCCATCCTATAGCTTGGAGGTCCCGATTAAACTTTGGTAAACAAATATCATTCATTGGTCGGAAAGAAAATGTCCGAGGAGTAATCTTATCTCGTTTAATATTGAACCCACAAACTACAAGACAATGACCATTGATGGATCCTACTGGCTCTATTGCTATAGTCTTGGCTCTCAGATTAGTGCAAACAACGTCTATAAGAGTTTGAGAAGTAGGGGTAAAATGTGTAGGCGTAGAAATAATTTGTGATAGATTGTTACAGGTTAAAAATGTCATTAGTTTTTCAGTTTTTAGGTCATTACTTTTAATAAAATTGATATTAAAATCTCCTAATAATATTATATTATCGTAATTACTATTAGCGTTTATAGAATCCGTTATTGCGTCGAAAAATAATTCTACATGTAACCAAGGAGGGCGATATGCCGTGCCTACCAACAACTTCTTCCCGTTAAGGGTTAGCATAACCCACATTTGTTCTACAGACTTGTGCAGTGGATCCACTGGATGAGACCAAGTACGGATCCTAACGTTAGATCGCACGTAAAAACCGACTCCACCTCCGCGGGAGCGTATCTCACACGGTCTTGGTATGTGTCCTAATTTATATCCTGGCAGCGCAGGTGCGCGTCCATCTTCCCCTTCTCTCAACCATGTCTCATTTATTGCTAGTAAATCAATGTCATGCCGTGTAACCGAGACTATGAAGTCATCGTGGTTGGTGCCCAAAGAACCCGCATTAAATAAACCAACTTTTAGCAGTTTGTTAACCATTGCTAAGTAATAGAAAACCAATTACAATACTTACTAGATAGAACACAAAATGATAAGGAGTAAATTAAACAAGTTAGTATAATGTTAATTAAATTAGTAGTGATATTGTATTGAATTAATATTGAATATGTAGTATAAAAAAAATAATAATAAGTGAAATAAGATAGTTAATTTTTGAAAAATATGAACATATTCGGAAGTAAATAAAAAAATGAAATGCATTATTTAAAACTGCTACATCATATAGTAGAAATGTATTATTATAATCTGTGTTATATATTCCTACGTGACTGCTAGACTTAGAAACCATAATATACAGAAATGTTAGAAGTAAATGAATACATGCGAATAAATAATTAATACACCTAGTACATTTGTGAAGATAAACGATAACAATTTTTTCAAACGGTATTAACATCAAAAACACGCGAGAGATCATTGTCTGACCGAATACAGTGTGCCGGCCTTCCTTCACACTGCCGTACAAAAATGCGTCCTTTTTTGGTCCAGGAGTAACGCCATTGATGCTTGCGACATGCTTCTCTGGCGCGGTGGAATAATAAGCGGTTGGCACGAGTGAGCCTTTCATTAACATATACTCGCTGTGGTGGCTCACCGTATCCCATATCTGTTGTTGTAAAGTTGCGGCGCACACGGGCAGCATGTAGCAGCTCATCACGTAGTTGTCGCCGAGCCAACCGCACGACAACTCGGCGCGTTTGCCTCCCCACTTCATTGCTACCAGAAGCCGCGATGTTTAGGCGCACCGAACCTACACGCTCTGCGTACACAATGTCTCGATTCTCAAGGGTGACACCCAATTTTGACGCAAGCATTGATACAGTGTGTATGATGTTTTCTCCGTTTTGCTCAGGTAGGCATCCGATATCCAAATCAGCTAAAAGAGTTTCCTGGTCCCGGTCATTTAGTTCAAGCTTAAGCTGTGTTACCTTACTCTCCAGTTCGGTAATTTCCTTCGAGCCTGCAACCATTTCTTTCTGTTCAAGCTTAAAAACTCTTTGTTCTATCTCGTCAAACCGTTGAACTATTCCAGCTAAGGAACCACGAAGCTCGCACATTTCCTTGCGAAATTCTGACATATACTCGGCGAGTTCTCGGCGCATTACACGTATTTCACTATCTTCTTCCAATAGAGCTGGCGAGAATGAACGTTTTTGTAGTTCTTCAGCGGTAAATGTACTCACAGGTGGCACTGATGCAGTGGCAGGCGGAGAAATAGTTCCACAAACACCTTTTACGGGTGTATCGGAGTTGTCACTCTTCCGTATTTTTTTTTTACATTCAGGACACGTCCAATTTCTGGGAACGGTGCCATTTTCTGGAATGGCAACGCAAACTTTATGGAACATACAGGGGCACCCAGTACATGAAGCGGCCCCTGTTTGGGAGAGGAACTTGCCGCACGCTGCACACTTAGCCATTGTTGAATACAAACTAAAAAAAACCGCTTTACTCCCAGGTAGAAACTCCCACTGTTAGAAGATTACAGAGTGTTCCAAGCCGGGTAAAAATAATCAGCTTTATGACGGTAGTTATATCAAATAGTTTTGTGCACTTGTTATAACTTGTATCTTTACAATCACAAAGAAGATACGGCTATGCTCGCAAACACTCACTAGACAATATTACACGTTCTCTTACACTATGGAGTTATATATATTGCATTTAAAGACGTTTTAGTATTTTTAACAACAATAATTTTGTGTAGCTATACGCGATGTATGGCCGACCGTGACTACATCCCGTGGGAGCGTGAGCGCACATCACTGCTCCACTCCCACCAAAGGAGGACGCGTCGGCGCCGGAGGGCCAGCCAGGCCTTCGTAAGCTGCCTCTTGGGGTATAGAGGTACTCACTCACCTGCACATGCCGTCGAGATGGGGGCGTGGTGTGTTCCGCGCGCGCTCACCTATCCTGTGGGGCGAGTTACAGACCGCCCCACGCCTAGAGAGACTGAAGATGCCGGGGGATAAAAGTAGTAATGTAAAAATATAAAAAATTCAATTTAAAAATAAAGTCAGAAAAAATAAAAATTCATTTTATATTGTAAGTTGCTTTAGATACAATTGCCAGATAGGAAATATTTCAAATTTCCATGAAACTTCAATATGACAGGAATTTTGAGGTTGGTGTTAACCCCCAAACGAGGGATCAAAAATATTATTTTAAGTATTTTTTAAAGCTGGCATCAAAATTGCCACGCCAAAGCCAAGAGAATTATATCATCTCTTTTACTCTTATACAAATTGTATGTAGTTAGAGGTAGAAATGTCAAAGAAGCAAGTGAGGTGTGTAAGAATAAGCCTAAATGGCGCTCTGTTGTTCGTGCCTACCCCGCAAGGGACCTGGTGTGAAGTTATGTATGTATGTATGTATGTATAGAGGTAGAAAGCATCAGTTCAGCATACAATTCAATTATCTGTAATTGACCACAAATTTGTAGTGCTTCCCAATTAACCATGTGTGACAGTTAAGCAATAAACTTGTGGTGGTTCCGGCAATAAACTTGTGGTGGTTCCGTCTTAGAAGGTTAAGAAAATATTTACTCACATTTATTATTATATTTTTAACATTAATAATCCTCATATAGTCCAGGAAAATTAGTCAAATGAGGGCAAGAATCTTGGAATGAGAGACAGTTAGCTATAAACTTGTACAAACCTTTATTTTATTACCCTAACTTATCTCAAAATCTATCTACCGTACGGTGTCTGAGGCTATAGATATTCCAAGGTCAAAGGTCAAAAAATCAATTTATTAATGGTTTTATGCTACTTTTATGTATTACAAATATTGTAGAGGCTTAAATTCTCTACTAGTTTTGTTTCAATATTTTTTTTTATCTTGAACCATTTTCGATACAGAGGGCAGAGCGCGCCCAGTGTTTAAGTGTTTAGAGTACCATTCAAGGTTAACCTGTAGTCCGGATTAAAAACACACTGAATAAAGTTTATAAATTATTAATATTAATAAATATATAATTCTAAATAAATTGCATTGTTTATTAACTCTTGCGTTATAATTAATAATTTATTTCAATAATTCAATATCTATTCATTTAATAAAATAATATTTTATAGAATTCCTTGATCGTTTGACAATTATATTTTATTTGCGAGAAACAATAGGGTTCCAGCGACATGTAAAGTGAAGATTTCAGTAAAAAAGAAAGTCCATTGTGGTAGTTTAAACTTTCAAGTAAAAGTAACTTTTTTTTATTTCTAAGTGAAAATATTTTTCAAAACTATGATACAATAGTTAATAATAACGACAATGATTAATACTAAGCAAGTTAAATAACATTTCAATGAGATTACTTATATTATACTGATGTCTCAAGTAATGTATAAAAGTATATTTTAAACAGGGGTACTCACATGTGCCAATCTAAAATGGAATGGCAAGAGATAGCGACTGAAAAGTATTTTATTCCAGTTAACTATATTTCTTAGTATCCAACTTTATATAAAATATACAGAAAATAAACATACACAGGAAATTCTTTTAAAATATTTAAAAAATTAAGTGATACCAGTTTTCAGTTTGTTTTGAAGGTTGACAGCTGATTGTCATAATGTCACTGACGGTATATGTGGATTTAGAGCCTGTCCGCACAGCGATTTTTCACAGCACGATTTTTTTCCCGTAATTCTGTAACACATTGGATATTATAGGAGTATCCGCACTGGCGATAAAAAATCGCGCGAATAAAAATCGTGCTGTGAAAAATCGCTGTGCGGACAGGCTCTAATAGTTTTCAACTTTTTTATAATAGTAGAATTCGTGACAATAGCAGACAAAGCAATCTTAGATATTAATAAATAAGACTTCATATATTAGCGTAGTTGTAGGCTAATTTAGACTGAACTGGAGCCATTATTTTTTTTTTTATAATATTTATGGCTTGGCAACTAGGCCTTTAAGCCAGGAGCCATTATTCTGTGAGCCACTAGCGTAATGACGAGTAATCAGCTGAAATTTCAAAAAACCTTCGGCAACAATGGGTTCAATAGTTGGCCAAAAACATGTAGTGGCTAATGAGTTAACGTTTTCCTGACGGCTAGCCGACAGCATAGCCGCAAACTTTTCTGTTGTTTTCCGGTTTTATTCGACAATGATTACTCAGTCGACGAATTTATAGTGACGGCTGAGGGCTACACAGAAAACTTTCACTTTTCTATTTACTAACAAACGACAAACCAAGAAATATTGGTTTTATTTAATTAAATTATTTTAAAAAAATGATCATGTTTTTATGCAATAAATTATTTTGCTTTGATTTTGATTTCATTACATTTTGCAGTATTAATAACAATGTCAAAATTGCATATTTGTTATTTCTATATTATAGCAGTGCAGTATCTCTGAAAATAGCAAAGAGTATTGATAATACACCATACTATTTTATTAGACAACCATTAACTAGCTGGCTAGTCGATAGACATTGGACAAGAGAACTGTGGCTATTTTGTGGAAGATACAAGTAATTATTTTATATAATAAAACTACGTTTTAACGGTTTTAAGCGCGGTAATTTATTTGATTTAGGTTTATCCGTGTTAAAACCTATGTTTTCTTATAATTAAAGCACTGGCGACTTTTGGAAAAGTATTCAAATATTGACTTGACTTAATTTTTATTCCTTCTGTCACTGTATTATGAAATACATATAAAATTGCATCTGGCTCAAACAAATGTATTATTTTCGCCTAAACTAGTTACAGCCTAATAAACTGCAACTCTGTGTGAGACTCAAGTCCCACAGGTTATGGTCCCTCATTGCATTTTTTGGAAGAAAGTAAAACACATTATCCAAGATGAGTCAAACCCCATCGTCGCCGTCGACACCACAGCCTTCTCAGACTGCCTGCGGCATGTCTCCGGTAGTGGTCAGTAGCAGCACGCCTAATTTTGTAAAACTTCAAGGTAGCAGCAACTACGCGACATGGAGTTTCGCAATGCAAATGTATTTAATAGACACTGAACTATGGGACTGCGTAATTTCATCCTCTGAAGAAATTCCTGATCGTGAATTTGAACGCAAGGATGCAAAAGCAAGGTCTAAAATTTGTTTAAATGTAAGTGAGCACCTTTATCCCATAGTTATGACAGCTAAAACGTCTAAAGAAACCTGGAATCGACTTCGTGAGTCTTACGCCGATTGTGGACTAGCGCGACGGTTAAAACTCATGAAGAAATTGCTTAATATCAAACTTGAAACCTACTCTGGTATAGAGGCCTACATAAATGAGATACGTCATGTTCAACAGCAACTGATCGCTATTCAATCTGGCTTGGACGATGAACTTGTTGGTGTAATTATGCTGGCAGGACTCAACGACAGCTACAGCCCGATGGTGATGGCAATAGAGCACTCCGGCATGCGGATATCCATGGACTCCGTTGCATCGATCCTGCTCAAGGAGGAATACCGAGATGCTCCTACTACGTCGAGTTCCTTATTATCTAATGTGCCCGTGTCTAATAAAGATAATACTAAATGCACTTATTGCAAAAAGATTGGTCATGTAGTGTCTCAGTGTAGGAAACGTCTCAACCGACAAAAGTGTCAATCGTCATCAGCATCACCATGTCAACCGTCACCACCATCATCATCTTCATCATCTCATTCATGTAATAATATATCAGAGGTTACACTTTTATCTGGTTTTAATCATAATTTTCCTACAGGTTTCACTACCCCCTCACTTTGTGCCACCACCGAATGGTATGTTGACTCAGGTGCTACGACTCATATGAGTAACAAGTGTGATTGGTTCCTGGACTTGCAGCAGGAGTCTAAACCAGTTACTCTTGCCAATGGTCAACAAATTAAAAGTGAAGGAAAAGGTACGGTCTCTATAAATGTGTCTGATAGGGTTAAGCAAATTTCCGATGTTTTATACGTTCCAGACTTAACTACAAATTTACTTTCAGTATATAGCCTAGTTCAGAAAGGGCTTATAGTAGTTTTTTCTCCAAATGGTGCCTCAATCCTTTTGAATAAAGGCTGCAAAGTGACAGGCTGTGTGGTTGCAACAGCGTCAAACTTTAATGGTATGTACAAATTGGATACGGCAGATTACAAAGCCAATGTCACACGAGCCAAAGAGTCTGCCTTACTATGGCACAGACGTCTTGGGCATTTACATCCTAAAGCCCTAAATATTTTAAAAAATTATAAACTAGGTATAGACTACACAAATATATCATTTAGTGATTTAGATAAAACCTGCGTGCCGTGCCTACAAGGCAAAATGTCGAAGAAACCATTCGAGAATTCACAAAGTAGGTCCAATTCTAAACTAGAATTGGTACATACAGACCTTTGCGGACCCATGAGTACGCATTCATGGGGTGGAGCACTTTACCTACTAACTTTTACAGATGACTTTACGCGTAAGACTTTCGGCTACCTGCTAAAATCGAAAAGCGAAGTTTTCTATAAATTCGTTGAATTCAAGAACATGGTGGAGAATCAAACCGGTCTAAAAATAAAGTGTTTACGCTCCGACAATGGAAGAGAGTCCGTTAACCATAATTTCACTCATTTTCTCATCGAAAAGGGTATTGTTCATCAGACAACAGTACCCTATACCCCGCAGCAAAACGGAGTATCAGAACGAGTTAACAGAACCGTTGTCGAGAAAGCCAGAACTATGCTCCAAGATTCTGGGTTACCACGAGCATATTGGGGTGAAGCTGTTTTCACAGCAATATATCTCAAAAACCGCTCGCCAACCCATGCAATAAACAACAGAATCCCTGAAGAGATGTGGACTGGGAAGAAGGTGGATTTACGTCACCTGCGAGTTTTCGGTTGTGAAGCGCACGTTCTAATCCCATCACTAGTATTTCTGTATGTAAGCTTTTTATCCTTCGTTGCCTTTAGGTAACGGAGAACACGCTTTGCAGCTCTCCAGTGTACCTCCCCGTAATGTGCGTTGAATTGGCTCAGAGCAGATACCGAATGAGCTATATCAGGTCTGGTACCAATGGAAAGGTACATTAATGATCCAATGAGCTCCTGTCCTGCCAAACCCTGGCGATGAAAAGCCGGATTTACCATTCCAGGAGCTCATTGGATCATTAATGTACCTTTCCATTGGTACCAGACCTGATATAGCTCATTCGGTATCTGCTCTGAGCCAATTCAACGCACATTACGGGGAGGTACACTGGAGAGCTGCAAAGCGTGTTCTCCGTTACCTAAAGGCAACGAAGGATAAAAAGCTTACATACAGAAATACTAGTGATGGGATTGGATACGCTGATGCTGATTACGCTAGTAGTCTGATAGACAGGCGCTCCTATACAGGGTATGTGTTCCAGGTGAGCGGTTCATCGGTGTCATGGGAGTCACGCAAACAGAGAACTGTGGCTCAGTCTACCACAGAGGCGGAGTACATGGCTCTCAGCGAGGCCTGTAAGGAGGCCATTTATATCCGATCGCTCATTAATGACATCTTCCAATCATCACCACCTTTAACGATATTGTGCGACAATCAAAGTGCTATCTCACTCACTAGAAATAATACACATCACTCTCGCACCAAACACATTGATATTCGACATCATTTTATTCGTGACTGCATCTCAACCAAACAAGTCGTTATAAAATTCATACCATCAACTCACCAAACAGCAGACATTCTCACTAAGGCATTGCCTAAGCTGAGACACTACAAATGCTTGAGCTCTTTGGGGTTAACATAGTGTTTTCATATTCAAATTAATTTATTGATACGTATTGTGTGCAGGGGCCTGTAGGGTTAATAGTTTAAATACCTGATACAGTACAGGGTGTATATCTTTACTGTACACAGAGTGCTTTGATTACGGGGAGGTGTTAAAACCTATGTTTTCTTATAATTAAAGCACTGGCGACTTTTGGAAAAGTATTCAAATATTGACTTGACTTAATTTTTATTCCTTCTGTCACTGTATTATGAAATACATATAAAATTGCATCTGGCTCAAACAAATGTATTATTTTCGCCTAAACTAGTTACAGCCTAATAAACTGCAACTCTGTGTGAGACTCAAGTCCCACAATCCGACGTTCGTATCGTATCCGTGAAAAGCGGCCGAAACGTCGGATAAACCTAAATCAAATAAATTACCGCACTTAAAACCGTTAAAACGTAGTTTTATTATGTGTACAAGTCGCGAAAACTTAAGAAAATATTATGTAATTATTTTATAACTAGCTACAACTCTAATTATGGCTATTTAGAGTTTTCATTAAAACGTGTGTTATTAAATTCTCTGGTAGCGATGCGCAAACTAAATCACCAATGAGATCAGTGATTTATACCTTTAGGTACAATTAAAGATGTGTAACTCAGGAGTGATTGATTTAAAAGATGTATAATCTTTCAAAATTCGAAATCACTCTTTAAATCTTTGATTTTAGAAATACATCTTTAACTCACTACGTTAAGATTGATTTTAGTCACATGGAATGATGAAAACTAACAAATCAGATACTTGGATGTAGTTTGAGACAGTAAATACAGGATATTGTGAATTGAAATGAGATAACATGCACACTCTAAGAAATACAATGATGATACACAGTAAATTAGACTCTCTAGCTTTATTTTAAAGCTTAAAACCGGTCAAATGAATGAATTATGTCATTCGAAACCAAAGATTTAAAAGAGTTAAAGATTTAAAAGAGTGATTTTAAGATTGAAATCTTTCATGGAAAAAGATTTATAAATCACTGATCTCATTGGTGATTTAGTTTGCGCATCGCTAGGTACAATACTAGTCTGTGAGTGATTTATAAATCTTTTCTCTTGAAAGATTTAAATCACTCTTTTAAATCTTTAACTCTTTTAAATCTTTGGTTTCGAATGACATAATTTATTCAGTTGACCGGTTTTAAGCTTTAAAATAACGCAAAAGAAAGTCTAATTTACTGTGTATCATCATTGTATTTCTTAGAGTGCGCATGTGATCTCATTTCAATTCACAATATCCTGTATCTGTCTCAAACTACATCCAAGTATCTGATTTGTTAGTTTTCATCATTCCACGTGACTAAAATCAATCTTAACGTAGTGAGTTAAAGATATATTTTTAAAATCAAAGATTTAAGAGTGATTTCGAATTTTGAAAGATTATACATCTTTTAAATCAATCACACAGAGTACATTGAATATATGGAGAATCAATCACTCCTGAGTTACACATCTCTATTCTCTATTCTCTGGTTTTTTTCACATGTTTTATTAATCATGGCAGTAGATTGTAGAATAATTAATCGGACTTTGATTCAAAGCATTTAATTATCGTGTACATTCTTGAGAAGTGCTACATGTTAGTTTATTTACAAAAAATTGCATAGTTATATTACTGTAAGATCTCTATATTTTCCTAATCGCAGAGGAGTTCAATTATGGGGTCAAAAAAACATAAGAAAGAATCCAAAAAGAAGAAACACAGGAGCCGTTCTCGCAGTCCACTTGAAGGGGAAGAACGTGAGAGGAGAAGGCATAGGAAGCACAAAGACCGAAAGAAGGATCGCTCCCCGGACGGTCAGTAAAATTTTACATGTTTTTAGATAAACGCCATTCACTGTCCATGATTTCTATTTCCTTTGGGATTTCACGTAGAATCGACGTGTCAAATTTAAAATTAACATTTACTAAAAAAAAAATGAGTAGTATGTCCTATGAATGACTAAGAATAGAATATAAACATTTGAAATGAAAGTCATGGACTGTGATGGTGTTCTTCTCATTTAACCTTATAATGGCATATTTTGCTCATTATTTCAGACTCGGTGGCATTCGTGATGGGCCACCGCGTCCTGCATGGTGCTGACTTAAGGTTGGTATTTAAGTGCTGTAATTCACTTACAAGGGTCAGCTATGGATTGATATTTAAAGACACAGGATTAGCATAAAATGACAATACCAGACTTAGGTACTATTTTCTAGAATTATATTTCTAGATTCTAATGCCTGAATATATATCATTTAGGTATGTATGTATGCTCTACCATAGATCATATCTTTGCTAAACCTAGGATGATAGGCTATGATTTCACATAGGCAAATAAGAATAGAATGGAAACTATTTATTTTCTCACACTACAATTCACAAGTAATATAAGACCTGTTGTGTGAGACTGGTGACTATTGTAGGTCTCTGCAGATCTGTATTACAGGTTACCAGCGCTCCAATACATTGCAAAAACTAACTATATACTAATTATAAGGTAGTATGTGAGTGCGTACACGATTATGTGTGTGTGTGTACACGATTATGTGTGTGTGTGTGTGTATTTTTTTAATTGCTGAAGCACAGCCCAACTGTGATGGAAAGTGGTTACTGTCGCCAACGACATTAGTAATACCAGAGGTGCTATTAATGTGCTTCCAGCCTTAAAGGAGCAACTAGAACCTGGCTTCTGATGCTGGTACTCTAAGTTGTTTGTTGTTTAGAAAATTATTATTATATAAGCTGTTATCAGCTACTTCTCCTTGATATCAAAATTAATTTAATTTGCCTTCTGGTGCGGCCATGGCAGAGGTGTGAGTGTGGGCCTTTCATTTTTTTTTCTAAAAAGATAGTGGTCTAACTTACTGCTTATAACATCAGCTATTTGCCAGTGAAAGTCCAGTGAATTCTGATCCAGCCGTTGTAGAGATTAGCCAAAACACCCAGATAGACAACAAAAAAAAATGATTTTTTGAAATCAATACTGTATACTTTCATATGTATTTAGTAAAAAGCTATTATTTTGATGTAACAAATACACTTTAATTTTATTTATTTGTATAGATAATGATAACACCACAAAAAATAAGAAGTGGTCTATACTTTTGACCAAACTTATTTATGTACTAGCTGACCTGTGCCCACTTCGCTGGGCATCAGAAAAAAAAACTTATTATTAATTACGCCTACATCGCATAAGTCTATCTAGCGATTTTGACCACTCATTTTTAAACTCGTGATATCATTCGAATGGAATGTCGGAAATGAATGATTCCAAAGTTATATAAAGGTATTGAAGCAGTCTTGAATATGAAGTAATTTCTTTTGATAAGGATAATATCAAGATACAAATAAAGAGTCTTTTCCAGCGGCAGCATTTTAATTAATTTTTTTAAATAAAAACACTTATTGTGGCATAACTATAATAGTTAGATATATGCTGTTGCGACAATTTTTCTAAATAATTATGTGTTCTGCAAAGTTGTAGTACATTATTGTATTCTATCATCAAGTTTTCGCAGCGCACGTGAAGTTAGGTAATTTTTTACACCTTGGGTTACATTATTCGAGTTTTAGTAAGGATCCCTAATGTTTTTGAACATATAATATAATCTATATCAACCGGGCATAGTGTAGCTTGCCAAAAGTTAAAGAATTTTTTAAATCGGTTCAGTAGTTTCGGAGCCTATTCAATGCAAACAAACAATCAAATTTTTCCTCTTTATAATATTAGTATAGATTTCAATGCGCTGAATTCGAATCTGGGGTCAGTTTGGTCCATAGAATCTCAAAATTCTAAGGGTGTCCTTAGAATTTTGAGAGTCTATAGACTAAACTGACCCCAGATTCAGTCTTTTGGTTGGACAGTGTAATTAATAAATTTCCATGATAATTGCATCTAGCACTGATAGTTTTGTAGAAGTTTTTTTTATTTATTAGAATCAAGGCAAAGGATTAGTTTAAGTACAAGACTTCTTAAAATCGCTATGATTGTCACTATAAACATACATAATGTATTAAAATGGTTATAATAAGTGGCATGTCACTGTAAGCGAGGTTATTATAACTTTCTTATAAAGAATTTTATTTAAAAACCAATCTTAGGAATGTTATTACTTCATATAAAGCAGTCAATCAAAATAGGCAGTCATAAAAGGATTCTACTGTAGGGCAGTAAAATTTACTATCAGGTGAAAAGATAATATAGTATAATGTACTAGTTTGTTGTGTGAAGTATAATAAAAGTGAACTTTCTGTACACAGTAGATAAAGAACTATATTACTTATTGCCATATTTTAAATACAATAAATAACATAATAAAACTACATGTTAATGGTTTTAAGTGCGGTATTTTACGTGATTTTTATTATTCCGACGTTTTGGCCTCCTTTCCGTATTCACGCACAGATTACATATGTAATGTAACCTAGTTTTATTGTATATTCTAGTCGCGAAAACTTAAGAAAATATTATAATAAACAATAGTTTAGATTTTTCTTACTAATTTATCTAAGAATAATCATTAGTTGTCTGAAATTGTCTTAGAAACTGTTTCAATGCAAATAGATGACTGGGAGGCATATAAATGTGTTATCCTCCTTGCAAGGGTAGTGAACCCAATGGTGTAGTAAAGCAAATCAGATGGGGTACAGTGGTTTTAATAGCTTTTGACATTTTAAACCATATTTTAATCAAATTCAATTTTGATTACAGTTTTTAATTGTATTATCTTGTAAACGTTGTTATGAAAAATGATTTAAATTTATATTGAATCGTGTCTCAATTTTGGTTTGGTGTAGGTAATATATCCTAACGGTAAAACCTGTATTAGGCTACCTCAGGCCATAAATAAATTCAACTGTTAGTGTATATAGGAATATGATATAAGATATAACGAAATACACTATCGAAATGGAAGTAAAATGGTATGCACTGAGTGAAATGTTATAGAACATTATCTTTATTTGGCTTATTATTTATTCCACCCAATATCCTAGGACTTGGTTTGAAAAATATGGAGATTAAAAGTTGTCTATAAGAAACTATGTACTAAATAGATTATGAGAATATGCATTTATGCAGGTTAGAAGAATTGCCTAAGTAATGTACACTACCCAGTTAGGTTTGGAATCCACAACATTAGAATGATAGAAAGGTCGATCTGCCACTAAACTACCGCCACTTACACACAACAAAAAACTAATAATCAAGGTCAAAATGTAATTTATTTCCCTGTAGGCAATGGAACAGGATATAAAGAAAATATATAGATGAATTAAGAACCTCCTCCTTTTTGAAGTCGGTTAAAAATGAGAAAAATAATTCAAGAATATTTTTTACAGTTACATGAACTAATAATAATGTTTTACATTAGATAAATGATATAAGGTCAGAAGTAGCTTCGGTGAACCTGCATCTCACCTCCAGACACACTTTAGCCAATAGCCCAGTACCTTTTGTTCTTATCCCCCAATCTTAGTCCTACACTTATTGGGGCTTGTTTTTAGGTACATTTTTATATGGTGTAGACAGGGACAATGTCGGTCTGTGTCACGCCACATTTACATTAAAGTCAAGGGAGGGTCTTCTATGTGTTACAATTCCCTTCCCACGCAAGCCCTCCAAAAGTCAGGGCCATTTTTATTGTCGGTGGCCTGGAGAGACATATATGGTATATTTTACATTATAAATCTTATTGAAATGTAATAAATATATTGCTTGTTTTTTTACACTTCGTACTGTTTTTTAATACCCTTACATGTGTAGGCCATTGCATAGACTATAAATCACTATCTAGACTTAGATTGATGTGACTTATTGGATGGAGCTACAATGCATTTACATAGACGCAACTCAGTTAAAAGTAAATTGCATGCATTTACATTAAAATAAATAAAACAATTCAATAATAATAAGTGTCATAAAATATATTAAACATTTTCTAACGTTTAAAGAATGTTTTATTAGTAAGTTTTTTTTTTAACCGGTACATAATATGGTGCTGAGATCAGCAGACGGGCAGACGATCCTCCTGATGGAAAGCGGTTACCCTCGCCTATGGATATTAGTAACATCAAAAGTGCTGCCAATGTGCTGCCGATCTCTAAAAGGCGACATGACTCACTCACTAATGTCGGAACACAACTCAACGGACCAGGGGTGGTAGCCATTCATTTGGGCAAATACCCTGCCAACTGGCTATGGGTAATTTTTTCGCCTCTTACGACAGGCAACAACAAAATAGGCTCTCTTCTTGTTCTCAATTGGATTTCCGATCTTCATTGTTAATGATAACTCTGTCTTCAAGCATACCCCCAATCCTTGTTACAGTTGAAGAAGTGCCAGTGGACTCCCACCTGCAGAAGAAGGAAGACAACGGGGCGAGCCATTCGCGGAGCCGCAGCGCCAGCGAGGACCGCGACAGGCGCGTGCGGGAGCACCACCGCGCGCACAACGAGGGCAGTGACAACCACAGGTGATGTGTAGTGTAGTCCACTGCAATACAGTGAACTTTCAGTTTAGTTTAGCTTCTTGAATTAAAGTTATTGACTCCATTTATACATAAATTCAAAATAAGTTCCACCGGAGAACACTTTTTAAAGGTGATACATGTAATTTAAAATTTAATTTTACTTCCTATTCTATGTACACTGCTTCGCATCTTGTTATTGGTGTTAAGGAGAAGAATCGGCAAGAAACTCCCCAGCAACACGTTTAGCTAATAATTGCTTTCTTTATATTTCTTGTTCTATTTATATCTCAATTCTTTTTTTTATAAAATTTATATAGAAATATGTTACAGAATTACTTTTGAAAAGTTAATGGAATTGTAGTAAACAGTGCATACTCAATAAGACAGAGACACAATGAAAGGAAAGAAAAAATGTTATTAACGTTGTAATAATGACAACATACTGAAATTTTATTCTTGGTAAGATAAAAAGTCACACAAAATATAGTATAAGAGGTTGGAGTGTGCTGCAATGTTAATGAAGTTTTGTCATTTAAGTATTCTTCAATAGTGTAGTATCCCATTTTTAGCAAGACACTTTTTAATTTAGTGTAAGGCAGATCTAACATTTCACTTATTCAAGAAGCGTAGGGTATCAAAATAAGGTAAATTAAAAGGGGATTACAAATATATATATATATATATATATATATATATATATATATATATATATATATATATATATATATATAAGTTATATGTTAAAATTTAATTCGGAGGAAATTGTTTTAAAAACTTTTTGTTCCTAAGAGTGCTGGGACACTGATTGGGTTCTATAGTTCAGAATTGTATACTACACTGACTTCCATTTATGAAAACTTTAAAAACATGTAATTACATTCTTTAGTTTTACGTGGTTTAAAAGGTTAATTATAAATTTTTCGCTATGGACTAGTGTTGAACCAGAGCGTGCACATGAGAGGAAAAAGGAGCAGCCCCCTGCGCCCAGCACCGCCCAAGAGAGCCTCTCCATAGAGCAGACCAACAGGCTGCGGGCGAAGTTAGGGCTCAAACCACTGGAAGTTACCGAGAAACCTCCTGGTGAGTGGCGTCTATCTACTAAGGCATCTGTAATTCATTGCAATTTTTTAGTATCTTTATTTACTTTTACTTGAAATTCCCGCGGGATTCCCGGCACACAAAGTGTCGCAGATTTAAAAAAAGAATGTAAACTATCCTTTTACTGGAAACTGTGTTACTGTGTCGGAATAAGCTAATTTTTATTTAACTTCAAAATGCTCCCGAGAAAGTTCCTGCGGGATTCCCATTCCCGGAATAAAAGGTAGTGCAGACTTTAAGTAGTAGAATTAGCTGTCGATCAGCGAAACCAGCATACAAATAGGCCCAGTAGTTTTCACGTGAATCCCAAACAAACAGACAAGAAAGCTAAAAAAACTTGCATTGTGTTCTCCATGGTTTATTATCCATTCCAGTTGTCTTTTTTAAGCTTCAATGTATAGACATGGCATGTTTAGAATTGTATAATATTATAGATATAATAATCTCATGAAGACATTGAAATAAAACAATGAGCAATTAAAGACACACATTTAATAATTTAAACAAAGTAAATAACATATCAAAAGGACCAATACATGGAGATCAGTCAGTGGTCAGTATCATAAGGCTATTATTGGACTTGGCTATTGCAAATTTTAACTCTCATTCCATTGAATCCAAAATATAAAAGTCTAATGTTAATATGTTTGTGTCTGAACTCCTTGAAATACCACTTGGATTGATTTTGGTGAAATTTTTCGTGTGCGTTTGATCCAGGATGGCTTAGATTTTTAGATTCACATTTGGACCTGATAGGTGGCGCTACAATCGGGTTCTAAATTTTTTTAGGGCAGAAAAACGTTTGCGGGGCCCACTAATTACACATATAAGTAAAAATTAACCCTACTTCATACTCCTTGGTTCGTACTTCAATTCTACCTTATACCTAAGTACCTTTTTTTGTTCATGATGGGATGTTGTTTTAGCGGAAGATGGCAAAATCAAAGATGACTTGGGTGAATTCTACCACAAACCGGCGACAAACATCGCGCAGCAAAAGAAAACTGACAAAATTAAGGAGAAGCTCGAAGAACGGAAAGAAAAGAGGAGATTCGAACAAAAGTAAATATTAATTTTATTTGTTTGTGTCAAAGTAATTTATTTTGTTTGAGACATAGAAATTTTTGTAAGAGATTATGCTCAGTGGTACCGGACCACAGTGCATGGTATGGCCTTGAAAGGTCTTGTTTAGTCAAGAACTGAAAAATCCATTTCGGGTTTTTAAATTCTACAAAAAGGAAAAAGTAAATAAAACTTGTATAGATTCTATAGATTTACAAATTTCCCACTGTTTAAATTCAAATTGAATTCAAAAGTTTTTATTCAAAATAAGTTCCACTGGAGAACACTTTTTGAAGGTCATACATATAGGTTAAAATTTAATTTTTAATCGTACTGCCTAGTCTATGTACACCGCTTCGCAACATGTTATTGCTGTTAAGGAGAAGAAGCGGCAAGAAACTCCCCAGCAACATGTCTAGCTAAAAATTGTTTTTCTTTATATTTATTGTTCTATTTATATTTACGTTCTTTTTTTTTATAAGTATATTTGTAACAAGCTATCACAAAAGAAAATTGCAAAATGCACACTAGCTCAATTAGTTAGTGTAATACTTGCAACAACTCAGAAGGGTTTATGGTGATAAAAGAATAGCAACTGAACACTAGAAGTATAATCAGAGAACCTATTGGCATAAATACATTTCATACACTGGACAGACATTTTTAGAATGCTTCACCATACCTCCAACAATTTTACAGTATATAAGAAACTTAAGAAATTGGCATAACTGATAGCGGATTTAGGACATTGATAAACTGTTTTAGTTAAAAAGGTTATGGATGACAAGAATTTATTATGTTATTGTTTGGAAAATATCGTTTAGAAATAAGAAGGTACTAAACAAAATTAATTGTTAACCTTTAAAAGAAACATGAAAAGAACAACTTTGCAAGTAAATAAATGTAACATTAGCATCTTAGTAAAATAAAGTGTCAAGTGTTGTGTTTGCTGTTCAGGTTGCAAACAACTCTGTTGGCGGACGGTTCGGACGACGACGACGATCCCACTGCTTGGGTGAAAAAGTCCAGAGAAATCGACAAACAGAAAAAAGAGGCTGCCAAGAGGGTAAGAGCTGGTTATTTTAGAAATTATTAACAATGAGGCTAAAGTGTTAAATTTGTGTGTCTAAAAAAATTTTATGCCAAAGAAATAGTATCATACTTTTTAAAAATAAAGAAACTTTCTGCCTATTCAAAAGCAATAGTTTAATTTAAAAGTTGAACAATATATTGAGTGATGTGTCGAATGTCTCTTAGCAATTTTCAAATGTATTTTCGCGCGGAATAGCTTTTAGTTTAATTGAACCTACGAATGCAAAATGGAACCAACCCACATACTGATAGTTTTGAGAAAAAGCCATTTTTATTAAAATTTTGTATACAAAAAAGTCTATATTTTGGAAAAAAAGTCGAATATTGTATATTATATTTTGTCCTATATATTCAAGTAAACCTTTTAGGTTTTTGGATTACCATTGGATCCATGGATACCATACCATGGATCTTGTTAGTTTATTATACTCTTGGTGTTTTGTGGGTTAGCTAACTTTGTGATAAAAATGTTTTATTCTGTAAAAATGTTGTCAGATCATTATGATTCTTATTGAGTCGATAGAAGGTACATTTTGAAAACCTTCTGCATCCTTAACCCAATTTTGGCATGTTTGTGGATTGGTTCTGTTTTGCATAAGTAGGTACAATTTAAATAATTTCTATTAGTTATAGCGTATATAATAATGTATATGTGTTATCCCGATCTACTTAGCTGGTGTATGCCAACATTTGACAGATGTTTAAAATAAAATAATCGCTATTATTAGCTGTACATAAATAGTGATTATGTTATTTTAACCATAGGTTAGGTCTCCACACCAGCCTTAGATACTGTACGGTTTCTTAAAAGGTTAAGTTTTAAAACACACAATTTGAAGTATCAATGTAAACCTTCCAAACATTTCCAACACTGTCTGTATGAGTATAGTGTTAAAATGTTCAAATATGATGTATTTTATCTCATTCTCTCGCAGGCTTAGTCCTATAGATTTATGTGTTTATATCTTTTTAGTGTTTCTTTTTTTTTCATTTCATCGAGTTTCAAAACACAACGATTGTAAAGAAATTTCACTTCAAAATATTATTCTGTTGATTTCAAATATGAATGGAAGAAATCTATTCAATTGGGTGGGCTAGTATATTTATATGGAACATTCGTCGCTATACACAATGAAACACGCGTCGTGCAGGCGGCGTTGCTGGACGAGATGGACGAGGTGTTCGGGGTGTCGGCGCTGGTGGCCGCGGAGGAGCAGCTCGGCCGCGAGCGCAGCTACACGGCCACGGAGCTGCGGGGGCTCCGGGTGGCGCACGACCTGGACGCGGTATGTGCCCTCACAATGTTTATTTCGGTCATCTAGGTAGGGAAACCACAATAACCACTGAATGCCACAGGTAGTCCAAGTAAGATTTAGCTTCTAATGTGGTTTCCAAAATTTATAATATGTAAGAAAATTGTAACATTTTCTTCAGTAACTAACATAAATAATTACCGCACAGTTAGTTCAGGGTCCACTTTCACATTCCGTCTAGCTGGATAGTGATTAATTGCGAACCCAAATAATTGGCAAAATTTTAGAATGCATGACTTCAGTATACATAATTTTTTTTAGAAATAACTGCTTGAGATAATGAATTTAGTTTGAATACAACCATTTGAATTTGTTATAACTTGTAAGGGACCATCCATAATCTACGTCACACGTGAAGGGGGGAGGGGGTGACGTCGTGACGTCACATTTCAAAACCTAATAATATATTTAAGTTTTAAAACACGAAATTTGAACTATTAATAAAAAACTGCAAAATATTTCCAAGTCTACCTGTATAATCGCAGAGTTTACTTTATTAAAAAATAAATTGCATGGCAAACTATTGTACTAACTTAATCATTGTTTGATGTAAAATTGCAAAATATGTGTGAGGTCACACTAGGCAGGGGGGAGTGTCACGAATGTGACCACCTGTGACACAGACGTGGATAGGGGCAAAAACCATGGAACTCGTGTGACGGAATTCGTAGATGGATCCTATTCATCCATGAGTTACGTAAAATGTGAGTGACGTACTTTGCATCTGCGAGCTGTTCCAAGGTGAAGCGCTGCTTTCAGCTCGGCGACGAGCGCGAGACGGTGCTGACGCTCGCCGACAAGGACGTGCTGGCCGAGGACAAGGAAGACGTCCTCGTCAACGTCAACCTGGTCGACGACGAACGATACAAGAAGGTAAACTTTGCAACATTTGTATTTTCTATGTTTGTAACTAATTAACTGAATGTGCAATTACAGTATGACCGATGAGTCGCCTCCCCTCTGAATGTAGGCGTTGCGAACTTTCGCGCATGTACACTCGTGATTGTACTCGAGAGCGTGATAGCGACACGACAACTACCGACGTGTGAGTAAGACAGAATGTCTCGTGATTCTTTCCGAATATTGCCGAATAAGCAGCAAAAAGAGATGTTCAATGGTGTGTGGTGTAATCAATAATTATTCTAATCGGGTACAATTAAAAAATATAAATACTCGTACATTTATTTTCTAACAATTTTTAAAGATTCTCTGTTTTTCTTAGCCTAAAGTAATAATTTATGTGTCATTATATTTTTAAATACGGCTATAAATTCAACATTTTTCGTTGTTCGAAAAATGTTTAATTTGTTTCATCATATTATGAATTTCCTTCGTTTATAACATTTATATCTACATATAATTAATTCTATTAAAATAATCGATTATAAAATTTATGTGCGGTTGTTTTTGTTTACGTTATGAACATCTCTAGCTAAGACGATTTGGTTCATAAAGTATGTTCTGCACAACCAATTGGCGCTAACTTCAGGCGGGCCATGACTCATCGGCCGTACTGTACAAATTTGTTTATTGCAATATCTTGTAACTTGCTAGCAGGGGAAAAATTTCTTGTCACTCTGAGGCCCTGTCGTACTTGATAATGACGCGTTTCTAAAATAAAGACCTTGGGATATTATTATTTTACTATTTAAACTAAATTTTCTTATGCCTTTGCTTTCACCTGGGCCGTAATAGTTTACCACAAGTACTAAGAAATATATTACACAGATATAACTAAGATTTTAATGCGGACAACATTTTTATTAGTATTAATATTAAACATTAACCAATGACTCAGGTGGTGGTGAACTCAAAAGAAAGCATAGTTATTTTTTGACGCAATAAAAATAAGCCGTAATTGAACACCGCCACTGAGATTAACGCAGGTGGAGCAGTAGGCGTTAATAATCAACTATATAGTTGAATATCTAGACTTGTCTTAATAGTGTCTATGTAGTAAAATATTGTTACTAGTTTACGTATAGAATATAATAACAGTCCATAAACGTCCCACTGCTGGGATCAGACCTTCCCATTATAGGGGTAAGTTAAATTGTTCATGATTATATTTATTACTAGGATTCGGCCGCGACTTCGTCCAAGTTAGTCTGGTATCAAATCATATTGAATAATTCGATTTTTATGCACCCTGATTACTTTAAACCACCTTCGGAAAAAGTCCCGCAGGATTCCCGGGATATGAAGTACCGCAGATTTTAAATCCGGGAATTTGCTATTGATCAGCGAAAATCGCATCGAAATCGGCCCAATAGTTTTTACGTGAATCGCGAACAAACTTAAAAAACATAAAAATTAAAAGGTTACATTTTTACAACTTTGTAATATTATTGTTGGACGTACTTTTAAATAAAAAAATAAAAAGGATGTATTTGGGATTATTTTTTTCATGTAAATGGACTGCACCAGACTATATAAACTGACGGACTCATAAACTGCATCAAAGTTCAGGATTACTTTGAAATGTTTTTTTTAAATAAGTATGCAAACTTTTTAGATTACATTATATAAATATGGAGAGACTGGCTCTTAATCTCAAAAAAAGGAAAATTTAAAAATAGAACTGCAGTAAAACAAATGAATGTAGTCGGGAAAAGAAAATTTACTCCTAGTATCAGATTTGCGTGTTATTTATAGCAAAGTTTTAAATTGATTCTCATTGATTTTTTATTTTTTTGTCAATTGAATTATTGTTACCAGCAGAATTGTTGGGTTAGTTTTTTAACTCATCAAGAGTTTTTGAACCATAATATGGATACTTCGTCCGAACAAGCGGCTCAAATTGTAGCATTGGTGCGGGAGGGCTTGGATCAACGAACGATTGGTAGAAATTTAAATTTAAACCAGTCTACGGTTTCTAGAATATACAGAAGGTTTGTGGAGACAGGTTCTTACAGAAGGAGACGTGGTACAGGCAGGACTCGAGCAACCACCGGTCGTGATGACCGATTTATTGTTACAACTTCCCTGCGAAATCGTTTCCTCACGTCTGTTAACATCAAAACAGAGCTTAATGAAGTGCGTGGAGTAAACGTGAGTGCACGAACAATAAGAAGAAGGTTAAAGGAAGCGGATATCACCCCTTTTAGACCAGCAAATGGTCCAAAGTTGTCTGTAGCTCACAGACAAGCTCGCTTAAGATTTGCGCGTGATCACCTGAATTGGACAGAAGAGCAATGGACCTCCGTATTGTTCACGGACGAGTGTAGGACATGTTTATATGGTGCAGATGGTCGCAGAAGAGTCTATCGTCGACGTGGGGAGCGATATCCTCAAAGTTGCATTGAGGAGCGTGTTCCTTTTGGAGGCGGTTCGTGTATGGTCTGGGGTTGCATATCGATGAACGGGCGAACAGAACTTGTGTTCATAGAAATGGTCCGTCAAAACGGTAATAGAGGGGGTTTGACTGCACATCGCTACATAACACAGATCTTAGAAGATCATGTGGTGCCTTACATGGGATTCATAGGCGAAAATTTTACTTTAATGCAGGATAATGCCCGGCCGCACGCTGCTGCACAAGTTCGACCATATTGCGAAGAGGTTGGGATACGTACAATGAATTGGCCAGCACGCAGCCCGGATCTTAATCCCATTGAGCATGTTAGGGACAATTTAAAAAGACCTGTATATGCGAGAAACCCTTTGCCCACGACAGTGGCAGCACTAAGAACAGCACTTTCAGAAGAATGGGACAATATTCCGCAAGATCTTTTAATAACCCTAATAAAATCTATGCGAAACCGATTAGAATCCGTAATAAGGGCACGTGGAGGTAATACACCTTATTAAAACATAAATAAACCCTTGCATAAAGTTTGTGTCTATTGTTAAAACCAATTTTCCTTAAATTTCTGTTTTTTCTTCAAAAAAAGTCTTAAGGTCTTTTCCAGTACACAAACTTAAACTTAAGGATATGACCCTACGCTGTTTTAAAGTTCACGAACCAATCTAGAGGTTTCAATTTAAATCTGTATAGAAAGTTTGCATACTTGGTTAAAATATTTATTTCAAAGTCGTCTATTACTTTGATGCAGTTTATGAGTCCGTCAGTGTAGTTTAAGCACAAAATATTCACGTCATTCATATCAATGCTCAAGTGTTTATAAAGCTACATTTAGATATTAGAGAAGAAGTTTTGTAATTTCAATAACAATTTCCACCATTTAAAGAACTTGACCGAGTTGAAAAAGGCTCGCGCCGGCTACCAAGCGTACGACGACGAAGCGGACCTCGAGGCCGCGGCCCTCGGGCTCCAGCGGCCCGTGCTGGCCAAGTACGACGACGAGATCGACAAGGACAGGGCGGCCAAGGAGAGGGGCTTCGTCATCGGCGACGAGGACGCCATCGAAGCCAAGCGCTTCAGGGATATGATGGTAAGTTTGCATCCTCCATTTTTTATCCGTGCAGGAACGGAGAAAGAATACAATTTCCTGCGGCCGGGCGGCCTGTCGTAAGAGGCGACAAAACAACCCACAGCCAGGTGGTAGGGTATTATATATATGCTCGACTGGATGGCGACCACCCCTGGTCTAGAGTATGCCGTCATAACAACCTTGTGTTGTGTTCCGGCATTAGTGACCAGGATCCAGTCCCTCTTAAGAGAGCAGTAGCGCATTTGTAGCACCTTTGGTGTCGCAAATGTCCATAGGCGATGGTAACCGCTTTCCATCAAGTGGGCCGTCTGCCTGTCTGCTGATCTCCTGCAATTAAAAAAAAAAATCCTCATAGATACAGTAGTGTCTGTCATTTGTTTTGGATAAATAGAATGTACTATAAGCATTCAATGAATTAGCATCATGCTAATGTAGTATAAAAATAGTTTTTGGCGGGTACTGAACAGCACGACATCTCCTGTTGTGCTGTGCAGTTATAATTTCCAAAAATTGTAAAATTACTTTAAAATGATCAGTAGTTGAAGGATGTTGATAGTTTAGTTTAGTTTGAGTAGTATTTATGTCTTTGTCAGAAATGTGAACTCTATAGTCAAATTTGGCCTTTCGACTTGTCACAAGAACTCTGTTGAGTGGCGTCAGTTTCAGAAAATGACGCCACTCAACAGAGCTGCCAAACCATAAATCTAAACAAATAATAAGTAATATAAAAAATATCTACTACAACAATATTTAAATGGTAAATTAAAAAGTATTACAATAATACAAACCAACCTAGCGTACAACTTTTAGAGAAATGAATGGATAGTATTTGAAATGTTGATGTGCACAATTTTTGCATACTCTTTCGCCGATAGTACATAGTAATTGTAAGTATTTTGTATGAAAGCAGAGACAAGAGCTGTTGTCGGGGGGGCCCAACAAGCGGCTGGAGTCGCTGCAGCTGCCGGCGCTGCGGCCGGCCGCCGACTACCTGGACGAGCACGAGCTGCACGCCAAGTTCAAGAAGTTCAAGAGGAAGGTACGACCACTTTAGATACGTCAGGGTGGATGACGATCAAAACAACCACCGTAGCTTCTTGGATTTTGTACGAGCTTAGCAAGTTATCACGTCAAACTTGCAGGAGTCCAATAAATAAAGCATGTAAGATTATAAGCACAGCATTTTATTTGATTTTTATTTCAACGTTTCAGCCAATTTCCAATGAAGACAAAGTTTACGGCTACGGCTGCTGAAAGGTTACCGAAGCTTCTAAATGAAAATCAAATAAAATGTCACGTTTAAAACCGTTAAAACGAGGGTCTAATAATGTGTACTAATCGCGAAAACTTAAGAACAGACTATATAAAATGTAATAAAAAAATATTTCAATGCTGACAATTAACACTTTATTTATAAGACTATCTATTTAATATGATTTTTGATGTTGATTAAAACGGTATGCATATGCACGTGTAAAATGTGCACTCGACAGGGCAAGATGCGCAAGAGGCCGAAGAACGAGCCCATCGACGTGGACGACTACGAGGCGGGCGCCGCGCCCCTCGACACCGACGACACCGGTGAGCCCCCCCCCCCCCACCTTTCATATTTTTCTCACCTTTTCTTTATTGTTTATCAAAAAAGGTGTTGTAATCGAAAAATATGGTTTATTCTTGGTCCTTCGAGCCGGATTTGATTCAGCGACCTGTAGATATATTAATAAAACATCAAGTAATATAAGACAAATTTGTTAATAATATACGTATGACTGTACATGCATCCGTTTCCAAAACATATTCAACTTGTCAATTTGTGAAGCTGATAACAGTAGATGAGCGTGTGGTGTCGATGTGGGCAGAGGTGCAGCCGGAGCTGTGGGGCGCCGCGCTGGCGGTGGACGAGGAGGAGACGGAGCCCGACACCGAGCTGCAGGCGGCCGTGGCCAGGGCGCGGCGCCTGCGCCAGCTGCAGGAGGCCCACGACAGGAAACCCACCATACCCAAGGTAGGCACGAGTCGCTTGCCTTCTTTTCATCTAGCTCTAACTGATGGATACAGCCATGAAGGAAGATAATTAAACGTCTTATTACTATTCTAAACATATTTTTTAAATTTAATTTCAATCAGTTATAAATTTAATAACTGAACACAGATTCGCAAAACTAAGATGTTACCAGAGAATAAAAGAAGATTCATAAACTGCATTTATTGAGTGTACTTTTTCTACAAATATGATTATCTAATAAATGAGTACATTTAATTATAGATTATGAATTTTGCACATTAATTAATCACCCTAGAGCGTTACTACGACATGTGCATCAGACCAAAGTCGAAGTGAGAATCTGTACCCGATCAAAGTCGTATTTAGACCGTCTCGTCGTTCCATCTGCACGGTTTTATATTCGATACAAACTACCCTCTAATAATAGGTGGAGGAGCTGCTGGGGCGCGTGAAGGAGGAGCCGGCGGCGGAGGAGGGGGGCGCCATGGTGCTGGACGCCACGGCCGAGTTCTGCCGCACGCTCGGCGACATCCCCACGTACGGGCTCGCCGGGAACCGGGACCGCCTCGCCGAGGCCATGGTCAGTGCCGGCGGTACTTTCTAAGTAGACGTACTGCACGACGTGTTCGGGAATGTTTTTGAATACTTGTAAATTAACAACTCGGTGCAGGACTTCGAGCGCGACGCGGAGGCGGAGGCGGCGGCGGCGGCGGAGGCGGGCGCGGAGGCGGAGGCGGGCGCGGGCGCGTGGAGCCGCGTCGACGTGGGGGGCGAGCAGCCGCCGGAGCTGGCGGCGGAGGGCGCGCGCGGCGTCGGCCTCGAGGCGGAGCCGGCGCTGGGCGCGGGCGTGGCGGGCGCGCTGCGGCTGGCGCTCAGCAAGGGCTACCTGGAGCGCAGCGGGCCCGCGCCCGCGCCGCGCCCGCTGCACGACCACCTGCTGGCCGCGCGCCACTACTCCATCGAGGACAAGGCCTACGGGTGGGCTGCACTCGCACTCGCACTCTAATGCAATTAGACAGAGCCGAAACTCATTTGGCGCTCGGTGTTGCAGCGAGGACGACAAGTACGGGCGGCGCGAGCGCGGCGGCGGCGGCGGCCACCACTCGGGCCCGCTGCAGGAGTTCCGCGAGAAGCGCCACTTCAAGCCCAACATCAAGCTGGAGTACGTGGACGACGAGGGCCGCCCGCTGCGGCCCAAGGAGGCCTTCCGCTACCTCTCGCACAAGTTCCACGGCAAGGGGCCCGGCAAGAACAAGCAGGAGAAGCGCATCAAGAAGGCCGTGCAGGAGGGGGTGCGTCACACTCTCACTTAATCTCATTTCTTTAATTAATGGCATGGTTACCAGATTAATATCTAACAACATCTTTAAAATTCATAGCTTATATCATTGATAGAAAGATGGACTGATTATTAATAATTGAATCCAGTGATACATTAATATTAACCACGCAGATACAACTCACTTAAATATTTGTGTATACGAGTTTTCGAACAATTGCAAGTATCGATGAGTATTGTTAGTTTTATTTAACCTACTGCCAACTTGTTAATTTTAATTTTGTTTATGGTTACTATTTACTCTATGGGAGCCTGATCTAATTTGTCACCTCTTGACAGTTTTTGGCGGGAACTGAAAGGAGATGTGCTATGCAGTTTAATTTTCTAAAAATGTGTAAAATTACTTTAAAATAAACAATAGTTGTAGGATATCGATAGTTTTTGAGTAGTAATTATGTGTTTTGTGAGAAATGTGAACTATATAATCTAATGTGACCTTTTGAGTTGTCATAAGAACACCGTTGAATGGCACTAACTGATTGCCTACAGTTCAGCTGTGCTACATATAGGCTTTAGAAAATGAAAAAATTATATTGTAAACCAAGATCTGGCTTAAAGGCCTAGCTGCCAAGCCATAAACCTAAATAAATAATATTTATCACCTCTTCGCAACATGTTGTGACTAAAAAAAATAAATTAAAATTAGCAAGTTGGCAGTAGGCTAAAGAAAACTTTAACGAGAGTATCGTTTATATGAGTATTGACACTTGAAATTGACTTGGAAAGTGGCCGGAAACATCGGAATAATAAAACCCAAATAAATTACTGCGCTTAAACCCGCTGAAATGTAGTGTTATTATATAAATTTGGTTTGTGATAAGCGATCGTTTGCAGCTGATGAAGAAGATGAGCTCGACGGACACGCCGCTGGGCACGCTGCAGATGCTGCAGGAGAAGCAGCGCGAGACGCGCTCGCCCTACATCGTGCTCAGCGGCAACAAGCGCGACGACGACAACTAACATGGCGCACACACTTCGAACAATCATTCACACGCTATATACTCTTTCCAAGTGTTTATTTTACTTTTGTGAAGCTCACCCGATACAAATTACATAATTATTATTGTCGTACTTTGGCTACGTTCCGTTAGAGACTCACAACGACCACGTTCACGTGCTTGCCGGGGTTACAATCGTAAACCTAAGTGGAATGGTTATTCGACCCGCCTCTAGAGTTGTGAACGTTGTGTGATCGAAAATGATGTCGTTTTCGCCAGGACCACAACGGCCGCGGTCGCCTTGTGGAACGGTTAACGGAGCATTTTGGGGGTAGTGAGCTACTAATGGAACACTCTGTTGTTGTGGGTGACGTAATAGTGATGTTCTATGAGTCACAGACTATTAAACCTTCGTCAGTAAATGTGAATAAATCGAAAGTAATCGATTTGAATACAAAAAGGGTCTACTTGAAAGAAATATAATTGTTTTAAATTCATTTATAATTGAAGTCGGTTTTGCTCACAAGTTGAGTCGATAACACATTAGGTCAGCGTCTTGGAACTATCAACAGTGAATAAATGCTTGGAAGGGGTATAATTAACTAATTAAAGAAATAACATCATATTTTGCTGTACTTGTACATAATCTAAGAAGTTGTATCGTTTCGTAAGCAAAAAAAATATTCAACTGTTTGCTCATCTGGCCAATTGTATCATTCATCTCCACCCATGTATCCATCTAATATATTTTTGACATACATTCAGGGATTATACAGGGGTTTACATTTTTACTGTTTTTTTTAGATTTCTCACATTTTTCTAAACATTTTATTTATTAATTGAATGTTATGCTGATATTAAACCTATCAACCAAATTGAAATATTTTAGTTAGAAAGTACAAGTCTATATTCAATGATATTAAATAATGCAAGTTTATGGTCATATGGATTTGGTTCATCCGAATTGAGGATGGACTTCATGAAATTGTTTTACATTATATTTTATCGACTAATTCAGTATCCAGTGCAAGCGTCGTTTTGGTAATTATTTTGTATTGCCAGTTCAAAATTCCACTTCATTAGATGGTTTATTTTTATGTAACCAAATAATAAATATGTATAAAACACTAAAACAGAAATAAAATTCATTTCATAATATCATAGTTTTATTTTCTAGTGTTTAACCAATGTTTCTACCATGTAGATTTTTTCTATTGTTTCCATAGTAAACGTACGATACGTTACGTTACGTACTGTTACAGCCCGACTCTCTCTAGGCAATTATTGCAGTCGGCAGGCCACTGACATCAATAGGCTAAGCATCGATCAGCAGTAATTGCCTATAAATACTAAATCTTTTCTAAATTTGTCAGTCTTCTGGTAATTAGCTAAAGCTATTCAACTACGGACCTGGTTTCTGCCTGCCGGTTGAGTAGCCCTAAACTACATTACCAAACCCGGATCCGGTAGACCTTTTAGGTCCCGTAGATTGAGGCTCCAGTACTGCGTAGTACATAATAAATCTCAGCTCTAGTACTATAGTGTTTTTTTTTAAAACACCCTAAGTATCCGGGACTAACAGTACGTTTTCGGACGAATAGGCTAACCACTAAGTTACCACATCTCCCAATTCTTTTAGGTAATTGATATTATGAAAATAACATGATTACAACTAAATTTCTTCAATAAAAAAACAAGAATGTATAAGTTCTTATTGATTACTATGAAAGCTACAAGTTTTTGCGGTTTGAAGTGATAACTTTTTATGGGAGGGTAAACCGCTCCGTTACGTAACGCGTTACAGCGCCAGTCTGCCTGGCTTCCCTTTTTCTCATGCAAGTTATCATTGTCGTGCGTCCCGAGACGCACATGTTCTTTTTTATTTTATTAAAATAAATTCTGGCAAGTTAATCCAGAATATTTAACAAATCTAAAAGTTACCAAGTTCTAAAAATTTATTACTGCACTGGTTCCGACAGTGACTTCAGTTAACTTTAATGTATAAGGCACAGTTTGTGGTAATCTTTATGCTGGGGCTTCATCTGTGTTAGTGTTACAGGCTGTGGCCGAATGAGTCTTATTTAAAGCGTTAAAAAATAACGCCCCTTAAACGCATAACCACATTCGCATCAATGCCATTTTCTGCGATCGACAAATTCTAAGATTTGAAATCTACGCCACTTATCAACCTAGAAATACAGTAGAAATTTCAAGTCAAGGACGAAATCGCGAGCATATCCTTTGTGAAAAATGATTTTTTAACATAAAATATGAAAAACATTCGTAATTTTTCATTTTGTGTAATATGATAGCCACCTCCATTTAGGTAGTCCTTAAGGCGAAGAACCGAACACCCTCCCCACCGCGATAGTCCTCGAGCGGATGTCCCCTCGTTAAAGAAAGCTTATCTGGTGGTGCTGCGACGCGGTTCACTGGTCGCGGTGCTGCGGCGGCTGCGGCGCGGTGCGGTCGAAGTGCGCCTTGCGCGTGGCGGCGCGCCGCAGCCGCGTCTCGCGGACCAGCTCCGGCGTGGGGGGGCGGCGCACCGGCGTCGTCGACGCCATGCGCAGGTGGCAGTACAGCGGGATCTGTACAAGAAATAAAGATATTAATATCATCCAAAAAAGAAACGGCACCCACACCTAACATAGGCAACTGTATAATAGGACTAGATTTAATAAATAGATATAATAATAACATAGACATATAAGATTCATTGGAAAAGAATAGACAAAAAGAAAAAACATAAGAAAAATAAATAAAATGACTCCCCACATATTTACCTTATATAGCTTTAAAGATAGGTTAAAAGATACGAGAAAAAGAATATCTTGTCTTAGAAAACGACAGAGAAGGCGATACTATTAAAAAAAAAACAGGCAACCAAACCACGCATATAACACCACAGACTACTATGGACACTACGTATATAATACAGCGAGTCGCAAACTGCGTTTTGACGATTAGCTGTCTCTAATGCCGGGTACACACAGGGTCTATTAAGGTCGACGAATGGGTTTTGTTCGGCATCGTTAGCTCTAAATATCCGTACCGTACTTAATCGTATAACAAACAGCTGGACTCCTTTGATGTTACCGCCACGCGCTGGATTACCGGCGAATGCTAACTAACGATAGTTGGCTCTGTGTGTACGCGACCTTAAGGTTTCCCCGGCAGTGGAAGAGGCTGATGGGCCACCGTGGCTCTGACTTAAAACGAAGGAAGGAGTAATAGCATAGATTTCCTTAGACGGGACCTATATCAAAATGTGTTGGAGGGGCCCAAGGGAGAGGATTTTTTCTATAAAATAAACAAACAATGCTAGAATATAATTTAAATAATTATATATTGATGTATGGTTACAAAAGTAAAGGTAGACCAAAAAAAGATGCATGGATTGTGTGAAACACGATATGGTGATTTGTGGTGTGACAGAAGAAAAAGATGGATGTCAGAATAGAGGAGTGTGAAAGGAAAGGACATAGTGTGCCGACCCCAAAAGAATTAGGATATGGTGAAAGAAAAATGAATTATATATTGATTATAAGTTATTACTTATACTTAATTCTTTTAGGAGCTAAGTTAGACAAACAACTCAAATCATAGATACACTTTTCTCGATTTATTTCGTCACACTTATTTATGAAGTCATCCATAGCTGAAGACGATTTTAGTTTTTCTAGATTTTCTGTCTCCGTAGACATTAATGACAAGTCTTATAGGCGATTCTGTTGGCTTAGCAGTTATTCTCAAAAATGGTATTAATCTATAAAAGATTGTGGATAACATTTTAAGAATTGTTGCCTGCGGGCCCTGTATCATTGATGAGGCTGATACGGCGGTGTTGCTATTACCACTCAAAGGCGGATCTCACACGCCTCCACCGCTCCTCCCCTGCGTTGCTAAGTCCTCAATAGGATTGCCGATAGCTAAGAAAAATACCCTCATTATCTTTTTTTACAAAATGCGCTTTTTACGATTTGTATTATCTTGAGACTTGATTCTTCGAACACCCTTTCTAAAATATCTTTACAAGAAAACACCAGTTCCAATACGCACCGTCTGCAAGGTGTCGTCGAGCAGGACAGGCTCCTGGCGGTCCGGCCTCGGCGGCAGCGCGAAGTAGTGTCCCAGCGACGGCTCTGGGGGTGGAGCTCCGAAGGTCTTCGTCCTCAGCTCCATCTCCGTGATGTCCCTCAACTTGTCTACCTCCACCTGGCCGGGCACGTAGTGGGACACCCAGCCGCCGCGCCATACCTACCCCAAAATTTGCCAACTTTATGCGAGCTGTACACTAAAATCTCATTTAAGTTTCTGTGTAAAATCGCGGTTTTTTCAGTAAAAACATAGGTAAATTTAAAAGTCAAACCTAACCTAAATACGAAATTTGATGCAAATCGTGAGCCATTTTCGATATACTTATACGATATAAATATATTTATAAACTAGGCTAAGCGCGCGACTTCCTTCACGCTTGAATTCAAATTCTCGCTGGATTCTCGGGACAGAAAATATCGCAGTATTTAGAAAATAATATAAGCTATGAAAGCTTAGTGAGAACTGTGTCGAAATAAGCTAATTAAATAAACGCAAACGAACAACTACAAAACATTGCCGAGAAGATTCCCGCGGGATTGCTGGGTTGAAAAGTAGCACAGATTTTAAATTCAAGAATTTGCTGTCGGCCCAGTACATGGTTCAGTTTACGTGAATCCCGGACAGACAAGAAATTAAATGCATGTGTTTTCCAACGTTTAAACAGTCAATTCAATTCAATGTATAGACACGGCATACTTAGTTTTAAAGTATCAAAAATATTATAAACACGCAATAGTCCTAGTGGCTACCCATTTCTAGATCATTATTTGATTATTACAAATCATAATATTTTCTTAAGTTTTCGCGACTTGTACACATAATAAAACTACGTTTTAACGGTTTTAAGCGCGGGCAAACAAAGAGGAGCATAAAAACACGGGTAAAAGAACACATTGCTGACATGAAACACACAAGGTCTACGAAGTCTGCGATCAGTGAACACACACTGGATAAACCCAACCATTACATCAGATTCGATAACCCACAAATCCTCGCGAAAGAGAATCGTTTCATACCAAGAATGATGCGTGAGGCTATTGAAATCAAAAAACACCCAAATTTCAATAGAGAAGATGATTGGCAGGTACCACCTGTTTGGGATCCAATCATCAAAACTATTAAGACCCAAACCCAGCAAAAACCAACTGCCAGACCTCAAGACACTGTGAGCTCTTTCTGCGTGCAACGAAACAAACCAACTTGACTGATAATTTCTTTTATTTTTTCCTTCCACTCATTTTAATATTATATAAAAAAAAAAATTTAGAACTAGGCATGTTTGCTGAAGAGTTTCTTGCGCCGCTTCTTCTCTTCAAGCCACAACATGTTGTGAAGCGGTGGTAAATTAGATTAGGCTCCCATAGAGTAAATAATATCCATAAACAAAATTTAAAACTAAATAATTAAAATGAACAAGTTGGCGGTAGGCTGAATAAAAACTTTGACAATACACGTTTGACAAATGTCATCTTTGTCTTCCGTGACCACGGCCACTGAAAAGCGGCCGAAACGTCGGATAAACCTAAATCAAATAAATTACCGCGCTTAAAACCGTTAAAACGTAGTTTTATTATATTACAAATCATTTATAGAAATGATTTATCGAAGTATCTAAAAAAATAAAATGCGAACTTCAGGACTTCAAGGGTATACCTTGAATGTGGTAAAACTGGCGACTTTGTTCACGTCCGGCGGGAATCGCGTGACCTCGAGGCTCCACGGCACGAAGCTGCCCAGCGTCTGCAGGTACTCCCCGGAGAGGCGCCAAACGCGCACGCTGTAGTCCGAGCTACCACTGCGAACACGTTGCACTGGAGCTTTTCAACTCACTTGCATCATCAGATCATCTGGCACCAGTATATGGTGGACGTACCACCCATTACGAACAAAGCGCTTCGCCTCCACCCTTATTATTAGCACCGAAAACAATTGGAACTCACTGCCTGAGTCTTTTCCCGAAACCTATAACCTGGGTGCCATCAAGTCCTGTATGAATAGGTACCTTCTAGATAAGCGGACACAGTTCTATAGTAGAATAATTTTCTCCGTGCAGTTTGGGTCATAAATCAAACTCGGCCTCAGCCCGGCTAGGGCGGTGAGCATGTTGCGCGGGCGCAACGCCATTATCGATAAAAAATCATTCTTATTAAAGAAAGATTATCGTTCTTATAAATATCATTATTATCTTTATTGCTGTTAATTTTAAACTTAGATATAAGTATTCTATTATTATTATTAGTATTTATATTTATTTTTAATATAACTTGTTACATTCTAAACTTTTGTACTTATAGTTTTTTAATACATAGATACCTAATTAATAATTTATTTTAAATCATTATTATTCTTATTTTAATAAATACGTTGTTTTATCTATTTTTTTTCTTTCATTTATATCACTAACCCACAAAATGACAAAACTAAATACACTATCAATAACGTTTATCGACAACAATAATGCGTATCACTATGCCTGCCCATAAGGCCCGTGAGTGGAAGAGAGAGCGAAATACTCGCTTCACCGCTCCAATTATTTATAACCCAAACTGCACGGAGAAAATAATTCTACTATAGACCATATTTCCGATCGAAGTCGGGCGAGATCATGGTCAAAAGCGAACCTGAACTGCTGTGCAAACTAAGTTCCACTGGAGAACATTTTGCGGGAGCTGTAAAAAACGTCTAGTCATCGCAGCGGACAACGAAATACCGGCTAGCGCCATGCGGGAGCGCACATATTAATAGTTGCTCTATCTCGCTCGCACATCATCCGTTCCGTTCACACATTATGCTATATATTGTACTAGCTGTAGGACTTATTAATATTTGTACTTAAGGTTACCGTTTCCAAAATAAATTAGTTCACTTCAATACACATCAGCACTCGACAGCGAATACTACTCATCTGCCATCTGAAGTAAGATTTAACGTCTACTTCTCGCTGCTACAGTCTTTTGAAAGTCACACATAGAAGTTAAAAATCAGGCCTTCTGATTTGCTGATATATTTCCCTGACTTTGATTACATGGGACGCGTTCTGGTAGTAGCTCACAACGCCAAAAATGCTCCGTCAGCCGTTCTACGTGGCGACCACAGTCGTTATGGTCGTGGCGAAAACGTCACTAATGACGTCATCTTTTTCGTTCACAGCACTCACAACGAACCATGTCAAGAGGTAGGTCGAAGTGGATGTTGACCACAGATAATTAATTCTCTATCGATTGACATTGAAAAAGGCGCGAATCAACCAAAAATCAACCAATGACATTTTATTTGTGTATTTCATCGTTTACGACATCAACGCTCCATGATCCGTTCCAATAGAGTTTATGATTGCAACGTCTGCAAGCATGTGGAACGAGAAAAATAGCTATTTTGCAACGTATCCAAAGTGAACCTTTTAACAAGTATAATATTTACCTGAATACCAGTTTGAGTTCGTCGATATAAGCCATGGAGGAAATGCACCTGAGATGGCCTCTGTAGCTGTTGAGGAGGAGGGGCAGCGGCTGGTCACGGACGCTCCTCTTCGCCCTGCCTTCGATGCGGTCCTTCCAAAGAAAGGGGAACTCTAGCCGCAACTTCGGCATATTCACGTGGACCTGAAGCATATTATTGAATCACTTGAATCCTGACGTTAAACTTTAGAAATCGATGGATTGAGGGATGTATCCATTGTTCTTATATACCTAACATCGACGTAGCAACTGACATGTCTAGAAACCTGTAGCATGAAACGAGTATTAGTTCTATACATTACAAAAAGATAAATGTTTTTTTAATCATTAGAGTACAGTAGACAAGCTGCTGTACCCCCTGATGGAAAGTGATTGCTATCAATGTACTGGTAACCTCGAAGGGAGTGACTGGAACCTGGCCACTGTTGCCGGAACACAATTCAAGGTCGTTATGGCGGCCCTTTCTAGGCCAGGGGTAGTAGCCATCCAGAAGGGCAAATGCGTTAACACCTAGTTGAGGGTTGTTTCTTTGCCTCTTACGACAGACCACATGGGCGCTGGTATTAATATGTTTCCTCTGTTCCTGCACGGAGAAAAAATAAATTGCAACCGCTTATAAGGAGAACCTAATTCTAGAAAATGTAATGGTTTTCTAGAGACTCACATAAAAACATGTATTAAAGCCACTAACCTTCTCATCTCTGAGGTAGTTTTTCATGAGCCACACTTTGATGTAGCCAATAGTGGTGCCGGTGAACAGGTAGTCGTTGTCCACGTCCGTGGCGAAGGCGGACACATAGTCACCCGCGGTGTGGATCGCCTGGAACGAACCCTGATAGCCGCCGGCGGGGTGGTCTGACCACGCTTGGACTTGTCCGTTCTCCAGGGATAACATCAGGGATGCTGAAGGGGGAATAGCAGGAAAGGGGAATCTGGGTTACGAGACTAAAATTGGCTAGAAATGTTATTCTAGCTATAATGAAGCAAACAAGATGGCAAATTTGGGATACATCGACGTCATTAAAATATTTGTGTCGCTGATGGCAACAACAATTTCAACTAAAGTTTCAGATACATAAATCTGTAATATGACGACTTAAGTTAAAAGGTCCTGGCCATGGAGAGTGTGGTACTACAAGAATGGATAACATAAGAAATGTGTACATAATGGGGTCGTTGAAAGTTGCACCTGTGACTGAAAAATTGAGAGGAAGGAGATTAAAGTGGTATGAGCACGTATTGAGGAGAAAGGAAAGTTACGTGACAAAAAGAATGTAAAGCTGGGAGATTGATGGGTACAAGTAAATGGGGTAAATATAGATAAAAAAGATGGATGGATTTTGTGTAAGATATGTTGATTTGTAGTGTGACAGTGGACGTATGACAGTATAGAATAAATTAAGTACCGACGGGAGAAGGTGGGAGGAGATTTTTTTAACAACAGTGGTTGCATATTATATGCCAAATATCCGAGAATCCAATTCAAAGGGACTGAGCCAGAGTATAAGGAGTTATGACCATTGAAGTATCTACTGATTACTTTTATTGCAGGGACATAAGATGTGTCCGTCATGTGGATGGATTTTTTTATAGCTGATGAAAAGCGGTTACCGTCGCCTTCATAGGCGTTAGGTTTGCAACACCAGAGATGTCACCAACGCGCAGCCGGCCTCGAAGAAATTCTATGACACCCTTTTTAAAGAACCTCATATTGTAGCGCTGTGGGAAAATCGCTGTTAGGAGCTCATTTCAAATCCCCACGGTGAGCAAGAGAAACGTTCTAGAGAACCGTTGCGTTCAAAAGCAAAGCGGCTCTGGGGAATGGGGATGAACGCCCAGCCGATGGTGTGTGGTGCAGTGGTAAAAGGAAGACGAAGACACCAATCTGAACAGTTCCTCAGAACACTCCCCATTGTACAGTCGGTAGAAGACGCAGAGAGACGCGAAGTCTCTCTCTGTCTCTCTCTCTCTTCTTTAAGGCAAGGACTCAAGCTAACATTGAAGACCCTGAGCAGTGAGCATTTAGAAGATTAATTGGGTCTCTGCCCGCGATAAGGTAAAGAAACTTGCATCAAAATCATAGGTGCATTTGTAGTGGCTTCTACTCACCGACTTTCATGGCTAAGGGTCTGGTGGTGAGGAAGATGCAAGCGTGCACTGCCAACAAGCGCATGTTCTGTATGCGCGCCGGCAGAGATACCGTGGACACGCGGCGCGCTTGCGCTTTCCTCACGGCCGCTGACGAGCTGATGGATTCGCGGGGACCGCCCATGCTGACAAACAGGCACCAGTTGTGGATTGTGTACCATATGTGAAGGTTTTCGTGGTGGAGTGAGCTAAGCGTTTGCCAGTCTACGTTAGGTAATGCAACGCAGAGGGTTTAGGATCGATTTTTGGTATAGTAATGAGGGATTGTGTGTATGGTTGTCGGTTATCCGTTGAGCAGTGTACGGGGAATAATAGATAAATTCGTATCGTACACACACACATACACACTATATGTTATTTACAAATCAGAAGGATTTTTGTTTAAGACTTAGGTGATGGTAAGCAACAAGCGCGAGAACTGAATTTGTACACGACCACGATTTTAGTGTGCCCGCGTTGAAGGCGTGTATCGAACCACAAACTACTATGGAATGGATACTACGTTTTATCGAAGTGTCCCGTAGTCCCGAACTGTCTTTCGGTTTTTGATAGTGTTTTCGCGCCAAAAGAATGTAGCGGGAATGTCAAGTCCGCGCTGTCATAAAACGGCGCGCTGTTTCGCATGCTGCACTGATTAATATTAGCTTCACGCTTGCGTGCATACTTATAACGTTGGCATAAATGTCGCCACAACAAATTTAATTTCATGTACCTATAATCTTAACTTTATTTATAATGATCTGGGTGTGTAGGATCCGTCCCAGAAGGGCCCATTGTATATGTAGTACGAATAATATCTCGAGTGTCTGTCCATTTTCTTAGGCTTTCGATATGTAAGTAAAAAAGGACATTGTTGATAACTTCAAACGTCTTTAGACACACTGTCCGTATTCATAGAAGAATTCAAATGTCAAGAGCACATAATTAAACAGTTTGTGGTGGATGGTTGCCGGTTTGTGGAATGAAAAGTTAGTTTTTGTGTAGCACATTTTATATTAAGAAGAGTGTACAATATAAAACACTAAAGCTGCGCGTAAACATTCTCGGGCGTTCATAGTAACCGCGGCAAGACTGCACCCGCGCGCTGACCGAAGCAGACTGTGTACAGCGTTTAGCTGTCTGAACAAGAGGGGCGCGGTAAGGGCGACGCAGGCGGCGAACAACGTAAAGGCGGCTTGCCACGGTTATGTCGCTTAGGCAGCCTGGTGGCCGCTACAAGTTCATATTTGCAACTAAATTCAAGTGCAATATGACGTGGTTTAAACTTACCTGGGGTGCTTGAGAGATGACTTCCTACCGCCAGGGGCACTGCTGACTGCGCTTCCGCCAGCGGTTTTGGTTGCGTCTCTCTTGCTGTAGTGCATCTTGATACGCAGCATTGGCTCCGTGCAAGAGAATCGCCTGAAAACAATCTAAATTTGTTTATAATAGTTGCATCTTACGGATTATTTACACCACGGAGGAATAAACTAGTATTCTTCCTCCATTTACACGATGTTTATTATTGATAAAGAATATAGGTACCTACTTGATAACCAAAGCTTAGATCACGATTTTTTGGTGGCGACTACTGTACTAACATGGGATCGGTACACCATCTTTTTTATACTCCACTATTCTGTCTCAATACTTGGTATTACCAATTATCCAATCCTTGCATCTCTTTTTTATTTATATCTTTACTCTTATCAATAATTCTGGACAATTTCGTTTTCACTCTTTTTTTGCAAAATGAATCAGTTTGAGTTCGTAGAATTTGTTACCTGTAAGGCTGGCCGGTCTCCAGCTTCCAGAGCAGGAGCTCTGAGTTATAGGAGGCGGTAGCCAGCGAGAGTGGGGGGCGTGACGCTGCCGCCAGCACATCGTCGCTGTGACGCGTCTCCCAACTCTTGCCGCTGGTGGAGGTCCCCGTGTCCTCGAACTCTGTCACGTGTCGGTTCCAACCGACTGCTAATATTCTGTAAAATGCATCTTTATAGTCAGTCATACCACCACTTCTAAAGCAATTTTAGTTACTATTTAAGGAGAAGAAGTGGCACAACAAACTCCCCAGCTTTTTACTTTAATCTTAGAATTATGTAGGTTACAAAATGAAATTCACACTTTTCAAAATTTGCATAAAAAAGCTAGATGGCGTTAAAATTATTCATTACCAAAGAAAATATTATCAATGCCTATTATAACAACGTTAAAAGATTTATAGTCAAAAGAGTCAGGAGATGTATCGAATAAATATCACCAACGTCAGGGGTATTTTACTCCCGAGATGTTTTAGTGGGTATGCCACTTTTATGTCCTAGCAACGTTGTGTCCGGAAATGGATTTCACCTCAACATAAAGGGGTTATTTTACTTATTTCAAAATGCAATTTTGAAGTTTCATTGGTAGCTTTACTTTTCATATTTATTACAGTGATCATTATTACAGTAACTTTACACAAACATTGCTTAAATGGTATATCTCGGAAGCATAGTAATCAAAATTGATTCATAGCGATTCCTACCTTCCTTCGACCCAGAAACAGTTGGTGACTTCACAATTGTCTTCAATGAACATGGTCCGCAGGCAAAGGCCGGTATTGAAGTTCCATACCTTTAAGCAAAAATCATTGTTGCAATAGCCGTGATCACAAAATTATTCAGTGTTAAGTTTCAATGACTTGTCATATAATTTAATTGTATATCTAACTGCTGGTCCAGTTTGAATGCGGTTTTCATCGATTGATATCAAACTTTGCAATTTGAAATTGGCAGTTCCTACTTTATATTAGGGAAAAACTTACATAACTTTAATTGTGGAGTTAGTGTCCAATGTGAACAAAATCAGGATCCGAAATCGATTTGTTGAAATATGTAAACTCAACTGTTACATATTTGAACTGGTTAACTAAGATGAAGAGTTCTGTGTATACCTTGAGCGAGCCGTTCCTTGCTCCTGTCAGCAGCAACTGGTTGCCAGGGTCGAAGCACGCCGCGGTGATCTCGACGGGGATCAGCTCGCCGTGCAGCAGGCGCGTGTGCGCGTCGCGAACCATCGCGTTGCGCTTACCTGTATAAATAATTTCATAACATTACACTTGTTCTATTCCCTGGTATGGCAAACTTACCGTCAAGTGAACCGTCTTCTCTTGAACTATGTTTTACAATGAAAGCAACTACACAAACATTCTTATCACATGTGTTGTATAAACCACTATAACTACAGTTTCCCGGCGAAATAACAGCGCTGGTTCTTATAGAATAGCATTATGCTCAGACTGGATCCAATTTAGGACTTAGGTATATCATTTCTATTATCTTATTAATTCTGAATGTACTTTTCCTGAATAAAAATCTTTAGTACACAAAACGAGTGTAGGTATTCCAATAACGTTTCTGCCAAACCCCTTCTTAAGCACTTTCAGGTCTCTCACATTCCTATACTTTATTCTCGAAGTATTTTAGTATATTTAAAACGTTTGTGTTTGATTCCAAGGACATAAAATACCTTTGTGTAGTCCTTACAGTAATATTTGTCACCATCATTAAGAGACTTGAAGGCACTAGCCAGATGGTAGGGTATTTGCCAGGCTGGATGGCTAACCCCTTGTCTAGTATGTTCTTGCATTAGTAGCCAGGTTCCCCTTACACACAGGTACACCCTTCGAGAACGGCAGGACATTGGTAGCACTTTTGATGTTGCAAATGTCCATAGGTGCCGTTAACCACTATATCTGCTGTGGCTCAACAATAAACAAAGATAAAAAGTTGATCTTACCAGTGACAGGATTCCAATTGATAATGATGCTATCCATTCCACAAGTGATAATAACTTTGAAGAGTGGATTATATAGTATTTTGGAGACTGCCCTCGAGTGTGTGAATCCATCTGTGTGTTCCGGGTTAAGCTGCTCATCGAGCACTATGATTGCTATCTTTATAGCTGCGAGAATGAACTCCCGAGTGGCTCTATTATACACTGCCGATATAGGAGTTCTTTCACCGACTTGAGGAGGAATATCAATATACGTCTGAAAAATAAGCCTAATTAGACCTCTTGAAAAGATGTCTCTTTGAAAGACAGAACTACAAATTATAGAAAAGTGAACAATCTAGGATAGCGCCAAGATCAACATAATTACCAGTGCCATCTTGAACCTATTGAAGGGTTCAGGCTACTTAATGACAGTGGGGGCCTTTATGTCTGTATACGACAAAAGATTATTTTAATAAAACGAAAAATTGTTTGTTATCTGGTGAATTGTTTGGTAGGAATTAAGATTAATTGTGGGACCCAGGGCACTTGGTCAAAGTGACCAGTTGGAAAGACGGCACTGATAATGACATCAAATACGGAAAGGCTGAAACGTTACATTAAGATTTTTTACTTTGAAGATATTTTTGCCAGAAAAGCTGATAGACTTTATTAATAAACCAAAATACTTTAGACCCCATAAATAAATAGTCACCTGAACACACACTTGGCCCTGAACATCCCAGACCTTGATGACTCTGTCCCTAGACAAGGAGTAAATCGTCTGACCATTGTTCTGCAGGACGACGGTTGTGATTCCTGCACGGTGGCCCGTAAACGACAAATTCGCCTTTGAGGGTACGAAAGGGTTCCAGACGCGAACCACGCAGTCCGGCCCACCCGTTACTAGAATGTGGGCTTCCTCATCAAAGGCGAAACAATGGATGCCCTGCCGTGAATTATGTTTAAATCGATTAGTAGCACTGAGAAACAATAAGTCAGAGAGTCAGAGAAATAATATCGAAACGCAATTTAGTTAGACTCGTCTGTTGCTTATGAAATACGAACCTGAATATTAAGCCTAATTTACATTAGCTAGGAAACCTTATCATGATTTGGATACAAATTCAATAGTTAAGTAGTTCTCGATGTTCCAAAAGAAGACAAAGGCTTAACATAACAGTTTCCAAGTTGGCTTGGCTTTTTACCAAGGATGTGTTCCTAACGAGCTTTTAAAACTGTTTTTCTAGATACCAATTCAAGCCATATGAAATATATATACATCCTTTTTGAAGTGAAACTTCTATTCCATGCACATACAAACAAACTTGGACTTACAGTGATCTAGAGTTGTGGGATTATGGACGAATCATGTAAGTGATATTAAAGAACCAAAAGTAGAGTTTCAAAGGATTGGTGGGGGCGTTTCATCGTTAAAACTAGGACTAAACCACAAATCAAAAATTTCAAATTGATTAATTTCGATATCATGAACAATGATATTATTTCTATATAATATCATTGATCACGAATGCAAATGTAACAGTGTGTTAGAAAATAAAAAGGTGTAAGTTTGTTGATTGATTCCTCTCCGACTTAATTTAATTATCCGAATAGCGTGATTACTTTGTCAACTCTAAACATGTTGTTGGTCTTCGATCCCGCGACGTCGCACATGAGTAAGGAATCTGGGCAGGTGGCACAAGACATCACACAGTGCAAAGAAGCGTAGAAAGACACCTGCCGCACCCAATCTGAGTGCACTTTACTGAACTCAATCAAGCGCATTTCTGGAAGCAGTTGGGGCTAGAACGATAAATGTATTTTATAGTTTGAAACTAATACTACTTATTATTATAATAAAAATTCAATACATTTTGTATGGCTATCTTCCTCCAGAAATAAAATTGGACAATAGAGCCACCGGCACCCAACCAGCACCGTCGTCTTGCTCGCAAGATTTCTATGCATGAATCACTCGGTAACAACCCGCTGCTCGGAGTGATTCACTTGTAGACTTAAGTCACTTACTACCAATCGCTAACAGATTACCTGGTAATTTTTGTGTCACGCGACGTAACTTGTTGAAAAAAGAGAGTTCTTGTGGAACACGGAAACAATGCAGCCCCGTAGCACCACGCTATGTAACAACTATTAATAATCGTTGTTTACTTATTATATATAATTAAAACTATAAATATTTAAATTAAAATAATACATATATGTAATTAATAAAAAATATAAATATCAATTAAATATAATATACAAAATAATTTAAAAGTCACCTAACATAATGTTTTACTGTAATTCGATACACGTAAAGGAACGTCGCAACGTGAACAAAAAAAAAGACGACTGAATGACGGTGGAGAGAAAAAAAGACATTTTGGATTGGCTCATAGATGAGATTGCGTATTCTAATTGTTACATATTTTGAAAACTGTTCTATTTTATTTTATTCTAATATCTTAGTATTAATACAAGCCAAACTAAATAATACTTAATTTATTTTTAAAATAAGTGCTCATTATTCCCATACTGGGTAAGTTGTGTAAATAGATATTTCTTCTCCTTATAAGGGTTTAAAGAACGGTTGTTAACAGTGATTTGAAATTGTATTAAATATTTAGTAATTGTATTTGTATTTATTTATATGTAATGTAGTGAATGTAGTAATGTTTCTTTAAACCCTTAATAACTTATTTGTTACATAAATTCTTCTTTCTTGTTTTATATAATGTAGAAAACCGTTATAAATTTTAGCATGGTATTTTAACTATTACATTAGATATTTCTGTACTATTACTTTCCTTATATTGTACGCTTGGATTGTCTCAACGCCTAGAAAAGCCACTTAGTGAGTAGGTCCCAATCTTTCCCTGTAGATGACCTGGCTTTATTGCTGACAATCCAAGTGGCTAAAAGGGGCATAGTAAAACATTCGCTGAGCTCGACTACATTGCGGTTCCAGGAATTTGGTTGGGAGTAATCTCCTCCCATTCTCTCCAAAATCTACTCCGTCGACGTGCCTGCGCCTCAAGTATTAGAAGTTGCGAATAAGGAGTGCCGTGCTGTCCAGCATACTGCAAGGAATCTCAGGGGAGTGCGGTACCTATTCCAGGACTAGCCAGGAAAGCTGAACTTTGTTTGGCAAGAACCCATTAGTTACCATCTTATTTTCTTTAAAAAAAAATAGTTTTAAATATACTTATTTTCTTACCCTTATTTTGATTGCGTTTTATTTATTTTAAAATAAAACGTGACAGCTACTTTTCTAAATTATTATCTCGCTGGTTATTTTCACCTTTCTTTGCAAGTCGATATGCCGCAGTTGGATCAAGGCACGCGCTGCGTCGTTCTTGAACGGCCCCCTCTTGATGGGTGAGAAGAGAAGCAGGCGCACGTTGCCCCCCACATCTCCGCATATCAATATGCATTTCTCATTCACATCTTGGTGGAAGTGGTAGTGCATTGTACTTATCTGTCGTCGTTTTAAGAAAGAATTATGTTAACATAATTTTGTTTCAGCATCACAATCGAATAAGTGTATAACCGTAGGAGAACACGATGGATTTTTTTAGATTTCTCGTCTATATGTAGGGGTGTCTGTTTGTGCGGGATTCACGTAAAAACTACTGAGCCAATTTTGATGTGGTGTTCGCTGATCGACAGCAAATTCTTAGATTTAAAATCTGCGTTACTTTTTATCCTGGGAATCCCACGGGGTTTCTTTTTCGTTTTATTATTTGTGCTACCTTAAATGGCTATACGAGAAGTTACGCTGGCTCGTGTTAATCATTTAAAATGAATGACAAAAAATATGTTAACGGACTGTAAGAATAACTAGCCATATATTCCCAACTGGAAATGACGATCTTCAAAGTGAACGTCTTAGCGGTGCAGTCGTAGAAGCGCAAGTCACGTTCCGTGGAGCTGGTCACGATGATGTTCACGTCCGGCATACATACCATGTCCGTCACCCACGTGGTGCGCACTTTCAGGTGTGCTGAGCAAACGAAAGGGGCAGTATTGTTTATTGTTTTATTATTCATTAATGATGTCAATTAATTCTTTAAAGATGATGTTGAATACCAACGACTTAAGGAAAATGCGGTTCTAAGTAGCATCATGTCTAATGACCACCAGTTGATCATACCGTCGCGACTTGCTGTTATGTACATTCCTTGCATTGCATCTGTCTTCCGATCCTGAGGGGTAACAAAAAAGGTTAAAAGGATCATCTTTGAGAAACATTAGCAATCCTATTGTAGTCATGTGAAGTACTACAGTCAATTTATGAAGTTGGGGATGTGTTTGATGCTTTCAGATAGATAGGTAGTTAAATGCAAATCTTGTTTAAATAAATATATCATGTCAATGTAAATACTTACCTTAGACGTTCGAATCTAGAGGCAAGATAAATTATTGCCTTTAGATTCGAATATCTAAGGTGAGGTTAGGTACCCCATCGACGCGTCCAGTTAGATTTAAGGCCCGACCATCACCAGATTTTATTTACAATTTTATGAGTGGTCTTTTGATGTGTTTGAGAACACGTATTTGTAAAAAAGTTAAGCTCCGCAAGTAATACTTAACCAAAATCAGTTAGGTAGACATGTTTACCTTAGATACATCAGGACAGAAGCAAACCCTAGAAATAGGATGCCTGTGCTGCGATCTCATGACTGTAGGCAAACCCATTATGGGTGGTTGGAGAGACTCACGTTGATTTTCAGCGTCATTCCCAAAATACCCTAAGATTAGATGGGAAACTAGTTCATCCCATTCGATCTCTCCATCGCGGTTTGTGTTTATCTGTAAATATTACGCATATTATATTTACCAGTCCAGTATTTGCGTATTGATTATGGCTACTCAGGACGCTCAGTTTGATCTTTAGGGAAAATGTACCTTCATAAAAAGAATCTTGTATTCATCATCATCATATTCGACATTCAGCCAAGTTTTTAACAAATTTCTAAATTCAGTAGGCATTAATTTATTCCTGTAAGCAGTCTGAAATGCTTCCTTTAACTTGACCATATCAACCATAGTACAACGGTCATGCAGAGCGGCATTTCGCCAGAGAGTTTTTGTAGCTAGACCAGTGCTTCCTTCCGATCTTGAAGATAAAGTCATCAATGACTTCATACTTTCGTTTGCCATTGTGTATATTTTACTACTTATATATTTTTGTTATACACTATAAAAAAATTGTTCAGTTCAATGATTTCTTGTCAACAGTGTCAACCTTGACTTGGAATAAAAACTTATATAATTAATAAATACACGAGGTATTTTAAAAATCAAAAACTAAAGATAAGTTTATTTAAATTTTAATTTAATTTATATTATTCTTATATTAATCTGGAATTATCTCACGTTCTGAAAGATTTTTTTTGTATTTACCGCGCTTGTTGGTAGGCAGACACGGAAATAGAAATTATTTTTTATAAGTTACCAAGTTATTGGCGTCAACTACCTATTTATTTAGTTTACGTCATGCTATCTAAACCATGCCAAACTTTATGGTTGCCATTAGTTATGAACAAATACCTAAGCGCCTTTTTATGTAAAATAGGGTATTTTCAGTTGCTGTGGATGGGTATAGTTGGCGTGGCAATTTCTAAAACGTTATGCTAATCGACTTCAATCTGGTGTAAGAAATTAAAAAAGTACTAAAATAGTTTACGGTGAGATTGAGAAAGTGATTGTCAAAATATTCAAAAAAATAAAAGTCCAATCCATGGTAGTCTGTGTTGAAAACAAATCAAATGTTAAAATTAAGGATTATAAGTTTTATTTTCCTTATAAACATAATTTATTAATGTTTATAGTTTAATAAAATAATTATAAAATGAATCAAATATATTGTGAGTTCTGACTTCTGAATCCCAATGAGAACCAGGAGCAAAATATAAATATCTTCGAAAATATTTATTGATCTTCGAAGATCTTATTTTTCTAAATATTAGTTTTATTACTTTTGCAACGAAACAATGTTGATATTGAAATTATTATTTATATATTTAAGTGTGCAATGCACGAATTTGCAGCTGCTTATTAATGTTAAGAACCAAGTAAGTACATTTTCAATATTTTATTGAACAATTTTTTTTAATTTACTGCAATATAAAAAGTTAAAAATTAATATTACTGTTAAATAAAGTAAAATAAATTCCGTTTTTGCCAATATGGCTATACAACCCTATAAAAACTATTTATTACTTCTTGTTTTTACAAAATTTTACAGGGTGGTGATGTTATGCAGGAGAACATAACAGCTAATGTGTCTGAAGATACAGTTACTTTGGAATTTATGCGTCTTGATGGAGTATTTGTTTCTCAACTGGTAGATTTTACTAATGTAAGTAAAATTTTTATATTAATGAATAATAAATATGCTTATCTGAAAAAATGAGATATTTCAGATTGAAAGTCCTTACATGTTACATCACGGATTGCACTACTCTAGCTTGAGTCTATGTGCCATGTGATGGTAGTGGCCCAAATGGAATGGTTTGCCTGTGATTTCACATGCCATTAGAAATAAGCATTTGCCAGTAAACAATAAAAATTCATAATATAATTTTCTGCTTCATATAAATTCTCTACATTGTTTGCATTGCATAATCTGTAGGAATGAAAAAAAGGGAATATAAGTTTTTTATTGTAGTCTAGTCTATATAGCACTCTTATTACTTTAAAGAAACATTATTTCTAGGAAGTAGAAGCTGTGAAGGTGGTTATTCCTGGTGAAGAGGAGCTTGGGCAGAGTGGACACCAGACATTGTGCTTCTTAACTCATGCGGCCCAAGCTGATTTCATAGCACCAGATGCCATGGCAAAGCTGAGACAGGTATTTCAATTCCCATTTTTATAAGAATATCATCATTCATAACACAATTATGAGAATCAACCAGTTACTAAACTATATTTTTTTTCAGAAAAATCTCTTAGTTTATAGTGCAAACAATATTATTTTTAATCTAATCTACTTTTAATCCCATTAATCATAATAGTTTCTAGGAGTTGCATATGTAGATTTTTTTTAATTGACCTGCATAAACAATTCCTTTCAATCAAAATTTTATCACATTATGCAATTTTCTTGTAATTTATTATTGTAGAAAAATCCAGGCACAGTTCGTATGGCTGAAGAAGATAAAGGATGGCGGCAGACAACTGCAACAGCATGGGCCGGTCACACCATCAAGTTGCTGTCACCTGCAGCCGCAAGGCACTGCACTGCCGCCAAAGAAAGGGTGTACCTTAGGGCTGCTGATTTGGCCAGATGGGCACCACGGCCTGGTGAGGGAAATTATTTATATTATACATACATACATAACTTCACACCAGGTCCCTTGCGGGGTAGGCACAAACAACAGAGCGCCATTTAGGCTTATTCTTACACACCTCACTTGCTTCTTTGACATTCATAGCTCTTGTCATGCACGCTTGTCTGTTTTTAATAAGATGGTAGGATTAGAACTTATATTCTTGTCTTCTGAATCCTGCAAGATATCAAAATAAGATAAATATTTAAGTACTGTTTTGGACCCTAAAATTTTCATTCTTTATGACTGCCTTATAAATATTAACAGACTGACTGAAAAACATAACTATACTTTAAAATTGATGCATTTTCCTCCGAATTTTGTCTAAAGACTACCCTCACATATTATAAATAGTATACTAAAGGTCATTCAAGAACGAAATAAAACATTAAATATTAAAATAATAAATGGACAGCTGTACTAATAGAGGTAAATGTGTATTAAATGCTTCGATCAATTATTTTGATTGAAGATCAAATGTAACTAGTTATTTCTCTGTGCGTGAATTGTAAATTCTTTTGAGAAATAAATGTCTTAAACTTTACATACGAATTTTTATGTAAATTTTGACAGGTATTCAAGTTTTTGATGTGATATTTTTATTATCATAATATGTTCAGTAGACAGGCAGACAGTACTGACCTGCTGGAAAGTGGTTACCATTGCCTATGACATTCATAATACCAAGGGTGCTATCAATGTGCTGTCTCCCTCTAAAGCAAGGCTGAAACACATCTCAACATTGTTAGGATGGCATACTCTTGACCAGGGGTGGTAGCCATCCAGACAGGCCTACAGACCCTAAAACTTGGCTGTTGGTTTGGTTGTTTCGTCGCCTCTTACGACAGTCTGCATGGCTGCAGGAACTTGTATTCTTTCTCCATTGTTACATAGATTACTTAATTATTATAAAACTTCATAGAATTATCACTGGTTTCTTTTTTTAATTAAATGATTTACATTTGCGACTGTTTTAATAAAATTTGTTTGCCATTTACTTGGATCAGGCCTCGAGCAGTCGTCGTACACGTCGGCGGTGACGCCGTTCCCGCCGCACGCGCTCGTGTCCGACACGTCGGACGGGAAGCAGGCGGTCGGCACGTGCGTCTCGGAAAATGGCGCCGATAAAGAGTGCATATGTCATTTTGAGGTATATACCATTATAACTGTTAGTTTGTGTTTGTTGCGCTGCTTCTTCTCTTTTAATTGACAAATAATTGCTATTGATTGCTATCGGTAGGATTCAATATTGCAGTCTGGCTCGAAGGACCATATATGTATGTAAATTCGTTCTGTATGATATAGGTTCTTCAATGATTATGATTGTTATAACACCGTAAATCTACGTATAATATAGGGGGGAGGAGTAATGGAGTTATGTTACACTCAAACAAATGGCATCAAGGAGATTTTAAAATGCATAACTCAGGTGTTGTATTTCATTGTTATAGTGAAAACTTCTTTAGGCGCGCTGAACACTTTATTTTCTGGGTATTGAATGAGACTGAGTCGTCACGCGTCACATTCGGCTAAGTAACGGTCGTTCGGGTAAAGTCGGATCAACTAAAGAAGCGAGAGAGATATAGTCAACGCGTCATTGCTACCGTCAACGCTCGGCGAGTGTTACTTGCCTTGGTGGTACTTAAGCTATGTTATTGTATTATAGGTATGCGTGAATTGGTACCCATGCGGGTTGAAGTACTGCAAGGGCAAGCCGCAGGGGGGGCTCAGCTACCGGTGCGGCATCAAGACCTGCCACCGCTGCTACCGGTACCACTTCTACGTGCGCCGCCGCGACGCCTGTCCCACTTACACGTGACGAAGCCCTAGGCCTTCGCGCCATTGTCAAATATTCGCTATCACCTTACTCGTGACTGCAGTAACCACATTATAATAGCAGCCCATTCATGTCCCACTGTTGGGATTCGGAACATCTCATAAGGACTAATATATATGGGGATGTGCCAGTCAAATCAACTGAGATATTTCTAATCATCATATGGACGATGTCATAATTCTAATGAGTCAAATTAGTAATTAAAAATACAATTATTTGTATAATGAAATTTTGGAAGTAACATGAAAGCGAGGTATATACACACTTTGTATTTATAGTTAGCCATGAAAGCGCTTTACCAGTTTTTTTAAGAACTCGTAAGTAACGAAATATTTGAGTTTTCATCAACTATGTTCATTAAGTTCTCTTATTTATTTATAATATAATAAATTAGGCAAATTAAAATATGGCAACTTGGTGATATTTAAATCTCCATAAACTCTTTTCTTTTACGAGTACTATACACATCAGGGACAAAAATTGCAATAATTCGCCAGGATCCCACCGCACCTCATTACAGTAGATTTAAATTATACCCACTTTCAGAATAGCAAGCAAGGAAGTGGGCAGCGCGAGTATGTAAACGCAAAATACTAAATACTCGCCATGCCTACTTTCCTGTATTGCTCTGGAAGTGGGCATAATTTAATTGAAGGATTTTTAATCAGAAGTTAACCATAAAGAAAAATGCCTTTTAAATGACAATTATATAACAAAGTAATAAATCATCAATATAAATATATGTAGAGAACTCTAAGTATACCATCAATTATGAATACAGAGTAAATACATGTATGATGGTGCCTCCTGTCTAAGAGGGGGTTGAAATGGTGCATGCTATTAGGTAGTTGTATAGGGGGATTATAAAATATGGACGCTGGAATAACGGGGCTCTCGCTCTCGGCGGAAACAAAGACGAGAAGAGAAGCAAATTCCTCAACAAACGCACCTTTTATTGACGAGATGAATTCCAAGTACGGACTTACCACCGTGTGGGGTTCACGGTAAGGGCGTGTGAATACTAGATACCGGCCTGTTGTCGGAATACCCACTAAAACTCCCAATTTACTTCCATTAGATCCTATAGCCAGGGTCGCGGGAAGTGGCAATCATCTGCCTTATCCATTGTCTGGACCCAAAACACCCGCAGCAACAAAATGGGGACCATGGAGCAACTCCATTTACCAAGGGGCCTTAAGTGCGGGCGGATTCTCACCTGGATTTCGCCCGCGGTCGTTTGCTCACAGCGCCGTAGATCCAGGCAAACCCGGCTCCAGAGTCGTCCTCTGCGCAGAGACGAAATTATGTGTCCACATCCCCACTTTCGTCCGGGCCACCAATACACATAATGTAGCCTATAAGGGGAATCTCTTGCATAAACCACTATGAAGTGATACTAAGCTCAGCCTCTAAGTTTAAACATGCAGTTTAAAGTCGGGGTACAAGAATCGGTTTGCACCTCCACTTACCGATAATAAGAAATAGTATTATCCAAATAATAGCAATATGGATGAAGAGAAGAAGTAGTTTAAATGTCGCTACACATTGGTAAAGTACATTTATATGCATTGATTTTTTTAAATCTATATACATATTTGTGTAGAAGAAAGAGTGTCATTAGTCAGATCGTGAAAAATCATGAATATATTCTTTCATGCCTTTTTAAGTGAAGTGAATCGACTTGCGCCCAGGTGCCACGCAAGCAGCATTCGCTACACCCCTGGGTAAAGATGGCCCTGAATATGATTGTCAATACCAGACTTATCCTTTCATGGCTGAGTGTTCACCTTAGCGAACATGAGAAAACTTGCAGGTGTAAGCCTAGGCTTAAAGGATAAATAAGTTGCAGTATTTCTAATTACAAAAGTAAGTTTTTCATATCATTTGTAAGTCTGTCTTCCGTAAGAGATCTCACAATATTGGACTGACATAAAAATACTATATGGAAATGATAATCACTTAATAAAAATGAGCTTAAGCTTAACTCTGAAACTAAATGGCACCAGAGAGGTCATTTTTCCTTCCCTTTTTATAAACATATTTTTTAAGCAATTAAACTATTTAAAAAATTAAAAGAAATGATTAAGAATTTAATTTCTTATTTAATTAAAGACTATAGTCTAAACATGTTTTAAATTAAAACATCGAGACAAGGCTGGTAGTGACATCTAGTTATTTAGAGTTACTTTTCTCACTGTATAATTGTCATGCCTAGTATTCTATGGCATTCATTTTTAATTGACTAGTCTGAAACTACAGTGGTCTATGTAACAATTACAAAATAAATGTCTTGTTTATAAAGACATTGTTGTTTTTATTACCTATTTTCTGCCAGTTTTACAGAGTCTGTTAAACTTGTTTTAAATAAATTATTATGATTTGGATAATTAAAGCATAATAGTTATTCTAAAGTGAATATTATATCTTTTACTTATCTATCCATTGATTGAGTAAATCAGTAAAAGGATCAAAGACAGTTTCATTAGTCTGTTAGGTTCTAGATTTCTAAAGGCCTAGTCCAGCCTCTTACAGATTCATAATTTCGCATGAGATCAGATCAGATAGTACTTCATTAATCCACATTATTTAATGTATAAATTGAGTGACTTTTGTTCCTTATATCAATTTCAGCATTAATGTATGATATACTTTTGTTTATGGGGTATTATAATGGATATAATTATAATAATGGGAGTATTATTGATATTTCTAATTATTCCAGGACTTTAGAATAAATAAAATACTTAGAATACAGGATTGTCCTGGGAATTGGAATATATTCTAGGCAGTTTTGAAGTTCTTGTGGGTAATATAGAACTAAACAGAGGTTTCCAATTTTTTCTTTTGTGTGTGTAAACTCAAAGTTATTCTAGAGGGCCATTTCATCTTTACTAGATTTTTAGAGTGGTAAAAATATGAAGACTGAATATACTTAACAAAATATTACATTACATACACTACAATAACTATAGATTAAATTAACAGCAAGTTTTAATAACATCCAGGGAAGGGTTCATGTCTATTTTTTCTTAAAACAAATTGAATTTTCCTCTCCATATCTTCATTGTAAATAGACTTGCACTTCTCATGATTGATTCGTCTTCTTGTCTGAAAATATAAGATTTTAAGTCATGTACTTAATATCATTTTGTGTATGAATACTAACTTGAAGGGCCAAGACATATTATGCATGCACAGGCAGTTAAATCAAGTATTTAATATATCTTGTTAATAATAGCATGATATATTTTTATTGATATTTAATGTGTAGAATGAAATGATAAAGCAACCAAATTGTTGTGTTGGTGAGATTTACGGGTAATAAAACAATGTTTGCAAGTCTGCCCAGAGGGCAATATGGGTTTGTACCACATGCTGATGTATGTCCAGGGCGGCGGCAAAAAAGTGATTGTGATCACATAATATTCAGGGACAACCGAAAAAAAAAATCATGTCTTTGTGAGAAAACACTAAAGAGCCTTTCTGAAATATTTGGCATAACAAATTAGACAGTCTAAATAAATGTTGTAGAAACAAGATGGTATTGTACACGGGCGTTTAGACGATATAGCGGGTAGAATTACATTAACATAAAGGGAATATTACATAGTAGTAAAGTATGGGATAATTGATAATAATTTAACGGCAGTGGAAAATCAAAGTGTCGTAAGGATATTTTTTTAATAAACCGATTCACCTGGAAGGGTTTTTCATAGTATCGCGTAAGCCTATACTGTTGCAAGATTCCTTCTTTTCCTAAAATTCTGTTAACTAATCTACATGCACTATCCACATCACCATTTTTCACAAAGACTGTACGAGCTATAAAAGACGGATGTCTATTTGATAGTAAACGTAAAGTAAGATGCATTTTAATATTTATTTTTGGTTTTTGTAAATTATAGGTTATATTGGTTTTAATATGCTATAGGTCTCCACTCTCCATATATTCAATGTACTCTGTGCTATATGTCATTGAATGTCATCATATAGTCATTATTAAACTTCAAAAGTTTTTTTAAAAATAAGAATAGTTTAGAATAGCAATCTATAAGGCCACAAGCACATAGAACTAACCGCTGCCAATGATCAGCTGTTAGCGATTGCTGGCAATCCATTGCGTGGAGGTAACATCTAACGTGTTGAACATCTTATGTGGAGTCAAACTAAAAAAGTGTCCGACACAACAACAAGTGATGTAATTATTTAAAAACCGACCAGAATGGCATTAGTATCGCCAAAGACCATCTAATCTATACCTTAACAGTTTTGCCTCAGGAAATTTTATTCTTTCCCCGTTCCCGCAAGTATATTGATTTTGAATAAAATATTAGATTGTGACTAAAAGAGTTAAAATATTTAGCGTTTAAAAAAATTATACTATTGAGAAATTGTTTTTTTAATAGATGGTTCGTCCTGTACTCGTCATAATTCGATTGTTTCACAAAATACTTACATAGAGCCTTAGACCATTCTAAGCATAGAGCGAATGTAGCCCATGGGTTGGCTTTGTTTGGAAGATAGAAGTGTCTGTACCCATCTTAAGCGAGAAGCTTTCATGATTTATTTTACGGTTTTGCGCTAAATGTATTATAGAAAAATTAGTTTGGACACTAATTTTCTATAAATTGTCCAGTTATAGGAATGACCACATTCGCATGTATATTGTTCGACTATTTTACGGGCATTCGTTCTTAAGTCGATGTTATGAATTTATGATATTTTATATAAGTCGCACATTCTAGTCATCAAACAATTATTGACCTTTCTTTGTTGGGTTCGTGTAAATTGTGACAACCCTAAAGACATGTAATCTGTGTTGTAGACTTAGACCATTGAATGGTCTAAGGTCGTAGACAACAATTTTATTGGTATTAGTCTATGTAAATAATGGTCTGAACATAAGCCAAAAGGTTTGTGTAACTTTTTTCTTTTCTGATAGATTCAATAGCAACATATTTTCAGTTGAAGATTGATGAAAAAAAATAAAAAAATTAAGCAATGGCAACCATAGATAGAACTTATAAAAAAGTGACAACCCTATTTGATAGGCGAATGTTGCAAAGAAAGACAGCTGTCGCATCATTTTCAGCTGATTTTTGTATACGCATTGCGAAGTCCTCATATTCGATCCGCGTATCCACCATTTCAGAAGGACTTTCTAGTTTAATTGTGATCAATTTAACCCAACTGAAGTCCAAGATATTACGCCGAGAGTGCATTTTCGAGGAGACTTTAGGGAAGCTACGAACAAAGAGAGATGGTTCATTGAGGTCGGGCGCATCGGTCTGCCGTGACGTCACTCGAGGGCGGCTCGGCCGATGGTGGCGCGCTGGTGATAGCGGCGCGGAGGGCAGCGCGGCGCGGCTCGGCCAGCCTGGCCTCCAGTGAGTCCGACGAGGGCGCAGGGCAGAGGCCGCCGCGCAAGCGGACCCGCAGGCTGTCGCCCGCCCGCGCCATGCATCAGCCCAACGGCGCGGCGCACCACCTCAACGGGGACGCGCCCAACGGCGCTCTGCCCGTCAGCGCCCCACCGACCATGACCCGCACCGACCAGGAGATCGTACGCCTCATCGGCCAACACCTTATCTCCATTGGACTAGAGTGAGTTCACAGTTGTTTACTTGCAGTCATTAAGGCATTAAGCATAGTGGGAAGTCCTATGTTAACCATGACAATGAAACTTGAACACCACATTGTATAACTACTAAAAAGTAATTAGGTAAATACTCTTACTCTTAATTTAACAGTTCAAAGGCAGCTAAGATAAAAATGCAACTCATCCCTCATGGGAGCAAATGTGGATCAACAGTTTGTCATGGGTTAAAACAATGAAAGGGTTGGTTTAACTTCACTTTCTGGATTATTTCTCTACTCCATAAAGATTGGTAGAAATTTTGATTATTAATTATTAATTTCAATAATAGTCTATATTTGCTAATGACACTATTACACAAAACACAGCATTGCCTGCCATTAATGGCCAGTTCATATGTCTTACCGACCAGTCATTGGCCTTACTATTGGTTAAAACTTGACATAAGCTCCATACAAGTGATGTCAAAATTCAACTGATGGTAAGGCAAGCCAATGAATAGTAAGATAATAGGAACCAATCATAAAAGCACTTGAATTAATTTCCTTTGTTCTTGTATTGGTGTCTGGAAGAGTGTTGCTAAGTTATGTTAGCTATTTAAAAAGTGTTAATTAAGTAGTTTAATGTTAGTAGATATGAATGTATGCTTGCAGTGCTCATGAATAGAAATCTTCCACCTACAAGGCATTTACTTCTAACCACACAAAGGAAAATAGTATAATAACAAATAGTTGCACTTGTCACTGATATTTTATGCAAAATTAAAATTAGATTACTTATATAATTAAAATAATAACTTCATGAATATCAGCTATTATTATAGTTCATGGTTATTTTCTAAAAGACGAGTAGAGATAGACTTTAGTGATGTTCTGATAATAGTGATGAGTTTATTTAGTCATTACCATCACTTATCCCAGCTGAACTTCTACTTGCTTACTCAGATTCCATTCCTACATCATCATTCTCTTATTTTTGTATGATCCTCACTTTCATGATTTTAAGATTGCCCTAAATAAAAAAAAAAAAAAAAAAAAAAAGGCTAATAATATTAAAATCCAATGCAACTATTTTTAATAATTCTTCAGTGAACATACAAAAAGCATTAACATGGCATAGTAAGTGCACATGGTAACCCACACCTGGCACATTGCAATACAAGTCTTATGATATTTAATATTCATTTTAATTTCTCAAAATTACTTGCATTATATATAGTAATGTTTCTCTACAGTTTCTCTAGTAATTACTTGTTGCTAAATGAATCTCCATCAATCTCTGTGGTATGTTGTGAATGAAAAACCATAACATAAAAAATAAAGAATAAATAATATGTAGTCTAAAAAAACGAAAAAAATATGCTTTTATAGAAAATCCAACTAAAAAATAGAAAATAAATTTTAATAAATTTGAATTAATAGTGTACGAAAAAATGATTTTATTGTAAAAAAGCGTGGGGTGCATGGTATCAATAGTTATAAATATTTTATGAACAGATATGAGTAGAAGGGTTATTTTGATGATATCCTGAAAAGCATCCCATGCTTTTTTTACAATAAAATCTTTTTTTTCTTACACTATTTTTAATTCAAATTTATTAAAATTTATTTTCTATTTTTTAACTTATCTACAAAAGCGTATTTTTAAAGTTTTTTTTTAAACTTTTATATTTTTCATTTTTTAGTTAAATTTTCTATAAAAGCGTATAATAAGCGTATAAGCGTAGTTTTTTTAAACTATTATTCTTTTTTAATTTTTTAGTGATTTAATTTTCTTCTCCGTGGAAACATTGAAAATATAATTTAAAACACTCTTATGATAAAATGGAACCTTATGTAAAAATAACCTTTTTTAAAAAGGTATTTAAATACAAGCTTTTGAGATCCTGCATATCATGTAGCAGCAGAGTGCTAGCCAAGACAAGTAAAACGAGCCCAAAACGACGGGTCTATCTTGTTTAGTACAGGAGTTCCTATGGCCACCTTCCGACTCCATCATCAGATCAGCTCCATGGTACCCTATTATTGCATTGTCACGCCATATACACATACATGCAAAATTTCAGCTCAATCGGAAACCGGGAAGTCAATCAAATTTAACTTGAAAGATTCCGTTACATACTAACATACATATGAAGCTAATAAAAGTGTATAAAAAAGTGTGTGTTGTTCAATGACTCCAGAAGCACAGCCAGCACAACTAGATACAACTAACAAGAAACTGCATGCAGGGCAGACACTTTTCTCTGAGTGAGAATTAAGTTTAGCATTAAACAACTAAAAATGTTCTTAAAAATATTTTAGGAACTATAATTTAGATTATATAGTATGAAACATTTGTACATATATTAAACATTTAGATTAATATTTTAATTTGATGCATATGCTAAAATGTTGTGTAGTTATGTATTATTGAATGATATCATTTACAGAGACTTGCTCTGACTTTAATAAAATATGTGAAAAAGACCATTTGAAAAATCACCCAAAAATATACCTTTATAAAGTCTATTTGAACTTGGGCAATATAGCTGACACATCTATAAACATAATTTGTAGCATTATCCTAAACTTTCCTAGAAAATAATTATTAGTTTTAATTATATCTATAAAAATATATTTCATCCTGTTATTATTTAATAATTATTACATTGAATCACAATGTTTATTTCACTATTTATATAATTTCTCCTATACTATCCAATTTGAAACAGACTTTAGGAAGGTATATTTTTCAAAAGGTGTCTTTTTTACATATGTTATTGAAATCTCTTGCAAATCTCTGTCAAGCAATATTTAGATATCATTCAATAATAAGTATTACAAAAACATCTTGCACCATTTAATTATATGTCATTATTGTAGGCTATACAAGAGAGCTTTTTGCAAATGTTCATATATTTTCTTAGATTTTTTTGATATAGTAACCCTCGTGTGTGCACTCAGAAGGGACACCATCGCCCTAGCGTTAAGGCCGGTTGTGCACCGGCAGCATCCGGCTGGGAGTCAAAGGTTCTGCGAAAGACTGGTCTTTTTTTTGATGTGTAGGCGGATTTTATACCGTTCCATACTGAGTCCCTCTCTGCTGTGAGGGGTGCAGGGCACAGCGTGTGCGAAGACTCTGGGCGGAACCAACTACTCCGCGAAACCTATACCTGCGACCCATACCCATTGTTCAACCGCGCAACAAGCTTGGGTCACTCTGGGATTCAGAATGACCCACTTCGCCAACAGAGGTTGGACCCGTCGTATCCCCACGGGGCGCGGATCCCTGCAATGGAATCATGGCAGGAGATTTTGCACATACCTGTGTGTCTAGAGGCCAGTTTGACGACGGCGTTCGGGGAGCGCTATACGAAACACGGCTCTAGCTCACAGCCGCTTCAGCTGGCTAATTTTGTTAGCTACATATTATGTCGTTATCAATATGCTGCTGGTCTCGGAGGGTGGAGATACTTAGATAATAAATATGTAACTGTGATTTCGTTTACCCAATATCTCCGTAATACACGAAGCCTCACCCTGAAGCGTGCCCGTAACCAACGATTGTATGTTGTAGCATTTCATCTCAGCCGAGTTATCATCGCAGATGTTATGTTATTTTAACTACGAAGGAGACTTTTATTGTTATCTGAAACATAATTGTTGTCATAAGATTTTGAACGTGTCTTAATTATTAATTAAGTGAAATTTATATGGGTTATGTAGACACGCACGTTATTCGCGTTTTTTACGCCTTCTCTTGTGATGATGTCAGCCTGCCACTCTCAACTACATGGTGTGTACTCCCTGCACGTAAGATCGCTGGACCACGATCTCGAGGTCCCTGGAGATTGACCGCCTGTGACCTTATACGCCTGGATTAGGGTGGTGTTGAAGGTCGCGAACAGCCATAAAGTAGCAATTAGGACCGGCTCGGTCGGTTTGATACCACTCTCGCAGAATATCGGCATGAACTGGTTAGTCTTGAGCTAATCTTCTTTCGTGCTGTGAGAGAGAGGTCCGTTGGGTCATTTCTCGCTTCTCCTGTCCCATTATCCACTCCATTATCATGTCCCATCCCCTATATGAAATTCCTCGTGTCTCTTCTCTTTGTTCATTATTACTTAAAGGCTGGCGACGGCTTCGCTTCTGGTGTTAATAATAAGCAAATATATATCGAATACCCATTTTTCATTACACGGGCTGTATACCTGTTTGCCATTTACGCTATTTAAAAAAAAGATAGGCCACTTAAGCCTGCGATGGCCATCGGATGCCAAAACTGACCGACCATGCAGCTGAGGGAGCCAACGCGAAACACACGAAAGCCACCGGACGCAGCAGATCGGCCGACGAGAATCGGTGACATCACGGTGGCTGGGTATATATTATATTTATGGCTTGGCAACCAGGTCTTTAAGCCAGATCTTAGTTTATAATACATTTAGTTTCTTCATTTTCTTAAGCCTATGTGTAGCACAGCTGAACTGTAGGTAATCAGCTAGTGCCATTCAACGGAGTTCTTGTGACAACTCAAAAGGCCACATTTGACTATATAGTTCACATTTCTCACAAAACACATAATCACTACTCAAAAACTATCAATATCCTACAACTATTGTTCATTTTAGAGTAATTTTACACATTTTTAGAAAATAAAACTGCACAGCACAACATCACCTTTCAGTTCCCGCCAAAAACCCACGGTGGCTGGGTATCTGGAATCGTCCCAAGAGATGTCCATTGTAAATCCATAACACGAGTGTAACTTGCTTAGCTTGAGGATATACAATGTGTTTGTTGTTTGCTGATTATTTATATTTGTTTTTATACTGTTTCACGGCTTAGTTAAAGGATGAACATACATTTATTTTTCCAAAGTATTGTTACGACTCAGGTCCCGACAAAAACAAAATCCACCTGCATATCTGAAACAAAGCACATTTATTACCCGTCGGCATTTCAACTAATAACATTGAAATTCTTTTATGGTCATATTCTTTTGTTTACTTATTGGCATACGGCCTATTGTTGTGTTGTAATCATTAGCCAGGTGTTACAGATTTTTAAGTAAAAGCTAATTCTAGGAATTTCGGTCCACGTTGCCGGGCGGATATATTGCATTTGTGCAGTATAAAACAATGACCTGATGGAGGGGGGAGGCAGTAGAGCGAGAAGCACGAGCGAAGCGAGACGTGTGTACTACAATCGGGAATCTAACAAGTGACGGACTTTGCGCGTTTTATTGAATTATGACCTTCTGCATTACGTTTGGAGTTGTTGTGTTCGGTTATATTTGTACCTGTATTATACATGTTTGTATAGTTTTAATAAACTCTATAATAATTCCAACGGCATTTTAATTCGAGTCCCGCTAAGCTCGTAACAGTATATATACCCATATTTTCGATGATGGTCACAGATTGGACAATCTTTGGCAGGGATGAAAAACTAATTCCTAGGGATAGTTTCCACAGGAAGTGAATTTAAGCGCGCAAAGCCAAATGGAAAAGAAAAGAAAGTAGCTTAGACTGCCTTAGACAATAAGTTATCAAGATCTTTGGGACATCTGCTACCTACCTCAAGTCTCCAAAAGATCTTGAGTTAATATATAAAATAAAAACTTCGTTTAAAAAAACCGACTTCCAAAACTAAAAAACTAAAATGTATAAAATAACTTATTTCTAAAGCTATTATTATTAATATATATTATCTAAAACATCTTAAAGTCGGTGCTTAGTTATTTTCAAAATATACTAATTTTTATTATGTTTTACTTTGCACCGACTTCAAGATGTTTTAGATAATATATATTAATAATAATAGCTTTAGAAATAAGTTATTTTATACATTTTTGTTTTTCAGTTTTTGAAGTCGGTTGTTTTAAACGAAGTTTTTATTTTTTATTTGTTACTTTTTAGTGTCTAGCTATGCATGGGTGGACTTACGAATGGTGCCGCGCTTCTAAAAAAATATAGGTACCAAGAAACGAGAACAAAATGAAAACTACTGAGCCAAACTATGTCAAATTTTTAGGGGACCACATGGCAGCTATTCCGCGTCGAACAAAAAAAGAATCACGTAAATCGAATCATAAATCTCAGAGTAATCGGTGTACATATGGAACGGAGTGAAAATTAATTTCATGAAAAATGTTCATAAAATGAATACTACTGGGCCAAACTATGTAAAATTTTTAGGGGACCAATTGGAAGCTATTCCGCGTCGAACAAAAAAAGAATCACGTAATCGCCGATTTACATTTACATACATAAAAAAAGCAAAAAATAAAAAAAGGTCCCGACGAATTGAGAACCTCCTCCTTTTTTCGAAGTCGGTTAATAATAAATGAAGGCGAACATTAATTCTAGACACTGATATTAGATATCATAGCTTTCTTACAGTCCACATACATCACTCCCATTCTGCTGTATTATGTAGGTCCGCGTGACCTAGAACTCATATGTGAGATTAAATTATAACAATACTATCGTGAAGTGGTGCACCGCAATGTTGGTGATACTGCCGCATGTCGTAACGATGACGTCACTGCGCACGCGACCAACCAGTTGCGAAACTATACGTCGCGCTAGTCTTGTAATCTTTGTATTGTAGGATAAGCTCTTTGTACATATTATTACCTTGACATTCAGGGCTTGTTGATCAAACCGTATAAGCATAGATGACAGTGCTGCTCATGCAACGTGTAAATAAAAAATGTACATGTCGTACATTAATTATTTTAAACACTGCAGTAATCCGTAGACAATCATCTGTTTACGTTAATTTGATTTCTCGATTCATTCTATTTCCTAAACCTGTACATCATTCTGGGGTTACCAGTGGGTCGGCGACCTGTTGGCTATCCTAAGTATCGCTGGAAAGTTAGAACGGTCGCTGACTTTTTTTTTAACGAGAGGAAATCTACCAACAGGGAAACGCGGTGAGGAGTGTGCGATTAGCATATATTGCTTGCGGTGGCATTAGCATCGCAAGCAACAAATGCTATTGTCACCGAAGTTGGGGACTACAGAGTTGGGATTGTCCACTAAAACCCCTCGGTTTTCCTTCCTGCACCTTATGCCTGAGCTATGGGAAAGTAGAAGCTCGATCAACTTCGCGTGCCCAGGCCCTGGCAAGTGGGTGCCCCTAAGGTCTCATCCACTGCCGGGGGAAAGCAAATATAGCATTTAGTATATAAATGCTGGTTTAAAAAAGGGGGTGGACTGTAGGTGCTGGTTTTCTTTTTGGTTTGGAAGAGCGTTGTGTGTGACTTACTTGGTTTGTGATGATGCGATCTTCCATGGGCCGGCCCATGTTCTTGCTTCTTTCTAGATGGTTGAACACATGTAAACACACTGGACTTGGGATTAAAACACGTACAAGGCACTTTAAATTATTATTTAACTTGCGGGAGCGAGAAGCAGGGAGGTGGGAAAATGCCAAAAAAAGACATTCATCACAAAACGTCTCTATCAATGACAATTTTGAGTTGTTTTTTCTTACCGCGGTTCAAGGCTTTGGCCTTAAAAAATGCTAAACGTACGCAAGGAGAGCGCCTGCGGAACACGGCGCGCCCTCCTCTCGACCGCATTATTGGCGGGTGGACCCTTCCTCAGGGAAGAATGGTAGTTAACCTGACCGAACTTGAAATGTACTATTGACAAGACACTGCATGATAGAGGAAAATGGCGTGCTCTCTTTTCGGAGGCCAAGACTCACTTTGGGTCGCTGAGATAATAGAGTTAGTTAAACCTGTACATCACGCTAGTCAATTGACAATGAATAATAAGTCTTCGATGTGAATTTATTATACATATTTCTCAAAAATTGCCTTATTTCATCAGAAACCCGTTTTTTGATTGACGTGGTTTCGAATTTTGGCCGGGAAGCATGCACCACTCAGGTAGTTTTTTGACCGAATGTGCATGTTATTACAATTAACTACAAGCTGACCTTAAGGGAAATCATCTTGATGACACTTGCACATCAAGATAGCCATTGTGTCAAATTTGAAAATCCATCTAGGACAAGCGTGGTGGGTATATTGTCCAATCAGTCTTCAAAGTGAGGAGGCGCTAGCGCAGGACTGCATATATTATAGGTACAGTACTATTTTGACTTTATAGTGGGAATATTCATTGCAGGCGCAGCGCAGCCCTCCTGATGGAGGAGTCCGGGCTGCACCTGGAGCACCCTGCCGCGGCCACGTTCCGCCAGCACGTGCTAGCCGGTGATTGGGTGAAGGCCGACCATGATCTGCGTGCTCTGCACGATCTGCTCCGCGATTCACCACAGATCGACCCTCATAGCCTTGCTGTGAGTTCGTTTTATTTATCAAATTCATCGACTACTTGAGATAATACTCTTAATACTTATCATCTTATATCTTTTACTTTCAACTAGGACATGCCCGTGACTTCGAGCACGCTTAACTAGAAATTCCCGCGGGATTCCCGGGACACAAAATACCACAGCGTTTAAAAAAGAACGTGCGCTACTGGCTTTAAAACTGTGTTGGATTAAGTTAATTTTTATGCACCCGAATAACTACAAATCGCTCTCGGGAAAATTCTCGGGTTAAAAAATATCACCTTTTATTACATAAAATTTGCTATCGATCAGTGAAAAAAATCGCATTGGATATCGATTTTTTTAATCTGGTCATTTTAAATAATTCCCAGAAATTATCCCAGGATAAATCACAGAAATAATATCTATAGTAGGGCCAACGAGAAGCGATACCAAATGTAAACAAAACCAATGCAAGGTCATTAGAAAATACAGGGGTGCGTAACTTTTTGAAAGTTGTATTATATATTTGAGTAGACAATTTATTTATTAATATGTTATTCTAAAAATGTAACAATTAATATAAAGAAATTGAGTTGAAATGAGAATAATAATAATGTTTATGGAAATGAGGATAAAAGTGAAACATTTTTTTAAAGAAATCATTGTTTATTCAGTCTGACGCCGATTGTTCTGAGTCTGTAGAATCAGAATCTGTAACATGTATAATAAATTTATCCATCACGTCATCTACAATAAAACTTCTACAAATAACAAGAATCACCACGAGCGCGTTCCGAAACGGAATGAACTAAAAACAGTAACTCTTACTATAAAATGGCGCCCGAATGTTGGCGAACCCGTCTTGATCTTACGACAAAGACAGACAAATTACGACAAATACACGAGATGGAAAGAGATAGATAATAGATTGTCAACTCCACAGTAGTTTTTAGGTGAATGACCTTTTGTATCTGGTCTCTTTGGCCCATGTATAGATAGAACGACGAAGTGGGCGTGGCACCCGTGCCAAAACCATGCACTATACTGCATACTTTTCTAAACGCGCTCTCATTACGCAATGTGAGGCCCGCTCGTGCGCTCGCAACGTAAAAAATAGACAAATCGATACAAATATGCCTTATTGTACTGTGGCAAACTGCAAAAACAAAAGTAGTGAAGCAAATATGAAGAAAGCAGATATTTCATATAATCAGTAACTATTGAAATTCAGTAAAAAATATATTTTTTGAGAAAGCAAATAATGGGACTACTTTTACTATGTTCGTTAAATACGATCATAAGTTGTATATTTCGTCGTTAAGATATATATCCTTTGCTGTCCACATACAACGCCCGTATACAGAAGCATAATGTATGCGCGCAATGTACGTCGAACCGAACGAAATACACACTACACCTGTTTATGTCAGATAATCGCCGTGATTGGTCATCGAATGCTAGAGATTGACGCTACGTGCATCGTGGAGTCTTATGACTTATCGATAAATTAATTAATTATTCATTCGAGTATCAGTGCATGTCTTGTTTTGTCTCTACTTTTTACTCTGACGATATTATTAAGCTTGTTGCGTAACTTAAAGTTATTTTTTGACTAAAACTAAAACAAAATATATAAGTAATTTTGTTTAGGACGTTTTGTACCAAAATTAATTACCTAATAAATTATTTTATCATATATGAACATATTATATATAATAATTGTAATATATGATATAATTATAATATACTTTTATTTATATATCAAGAAGGAATTTCGAAAGCGCTAAAGTTATTAAAAGGTCTAACCGTTAAGTATATGAAAACTGCACTGGCACCTAGTGAAGAGTTCTTAGTTATTCTTGTTATTGTTCTTCATCTAATATAGCCATAAAAGAATTAAACCCTATAAAGTAAGGGAATTGAACCCCGTTACGTAAAAGTTATTTTTTCAGTGACTATTAATGGTATCTTTATGAAATGATAACTGATTAAACTGTATGTTCTCTCTTCTCTCTTCGTCATTTTATTGGCAGTAGTTTATTTGACAGTATAAGTTTTCACCAATTTGACCAACCGACGGAAAACCATCTAATCCTTCTCATACGGGCAGTAACCGAAGTATATGTCGACGTTCGGCTTCGTTATTTAACCAGGACTATGAGGTCAACCCATACAAAAAGGCAAATATTTAATAAATATGTATTTTTTCAAGTACAATAGCTTTATATGTGTATTGCTTATGTCATATTAAAGATGTCGTACTAAAGTATTTAACACGTTTTATTTTCTATGATTATCAGTACACAAAATTATTAAGTAACATATATACATAATAATAATAATTTATCACACGCTGCAGATATGACTATCGATAATCTAATGAGCGTGTCTCCTCACTAATTGCCGCGCACAAAAAGATGTTGACGTCACGATGTGGGCGTGGCTTGTTAAAAAATGACATCGAAATGCAAGCGAATAAGACGTCGTAACCATTCTATCTAGATATTATTTCTGTGGGATAAATAGTAGTAGCACAGATTTTAAGTCTAAAAATTTGCTATCGATCAGCGAAAACCGCATCGAAATTCGCGCAGTAGTTTTTACGTGAATCCCGAACAAACAGACAAACCGACAATCAGATATGAAATCTTTAAAAAAATCATCATGTTCTCTATCACTTATACAGTCTATTCCAGTTATTGTTTTTTAAATAGCTTCAATGTATGGACACGGCATGTTTAGAATGTTATAATATTATAGATATTGTAACTTCAGAATTACTTTATTCAAAAGTTGATTTGATCGACAAAAATATTGTAAGTGCAAACTAAATGTAATCCATGTAGGTCCTTATCTCCGGGGTCTATACGCTAGATCAATGTCCGGACTTAAATTGATACCTAAGGCATCTGGCTAAATGGACTGCAAAGTTGACCCTTGAGCAAGTCTAGTCTCATAAATAAGGCAATTATTATAATATAACGATTGTTACTTAAGTGAGACAACACTGCATACTGTTTTTGAATACATAATATATACTTTTTGGTGTATTCTCAAAGTAAGGAATATATTATAATTATTATTTAAATCAAATCTCCATTGCTTATGAGTGTTGGACTTTCAAGATCTGAAAATGATGGATTAAATATTGCAGTTCCAATTAATAATTGTGACATGGTAGAGGAATGCTGCCATGCTGGAATCACTGTCTTGATAACAGACTCTTAGGGGCAGCTCGATTGATGTGATACCACGCTCTCACAGAATATTAGTGTCAAACGGTTAGCCCTATTCCTCTCCTCTTATTTGATCTCTTTATCTCATCCCACTACCCCAATTGGCTTCACCCTACACCCATGGGCGGCGGTAATCACTTTCCATGAGGTGGTGGGCCGTTTGCCTGTTTATCAGCTTCGCAATAGCTTGCCTGGATGGCTGCTACCCCTGGTCTAGAGTATGCCGCCATAACAAATTTGAGTTGTGTTCCGGCATTGGTGGCCATTCTCCAGTCTCCGTTTAGAGAGCGGCAGCATAGCATCTTTGTGCGATTCAAAATAGGTGGATCAGCACGATATGTACAGATGTTGTTTAATGTAATTTCAATTGTATTGGATGAATTGTGAAACGGTGTATGTATCGGTCGGGGCAGGAGATGAAGTTCGTGGTGCTCGAGCAGAAGTACCTGGAGCACCTGGAGGAGGGCCGCGTGCTGGACGCGCTGCACGTGCTCCGCAACGAGCTGACGCCGCTGCAGTGGGACACGGCGCGCGTGCACCGGCTCTCGGCGCTGATGATGTGCGGCGACGCGGGCGAGCTGCGCGCGCGCGCGCGCTGGCCCGGCGCCGGCGCCAACTCGCGCGCCGCCGTGCTGCACCACGTGCAGCGCGTGCTGCCCCCGCACCTCATGATGCCGCCTGCCCGGTAATCACTCAAACATGACTCGATATCAATCAAAATTCAAAGCAGCGACTGTTGTTAGTTACATTTTCTGAAATTTCATTAATAACTTGGGACATCAGCATCTATTTTAATCAATTAATACGATTTCTAGACATTATCAAAATTTACATACATGTTTTTCAGTACTCTCTAACCTTAGCGCGTCATTTATAATGTCAGGTGAATAATAAAATGTTTTATAAAAATTATGTAAATAAAGAGAATATTTATCGTAAATTTCTATATAATTCATAGGTCAAGTATAAGATATTGCTACAAGTTACGTTCTGTGGGATGTGTTAGCCAGACCGTCGTATTTAAAATATACCTTTCATATATTCATGAGGGAGTGATATTTGAACGCTTGTCTGATTTAATGATGATCTAGACATATCCATAGTGTGCAAGAGATGGCATATGAGAGAGGAAAGGATGGCGGTTGACTACATTCGATGATCTTTGCATAAAATATGTATGGGTCAACGTACAGCACTTTGCTGAGACTATGGCCTACTTAGGCTATTTTAATATAAATCTTAATACAGGGAAAAAGACGAACTTGTCATTTTTTCGAAACTAACCTGTGAATGCGTTTTTGTAGGGAATTTCCGGTACTATACATTAGTAAACTGGACCGGTTAAAACACGAATTAGTCTGTTTTTTTGAAATTTAAAAAATCGCATACAGGGAAGAAGTAGTATAACCTGCCTAAAAATCTAAAGAAAAAAAGCAGGTTTGTCAGTGACATAATATGACACTATACCCTGTTACTATCAGGAATACTTTTCCGTTCTTGTAAAGACAAAAACTTTTATTGTATGAATTTAGCAAACAGGCATACGCCCCACCTGATGGAAAGCGGCTACCATCGCCTATAGACATTTGTAACACCAAAGGTGCTACAAACGCGCTGCTGCTCTTTTAAGGGAGAAGACTGGTCACTGATGCCGGAATACAACTCAAGGTTTATGGCGGCACAGTCCAGACTACCATCACCTCACTCATGCTCTATATACAACGCAATGAGTTATTCGTTTGGTTGTGCAGGTTAAAAACACTCCTCGCGCAGGCCGCGGCTTTGCAGGCGGAGAGGTGTCGCTTCCACTGCGACAAACGCCCTGACGCTAGGCAGGAGCAGATCCCGTTCTCGCTGCTGACGGACCACCACTGCTCCTCGGATCACTTCCCAATACACTCCTTGCAGGTCACTAATGTTACCAATTATTATTTTGAAGTTTTTACTTTTAGGTGCCGTATATAATAATTTGCACCAAAGAAAATTTACATAAGTATTCAAGAATTTTGTTCCCTTATTGTCTTGAACTTAATATTTCGTTTCGTGTCGTCATAGATAGACAGTCCATAGGTCGCTGGTTCAGATCCGGCTCGAAGGACCAAAAAACCAGTGTGTAAAATGTACGAAATACCAAAACCCAACGAGCGCAATAATGACACTGATTTTATTATCGAAAATGTACGAATATTAATGTGTTGTTAAGCATTAGCCGCAGTTGTTTCTTCGTAAAATGCCAACTATTGTGTAAAGTGCAAATAATTCTCGTAAGCGTTCACTTTTAACAATAAAACAGTTCTTAGTAATAGTAAATTTACAATTTTGTGACAGGATGTGATGAGGAACTAATAAAGCCTTAGGAGAGGTGTATGCCCAGTAGTGGACATCAATAGGCTGTTAGCGATGATGTAGAGGAACTTATTGAAACTTAGTTCCTATTATCAGCTATCAGAATTAGTATAGTATTATATATTAATAAGTAAACTAGAAATAACTTCTGTTCTACCTTTTTCCATAGTAGGTACTACGATATAGGTATACTACATAATTAGCGACAGCTTTCAAGGGTATCGTAGCAATTCTGGCTAAAACGGAACGCTTATTAGGGCAAATTGGGCAAATAAAAGCCTTCGCCGGAATGTTCACTTACTCTCATTGTATTCAATTAGTTTTAATTAAGTTCAACCATTTTTTTTAAATGTCTCCTTGGACACCGGATTGCCTCGAAGAGAGAGATCGCTATAAGCAATAAGCTTTAATGGAAATGTATTTATTAAATTGTCTAGGTTTAAAGTATAGTAAAAAATAAAGAGTTTAATTCATTTACCAGTATTCATACAAGCCAAGCCAAGCTTGTATTTGCCGAATCAGTGTCGATTAGTGTGGGGACTCCCACTTGGGGACTTATATTTCAACTTTATTGCGACCTGAAAAGAAGAATTTGCGTAACGATTGTTTTTTAATTGGATATTTGCTTGTTGATGTTTAGGTGCTGAACGAGCACTGCGACGAGGTGTGGTACTGTAAGTGGTCTCCGGACGGAATGAAGCTGGCCTCGGGCTCCAAGGACAACACCGTCATGCTCTGGGACTTCGACCCACTGACCAAGAGGCTGTCATTCAGGTGACAACTATTCAGATCGTTCTCATTTAAACAGTATTTTAAGAGAATTTTAACTTAATTTAATAAGATTATAATAAGCTATCCCTAACTACATTGATAAGTGTTAACACTGACGTTATATGCCACTTATATTTTCAATATCCCCATTTGCTTTGGTTAGTTAAAAGGGTCTTCATTAAATTTATTCAAAAATATATTAATATATTTATTTATTATATATATTTACTTATATGATAGTAACTTCGAAAATAAATATACGAAAAGCAACCCACCAGCGATACAGTTGTTCTGTTCTTCAAGCCTAGAGACTATTATGGTTGGAAATGTGTATATATATTTTACGTGTCGGGAATTGTTAGCATCTTAGATAATACACTATATATAAAATAGATGAGCCTTTCTGGCGTAAAATATAATTTACCCGGTCTGATAGATGGCGCCACAATTAATATTATATTCCTATATATACCACTGGTTGGAGCTACAACCGATAAGTCTATAAATTCCACTAGATACTTGTTCTAAATTGGAATACAGGAAAAGAGAGAAAATTACAGTTTAATAAACTAATATATAAATAACTTGGTTAAAAAATGGTTCACATAACAACTACCTAAAAAAACTGTGCGAGATTCAACAAACATGAACATAACTTGTGTTTTCGTTTATGCCCTTAAGACTATCTCGCCAGTGCGATGTATTTATTCAACGATATTTCACAGCGCCATCTTAAGTGTAGTTAAGTGGACTAAATGGAAACGAATTATAGTTGTGGGTATCCCTGCGCCACTTAATGGCGCTAGTTACCGTAAACTTTTTAACTTTTTGATTTGGTAAGGGAGATCCACTGGGATGTTTAGCATCTTCAATTGTGGGACAGGGCCATGTAATGGCTTGTCAATGTTCCACTACATTAGTGTTATTAAAATTTATTTTAAAACGCTCGAGGATTTGAGTAACGACACATTCGTTAAGTAACTTCGGGGTGTGATTGTGGTTGTGTAGGAAGTCCCTGGACGGGCACAGCTATGGAGTGTCGTTCCTGGCGTGGAGCCCCGACGGGCGCTACCTCGTGGTCGCGGGGCCCGAGGACTGCCCCGACCTCTGGATATGGAATATGGAGGTGAGTGCGTTTTGCTAACATAATTAGTAGAAGCAGGGGCAAAGAGGTTTTCCTTGAGGCCCCAACCTCCTCGCCGCCTCAAATGCCCAAGAGGAAGAAGACCACCACTACATAGCTATAAAAAAGGTTATAAATAGAGATTATCACAAAACGTATATTATTTTTAATTTTTGTTGAAATTTTCTTGGTAATTAGAGATAGATAGAACGGTTTAGGTGTTTTTGCCTCTTGCTTTAGATGCTAATATTTTTGATTGTCGGTAACCCTGCGCCATAAATTATCGTGAACGGGGTAAAGAACCGTTCAAACGCAGTTTTAGTTATGAATATGAGTGAATTAATCATTATTTCCAGAGATATAGGTAGTGGTATGTCGATAAAACAGTGTAACTAGTATCAACGTGTCTGACCTATGTTCTGACAAATATTTAAATGTATGTGTTAAACATAACTTTTTCATTTTAATTATATTAATAAGACATTTAGATTTTAAGTCATGCATACAATTAAAGAGAAATAAATTTAATATAAATAGAGCAACTGCATTATGTGTATTAGTCGCGAGGATTTAAGAAAATACAACAAAAATACTCTTTATTATACACCAACATAATAAAGAGAACTCATTTATTACTATTATTATTACTGTAAGGTAAAGTGGGCAGTGTATTTGCTTGAAGCAATTATTTGCAGGCAGCCAATGAGTTTATCGTTGTTGACGTTTGTGTCGCAGAGCGAGCAGTTGCACCTGAAGATGACGCACTCGCAGGAGGACTCGATGACGGCGGTGGCGTGGCACGCGGCCGGCGACAAGTTCGTGTGCGGCGGCGCCAGGGGGCAGTTCTACCACTGCAGCGTCGACGTGAGTGCATTCACTAGGGCCACACCGAATATATAAGCAGACACGACCATTCTGACACAGTCGGGTATATTCTGACACAGTCGGGTATATTCTGACACAATTGGGTATATTTTGACACATATCACAGTAATTTCTGAAATCTATAATGTTGTAAAATTCTGAACATGCCGTGTCTTTATATTGAAGCTATTAAAAGAAAAACTACTGGAATATACTATATACGAGTATAACAGGGAGAACATGATTTTTTTAGATTTGTTATCTGTTTGTCGGTTTATTCGGGATTCACGTAAAAACTACTGGGTCGATTTCGATACGGTTTTCACTAAACGACAACTAATTCTTAGTACTTGAACTCTGCGCTACTTGTTATCATGCGAATCCCGCAAGGAATTATACTGGGGATGATTTATAATGATCGGATTAAAAATAATCGAATTCCAATGTGATTTTTTTTACGGATCGATACCAAACGAAAAGTAGAAGTGTTTTCGTTTATTTGTGTGTTTTTGTGCGTGCGTGGCGTGTTCAGGGCGCCCTGCTGAACAGCTGGGACGGCGTGCGCGTGAACGCGGTCTGCTGCCGGCAGGACTCGCGCACGGTGCTCGCCGCCGACACGCACCACCGCGTGCGCGCCTACGACTTCAACGACCTCACCGACAGGAACCTGTGAGTGTCACACACACCCAAACACACACACACAGCCTTGGAAAAACAAACTCATTTCATTCCTTCGTGTCCAGCTATATCAATAAGAGGCCACCAAATTTCCTGACGTCACATTTCAAAAGTAAATTTCCTGACGTCATATTTCAAAAGTATTTTTCCTGACGTCAAAGTTCAAAAGTAATTTTCGTGACGTCACATTTCAAAAGTAAATTTCCTGACGTCACATTTCAAAAGTAAATTTCCTGTCGTCACATTTCAAAAGTATTTTTCCTGACGTCAAAGTTCAAAAGTAATTTTCTTGACGTCACATTTCAAAAGTAAATTTCCTGACGTCACATTTCAAAAGTAACTTTCCTTATATCACATTTCAAAAACTAATATATTGAAGAAGAATTGATTGAATTCTATATATATGTGGGACGGTGGCTGATAAGTAAAACAACACTTTACGTGTTACCGATTATCGGCGATGCTTGTACGTTTATTTTAGTTAATTTTAATATCAATACTGTAGGTTAATTTTTTAAATAATACTCAGAGCGTCATTTTGCGTCGTGCGTACGTACGTCGTCCATTCATCGTCTCCTCTCCTTTTCGTCTTACATTCATCACACCATGCGTTCAAGATACATCATTCCCACATATGTTTAAAAAAAGAGCCTGAGATAATATATAGATAATTATGATGAAAAAAATTATTTAGCTAGACGTGTTGCTGGGAGTTTTTTGCCGCTTCTTCTCCTTAACAGCAATAACACGTTGCGAAGCGGTGTACATAGAATAGGAAGCAGATTTAAATTTTGACTTACATGTATGACCAAAAAGTGTTCTCCAGTGGAACTTACCTAACCTAACAAAACACGAAATTTGAACTATTAACGAAAACCTTAAAAATGTTACCCATCTGTATGAATATAGTGTTTAAATTGTTCAAAAATAATTATTGGAATGGAACTAAAACTAAAATTACGGAATTGCTGTTTTAATTTAATAATTTCTTGATGTAAAATTGCGTAATAGGTGACGTCACACTAGTGAAGGAGGAATCTCGCGAATGCGAATGCGAAGCTGTGACCAAGACGGGGGTCCAAAAAAATCATGAAATTCGTGTGACGTAACTTGTGGTTGGCTCCTAATAACCCCTTTACCGTAGGTTTATCGTAAGCAATATTTGTGCTTAAATCGTTTTTTTTGATGTTTTAAATTATTATTTTTGACTTTCTTAGACTAAGTTCTAGTAAACTCGATATGTTAATAAAGTGGAGTAAATGCAAACAAGAATCTGTCGTAATAATAGTGTTCTGTTCTATCAGCATCCAAGAGGAACACGCGGTGATGGCGATGACCATAAACGCGGCAGACACCCTCATGCTACTCAACGTAGCCAACCAGGGGGTCCATCTCTGGGACATACGTGAGTCCAGATTTATTATTTTAGTGGTTTATTAGCTAAAGTTGCGATAATACCACAAAATTTACACCAAAGAAACTATGTAGAAAGTTTTAGTTAACTATAAAAGCAAGCTTAATATAATGTATATTCATAAACTGTCAAAATTAAAACATACCAAAATATTTATACAGAAATATTGATAATTTTGTCCAGTGGGAAGATATTGAGTGTGATCAGTACTGTCGATGAAAAACCGGTAACTGATATATAGAATCAACAGTAAAGGGGATAGTATTGAACCTTGTGGTATACCGGCATCGATAAATTTGATATTTAAGCAGTAACTATGGATTGTGACTTTATTGAAGCACCTGTCGAGGCAGCAGCAGGGTCCAAACCAAACCCCATTTGAAAATTGTAGGGATCTCTAAGCTCTCTTCCAAGTCTTCTTTGCTCTCAACTACTTCAGCTCAATGATGGGTGAGATAAGAAGAAAGATTGTCGCATATAGAAAAATCTTTATTATTGTCTGTAGACAGCGAGAGAAGAATATAAATTTTTATATTTGTTTAAAATTTCACTGCATTAGACCTGAGATAATCATCTGTAACCAACAACAACGCACCAACAATTAGAAATAGAGACTATTAAAATAAATGTATTGAAGAAGTATGAGTGTGGGTGGGTGGGTGTGGTGCAGGTGCGCGTGCGCTGGTGCGCCGCTTCCGCGGGCTGTCGCAGGGCCACTTCACGATCCACGCGTGCTTCGGCGGCGCGCACCAGGACTTCGTCGCCTCGGGCAGCGAGGACAACAAGGTAACGGCTCCCCCCCCCCCCCCCCAACTATCCACCACTATAATATCACGTGCTCTTGTAAACACCAATAAGTATTGCTGATGTTTAAAAACTTGAAGAAGTTTGTGTTTTTTGTTCAATATTATCTCTAGAAATATTATAAACGCGAAAGTTTGTAAGAATGGATGTATGTTTGTTCCTCTTTCACGCAAAAACTACTGAATGGATTTTGATGAAACTTTACAGTGTAGTGTGAATTATCCAAAATATAACGATTGTCCATCACCAGGCAGGTGAAACTGCAGTCGCAGCTAGTATGTAATAATGAAATCTTCAATTTATCAACATGTAATCTTTTTTCCTACACTTTTTCTCTACATTAAGTTCTAACGAAGATTTTTTTAGTCATAAATTTGAAATAACACCTAATCTATTTCTAAATGTTATCGAAGGGTGACAGAGTATTTGTTTCAGGTGATTTTTGTGATAATCTGATTATCAGGTTTTTCATCCTAATTCCTCAAACAAGATAACAGGAAATATAATGCAAACCGAAGGCCTAAAGCGGCCACTTTTGCAGATTCCAATAACAAACAAGACAACACTTTGATATAGTTAGACTGTTTAGATTATTCACAGGAGCTTTACGCAACAGTTAGTTTTATTTTAATATACTGGCTGTTAAACCATCTATTGGTGATTAATATAATCACAAAATAAAAAGCCCGATTTGACAGTTCTCATTACAACATATGTAGGGATTGAAACCTCCAAATCGTTAACCAAGTTAACCGATAATCACGAGAAATCGATTTAAAATTATACGACTTTGTAATCTTTTGATTTATTTTAAGTGAAATACCTTTTGTGTCACACAAATACCTCACAAAATCAATACGGAGTGCGAAAGTTTTGTCTCGAGCACCTTTCGTGTACCATTTATCACGCACCACAATTAATCTATTTTTTTTTTATTTCACACGTATAATATATATTTATACAACCGTTTTTAACCGACTTCGAAAAAAGGCGGAGGTTCTCAATTCGTCGGGATCTTTTTTTGTTGTTGCTTTTTTTATGTATGTTCGCCGATTACTCCGTGATTTATGATCCGATTTACGTGATTCTTTTTATGTTCGACGCGGAATAGCTTCCAATTGGTCCCCTAAAAATTTTACATAGTTTGGCCCAGTAGTTTTCATTTTATGAACATTTTTTATGAAAATAAATTCCTTTTTGTTCCATATGTACACCGATTACTCTGAGATTTATGATTCGATTTACGTGATTCTTTTTTGTTCGATGCGCAATAGCTGCCATGTGGTCCACTAAAAATTTGACATAGTTTGGCCCAGTAATTTTCATGTTACGAACATTTTTTTGTTCTCGTTTCTTGGGACCTATATTTTTTAAGAAGCGCGGCACCATTCGTAAGTCCACCCATACATAGCTAGACGCTAAAAAAAACTAAAAAACTAAAATGTATAAAATAACTTATTTCTAAAGCTATTATTATTAATATATATTATCTAAAACATCTTGAAGTCGGTGCAAAGTAAAACATAAAAATTACTATATTTTGAAAATTACTAAGCACCGACTTTAAGATGTTTTAGATAATATATATTAATAATAATAGCTTTAGAAATAAGTTATTTTATACATTTTAGTTTTTTAGTTTTTGAAGTCGGTTTTTTTAAACGAAGTTTTTCTTTTTTTTCTTTTCAATACATATATGTGCAATCGTGTAAAATCTCTATTTAGTACAAATACATAAATAATGTAAGGTTTTGGAATAAATATGTATATAGTTTTTTTCCGCAATCGAATTGAGTTAATGAAGTGCAACAACTCTTTGATAGCAACACTAAAATTAAAAATAAGTCGCCTTAGAACGTAACTGTTTTTGGGACTTTGTCTAAAATTAACATAACATAACAGAATTAATATAAAAAAAATATTATTTCGTTATTTGGAGATAAATAATGTTTGAAATATGTTTTATAACAATACATCAGCAAAAAAATATGTATATTATCAATTATATAAATAAATTGTTTATTAGTTTTCAGTTTTGTTGATTTTATTCAAAGTTACGTTCTATAGACATTCTTATAGACGTGTTTCGTTAGTAGATCACAACGATCAAAATGCTCCTTGCCGTTATGGTCGTGCCGAAAATGTCACTAATGACGTCATAATTTTTAATCAAACAGCGCTCACAACGACCCATGTTAAGAGGTGGATCGAAGTGGGCGTTGACCACAAAGCATTAATTCTCTCTATCTCTTGACATTGAAAAAGGCACAAAGTTCAAATCAACCGATGACACTTGTGTATTTCGTTCGTTTATGACATCAACGCCCCATAATCTGTTCCACTAGAGTTTATTTATTTAAGCACAAAACAGATTACAGTAATTAAAAATGAAATATAAACAATGTAATATACAGGGCCCGATTACAATCCAAACTATGTGCTAATTAAACGAACGACAAAATGGATATAATAAAGAAGTTGTTCATAATTCCTTTTGCAAATAATGTGACAAAAGCCAGTGAAAAATCGGCAATAGATATTAATACTGATTGTGTGAGAGATTTTTTTTTTGTATTTATTTATAAACTTAAATTGACTACAATGAAAAATATTAATGTTCGCGTTTAATTTGGTGAGTTTATTGTATAGGTGACACATTTGAACCAATGGATTGAAATAAGAGTAAAGATTGTAACGTCCACTATTAGGAACTTAGCCTAAGTGTCAAATTGGGCTTTTTATTTGGTGATTTCTATAATATGAAGTGTATATAACTTTCAACATTTTCATGAGTGGAATATGGTTTGAATAGATTAATGACGGATAGGTGGTTTGAGTGATATATATGTGCGGTGATACGCAGGTGTACATATGGCACATAAGCGGCGAGGAGCCCATAGCGGTGGTGGCCGGGCACACGCGCTGCGTGAACGCCGTCGCGTGGAACCCCGTCTACCACGACGTGCTCGTGTCCGCGTCGGACGACTACTCGCTGCGCGTGTGGGGGCCCGCGCCCGCCTCCGCCCCCACCCCCGCCCCCACCCTCGCCCCCGCCCCCGCCCCCGCCCCCGCCAACCACCGCTCCTAGTACAGGGGCGCAGCCAGCGCCGGCCAGGTACGCACTCGTGTTCATTTAGGTGATTCATTCCGTGCGGAACGGAAAAGGAATTGGTGTTATAAATGTCCATAGGCGATGGTAATCGCTTTCCATCAGAGGGGCCGTCAGCCTGTATGTCGCCTGTACTTCAGCAAGAAAAAAAGGTAAATTTTATGAGATACATGTGTCACCTTATAAAGGCATACAAATTCTTTTTTTTTTGTTCATACTTAAACTAGAGTTTGCTTTCAGGGGCATCTCGGCATTAAAACTACATTTAAACATAATTACAGCAAAACCGATCGAGTAATCCTAGTAGTCTGAAAACGAACAGACGGCCAGACAGATCGAGTTACTATCGCATTTTTTATAGATGAAATATTTTATATTTAAACTTGAAACATGCTTTGTCCACTATACAAATTTTCATCCTCTATTTCAACTCGTTCTAATTTTAGTTATCTATGTCCCGTCTATCTATCTGTCACTGTCAACTGCATAAATGACAGCAATGACAAAATGTCCGAAATAGATGGCGCTGCTACACCATTATTATACTTACAGGTGACCGGCGACGGGCCCCCCGCGGCGCGAACCAGACGTCATAGAGACAACACATAATTTAAGGCCCCTCGATTAACTTAATTAAGACTTAATTGTAACACGAAGAGGTTAGTATATAACTTAGTCGCGACCTTCGAGGCTCTATTTTTCTACAGAATACACGTACCGAATCTCGCAGATGTATTCGACGTTGCCTTATTTCACACGAGCAATAAACAATGGGTTTTGATGTTTCAACTTTTTTTTAGGCTAATATAAATGTTTTTGACTTTTATGTAATGACGACACTTAAAGTAACGTACTTATTTTAATGTTAACGTCCTAGAACAGTGTGTGTTGTGCAATATTAATTCGAGATTTATATGATGGTATGGTGAATTGGTGAAATACTGATTGGCCACATGATCCAGTGGGCTTAAAAAGGTCACTTTTGCAGAATTCTGACATATGTCAAAATATACCGCAGGCGTAATTTATCGTCTATGGTACTTTGACCTTTGGCATATTTGAAAAAAAAAATCTGCTAGAGCGGCCATTTTAACACCACTGGCGTTAAAATATATTTATAGATTATGACGTCACTTTTAAACTATCTACTTGCAACGATTGTTCAATTTTCGAATTAGACGAAAAATAAAATCGTTTTGTCTTTGGTTAGGCCGATTAAATTAAGACATGATGACATGACAGTCTTTAAAGATATTCATGACTAGGATATGCCCACGACTTCGTCCACGTTAGACTTGATATAAAGTATCCTAGCATTTAAAAAAGAATCTATGGTTTTAGTGGAAGCTGTGTTGGAATAAGCAAATTTTTATGCACTGGAAAGACTTCAAACCGCGCCCGGGAAGATTCCCGCGCGGTTCCCGGGATAAAAATTAGTGCAGAGTTTAAGTCTAAGAATTAGCTGTCGATCAGCGAAAACCGCATCGAAATCGGCCCAGTAGTTTTTACGTGAATCCCGAACAAAAGAAAATATTCATCGTGTTCCCCATCGTTTATATATATTTTTTAAATAGCTTTAATGTACAGACACGGCATGTTTAGAATTTTATAAAATTATAGATGACAATTTTCGGTTTGCAAAAATATTTTAAATTTGCATATTGTTTGTTATAATAAAGCTAGAACTTCATTAAAGTGAGTCTAGCTAGCCAAAACTGTATTTTAAAGTCTATAAAAATAAGATAAGGTACTGCTGTTTGTTAGCAAGCCCAATGTCTTGCTAACAATGGATGAATTAGCAAACACACCTGCAAAGATCGTTGATTGATCTTAAGTTATAGCCTGACTGAATACAAAAATGAAACAATTATTACCTCATACATCTGTATTTTATTTATTTTGTATAGTTTTTATATTTATAAAAAATCAGCCCTCAATTAACTATGAAAATGTGTAGAGTATCACAAAGACATGCTTCACTCCACACAAACTTCTCAACCATTTTAATTTCGCAGAGAACTTTTTTCGGCTAACATTAACAAAAAAATTGGACCTACATTACAACACCTAGAAATATTACTGAATACTATAATTTTACATCATTAGTGCTTGCATCAGTTGATCGGTTATAGCAAGTATATTTTATTTATAAAAAATGAAAGGTAGACTACCCGCTTGTGTTTGCTTAATTTATGATAATTATAACAAAATTATTAAGCTCTGATTCCCTTCTGTCAGGATTTAAATAATTTGGTCTTGTTAATAAAAGCGAGTGCAGTAAGCCACTGAACCTTGACTATTTAAGAATGACTTATCTTGAAAAAATAACGTGTTTGAAACGTCAGAACTCATTCGTCACATGGTTTTTGAACCTGTTTAGTTAAAATTAATTGATATAATGACGGAATTTTATTCCAGATATACTCCGAGTAACAAAAACTCGTTTTTTCTGTTTGAAAACATCTCGAGGCCGCCATTATCGTTTCCAAATTTGCATGTAACCGTTTGTCCAGTATAAAGGATAAATTAAAAGATTTCCATCCGATCTGATCTTCAATTTAAAATCATTTTTTGTCATTTAACAATAGAATATTTTTTACACTATTTTATACATATTTATTTGTTACGTAACCTTGATAGGTTCTTAATAACAGGAATAGAAAAATAAGAATTTTGCGTTTTATAAGAAAAATAATTTGTGTCACGAACAGAACGAAGTGATGTGAAGTTGGGTTTTATAGTCGTCGGACAAACCGTTATTTTTTAATGGATGCGAAGTTATAGAAAAATAAACATTTCGTAAATAGAAAAACGAGTATTTTGTTATTCCAGGCTGTGGATGTATTTAACGTATCGACCAACAAAAGTTATTGACTTAATTTTATGTGAATTGTCATCCACAAAAAAATTGTGAAACAAAATTTTAACCGCTCTTAAATCTACAGTGTATTTAGTTTTGATATTGTTTATGATGAGAAGTTTTTCTGAAGATGTGAACTTTATCAATGTATACCAAATTAGGATATCATAGAGTAAATATTAACCATAGACGAAGAAGATGATGTTCTCCCAGTAAAAAACTCAAAAGCGCCTAAATACTACATAATTGGGTGGCGCCATAGGTATTTTATTCTTGATTTTTGACGTTATATTATTTAAAGTTTTCTTTATAACAACTCAAGAAAGTCTAATTTTCTTCTCAATGTCCTATTTAAACAGCAAATAAAAAAAAATAGTTTCCACACATGTTATTGTTTATGCATTTTTTCTTAAAAGATTATTTTAGAACACACACCGACTTTAGCAATCAACTACACAACTTAACGATGTTTAATTGTCCAATCAACTTGAGAACATCTAAAGTTAGATATTAAAATGAGCTTCTAAGTACATCGTTTGATTAAAATTTTATTCAAAAAAAATTCTCATAAGAACAACAAGGTCTCATAGATGTTATGACAAAGAATCGATACTGGTGACATCTAACAGATCAAGTGAGAATAACTACCAATACACACATTAAAACACTGAGCTTGTCATTCATTAGTATTCGTCTAAAATTAAAACCAAAAAAATAAGATGAACACAACTGCAGTCTTTGAAGCATCAGAATGAAAGTAAACTACTGTTAGTTTTTTATAACTTTACTAACCATTCATTTTATGTACTATTGAAAAATTTGAAAAAAAATCTTCATACAAGTAAATGTAAATTATTTACTAGTGGTTGTGTAAAAGAATTGTTAGGAAGACATAGAAACATGGTATAAAATATGTGGTTCAATTAGTTAGAAAGATTTTTCTATAATGTTGGGGATTCATCTGCGTTAGTGTTAAAGATATACGGTATTATTTATACTGAGTTAGAGTAATTTTGAGGGTTTCTTTTTGGTTCTTAAATAGGGTTGCCACCTTTTTCGAAGAAAATATAGCTGCAAAAATAAAGTACTTTTGGGGAAAAAGTACACATTGAATGTGCATTATTTAAATCATATATTATTTGTTTCATTATTGCAGTTTTCATGTGTATTTATTACTACTTTTTTGCTTTAGCCACCAAAGATCTTGATACTTCAGATGGCAGAGAGTAGTATCCACTGCCGAGTGCTGACGTGAACTGATTTATTTGGCAACTAACCTTAAGTATAAATAGTAACAAGTCGTACTGCTAGCACGTGTGAGCGGGACGGAGGATGCGCGCATGTATTAATATGTGCGGGCCCGTATTGCGCTAGCCAGTAGTTCGTTGCCCGCTGCGATGACTAGACGTATGCAGCTCACATCTTTTATTTTTTTCAAAAAAAACATAACAATCACAACAAGGAACGTGACAGTTTTGAATGAACTAAAATATAGTACGATACTATGTATTATATAATATGGTTGGGAACCCTATTCTTAAAGAAGCCTTCAAACTTACTCTAAGTCAATATGTATTAGGCTGTGGCCGAACGAGTCTTATTTAAAGCGTTAAAAAATAACGCCATTAACGCATTGCCATATCAGCGTGTGAATTCGCCTTAATCTTTAACATTATCCCCAATAAAGCCCCACATTGATTATGATGCTAATATGAGACTATAAATTTGGTTGATACGCCAAGACTGTATTCAATGGTATTGAATGATTTAAGTTTGTCTCGAGTCAATATTAGACGGTTCATTTCTGTCTGTCAATTTGAATGAATCAATCGGTGTCCATATAAACAAACTTGAATCACTCAATAACCCTGGATGCTGTCATTTCTTTCAATTAAATAGAGTCAATGTCAGCATACAATTCGTGAAAATTTGTTATAAAAACATAGATCTAAAGTGTTTTTTTTATATCTTTATTTAAACGGAAAGTTCCATACCATATCACTGTTATTGGTAAATAATTTTCACAATTTTTATTTGCGAAATTCGAAACTAAATTATGTCTATGTAGTTTTGTAAAATGATTTTTTCGATGATTTACTCGTATATTTTTATTTTAGGTGTATGAATGTTGTTTTAAGTTCACAGATGCATTATAAATTGTAATTTTGAATTTCAACGATCATAGATGATAGTGTCGCTTGTTAGGAGTCGATTTCGATCGTAATAGCAATAAAAACGAAATTATAGTCTGTATATTGAAATTATTTTCGAAAAATGACGACGAAAATTAAATACAATATATGGTAAACTGTTGGTACCCCATCCAATGATTAGCACCCGGTCAATTTCTTCAAGACTAGCTGTGTCCGCGACTTCGTGCGTGTAATTTTTTTCTCGCGAAAATTTAATTTTCTCCTTGTAACATCAGTTATCTGAAAGTCCCGTCAAAATTGCATCTCCTGGACCGAATTATCCCCCTGATGGTTTTCACATTTTGATTTTAACGTTATAATCAGACACTTAAATTTTATTTATCTGTATAGATTTTGAGAAATCTTAATAGTTTCTATTTTTATTTTGTAGTCATACATAGTATGGCATATTTTGAATAGAGTGCCAATGTTACAATTTTTTTTAATGATAATGTTATGGCCTTTGTAATTTTTTTTATTGAAGTAGTCAATTTTATATTATAATATCATACATAGAACATTTGAGGTGTCAGAAATGGAACACTTTTCCCTGATATGTTACGTAAAGTAGAAGTCCTTAAATTGTTTTTGACGTGGTAGCATATAGTAGAAGCAAAATTTAAGTGCGTTCTTGAAGGGGTAGTTGACAGTCAGATCAACCGAGACAATTTGGTTGGTTTGAAGGTGACCTGACCGCACTATAAGCCCACAACTGGCAAGACACTGCGCAGGTCAGAGGAAAGTGGCGTGCTCGTTTCGGAGGCCAAGACTCACTTTGGGTCGCTGAACCAACGGAGTTAGTTTATTTTTAAATGTCATAATATAAATAATAATGAATACACCGTTTGATTCGTTTAAGTTATGACGTCATAACTTGTCATCATCATCGTAGTATTTAAGAGCTTAGCTCTTGTCGGTGGAGCCTCCAATCCTTTCTACCTTCCATTTTGCCTTCTATTATAACCATAGAGGAAAGAGGGCAAGGAATTTTGTATAATGACAAAAACATCTCAGTAGATTTACATACATGCATACATATTATCACGCCTTTTTCCCATGGGGGTAGGCAGAGACTATAGATCTCCACTTGCGACGATCCTGATAAACAACTTTCGCTCCATCTACTTTCATTAACCTCTTCATGCATGCACGTTTATTTGTTATGCTTTTTACCTGACCTTGTTTTAACACTTCTGTTATTTGCTCATGGCGTGTACGTCGTGGTCTACCGTTACCAACTCTACCATTCACAATACAATACAATTCATACACTTGTTTTGTGATTCTATTTTAATCCATCCTCTCTACATGCCCAAACCACCTTAACATTCCTGTTTCAACTCTTGTTATTACATCTTTCAATCCACAACGTTCCCTTATTACACTATTCCGTATCATATCATTCATGCTTACTCAGTAGATTCGATTGTCAAATACTCTATTTTAAGGTTCATGGGGGTGGTACGTATAAAGCCGAAAAAGGGAATACTGCGTTCTCGCTTCGTCGCTCGTGGGATGCGCATGGCATCTCCTTCACACTATGCTGTGTTAGATGTGTAATAAATGTTAACATCTTACTGAACATGCAAAATTATGAAGCTAGCTTCACTCGAGGCGCATTTATGTCTTACGCCTACTATACAATATTTAGATATACTTTTAAACTTGCCTTTTTTGACGTCAAAATTGTTTTTATCGTCTGGTCCAGGAGTCTAAGCTAGATAAGGGTGCTTAGTTCTATTAGTCAAATGGCAATCAATCTTGCACATTTCTATCTTCTCGAAAGATTCGCTAGTTGGGACTGCTATAAAATCGATGTTATTCTGTTGACATATAAATAGTCTTGTCGTTTTATTTACATACATGATTCGCAATACTAAGCTGACGGAGAAAATTCTGTACCGAACAGGCAATAAATATTAATATATAGGAGTGAATGGAATGTCTGTGCGCATGTTAGCAAGTACAAAGAGCGTAAATAATCATCGGATTTCAGGCAGAGGTATGCATGTGGTCTTTAGGCCATTTTTAATTGTTATAAATAAATATTATATCAATAAATTTTTTAACTATAATTTGAGTTTTATTTCTTGTTTATCTTTAATACATCAATATATCAACTAGTATAAGAACTTTCTATAAATAGCTAGTAAAGCAATGTATGTGCTACAGATACTCAAACAATATGTCATGTTATATGACAAGCAATTTTGAACAAAACATTGAATAAATAAGTCCTACAGAGTTGAAGCAGATTTGAAATTTTTTATTGTTTCAATGTTTTCTTCACTGTCTTGTGATGATTGTAACAAATTATACATTATCTCACAAGGAAAGCAGTGTGATAAATAAACACAATAATAATTTAATTCTTAAACATTGGAATATTTTTATTACTTAACAATAAATAATATAAAATTATAAATTAGCTGTTCCTGATTTTTCTACTAGTTCAAGCAGTGTGTGTAGTGATGTATCAAAAAGTTCACACCGGATTGGCATTTCTAAAGAGTAAAACGGATTTTTAAGGGCATAGTCTGAGTATAATTCATATATCCTCTTGAGAACCACTTCTGGTCCTTGCATATTAGGGTCAGTCACAATTATGAATTTGACACCTGTAACATTAAAAATAACATATAGCAAAATAAAATAGTAGGGGTAGCTTAATGTTTAACACAGTCGCATTCTAAACACACAATATGGGTTTGAACCATGGCAAGAAAAGTATACACCAGTTTTCTGTTCTAGAGTGCATATTGTGGGTGTGGTATAGTTATAGGGTGCATTTATTTATTATTTGAGATATAAAATGAATATTGGGTGCTTAGAAAAGAATAACCACACAGCTTCTAACCTATAGGTATTAAAAAAGTTTGCATCCATTCATAATAAATATATGCCCCATATTGTTAAAATTATCCAATGCTGATGGAGAAGGAAAACATTGCAATGACACTTGGGCCCTTGAAACTCAATGTGTCAAACTTGCCAAAATGCCTTGGAAAAGTGGGGTAGGTATACTGTTTTCCTAAAAATCTGGTAGGCCTAAGCCCAGCCATAGGATGTTTATGACCAGAGACACTAGAAGTAAAACTTGTAAAAACAAAATAAGTTTCAAACTGTACACAGTTATCACTTAAGTAATCACTTGAGAAAGGAAGATGTTCACTGCTTACCTGTTAATGTTTGGAAACAGGATAACTTGAACGTGTCTGCTGTAAGTGATTCAATCCCAGATGCCTTTGCCACTGGGCTCAGTTGGCTTGCCAAAGCAAACAATGGATAAAACATGCTAGCTAATACTATTTTCTCATTGGTTGTAGCTCTTGGTCGGCCAAACTTTAAGCTTAAAGGAAAGTTTTCCTGAAAATATACAATAATAAAAATTGTTACCTTGCAAGAAGAATTAGATAATGCTCAAAACCAGAAGTATTTTGTTATACAAAATTTCAATCTATGTTTGTGATAAACACTTTAAATACTATCTTTTTACACTTTAGATAATGCTTTTCTTAGAAACAACATCACATCATCCCACTAAACTTACTGTTTTAAAAAAAAATATGTATATCGTACCTTTGCTTCTATGAGTTCAAATACATCTCTATTGTCTTCTGTTGTACAACCAATGACTGGAGATCCATTCACCGAAAGTAGTACATGGCCCACTGGTAAAATACATAACCATATCAGCTTTATGAAGAGATAAGGAATTTCCATTTCTCATTATGTATAATTCAACCATTTTACAATTAATAGACAAAGTTTTATTACTTTAAATAGAGTGATCACAGGTAAAAATTATGCTAACTGATATAACTTAAATAAAAGATGATTTAAAAGAAAGTGCATATTTTGCGACAAGAAAAAATATCAGTTTGTTTTAATGTAGTTACTAGACATACAAACCGTTTATCCCGTCTCTTTGGCCAAAAGCAACAACTACTTTCTTATTTTCATATTGTAGTTTGATATCGAGTGGATACCCAAATGTCTTTTCAGTTTCTACACGCGGAATATTGTGATCATAATTGTATATTAATCCGCCAGATTTACTGACTATATACACTCCGTAAATAACCATTATTTTCGACCTATTACACTAGTTTAAACTTTTAAAAACAAAGATAATTCAATATTAATAATAACACCCATTATTTTTGAGTGAACATTGAACAAGTGTCATATGTCACTGTTTCAAATGTCAATAGTTTTGACACATTGAATTGTCATTTGTAATAAACTAACCTTTTTTTACATAATAGGATTTAAGTTTATTTTCACATTATATTTATTATATTAAACATATTTCAATATTAGTTATAAATTATTATTATAATAATTTACTTATGAACACTTTTCATTTAAATAACATTTCAAACACCTAATTAAAAATAAACTAAATTATAAATAAATTAAACTAAAAATAAACTATATATACAAACTAAAATTAAACCATAAAATCTAGTTCCAGACCTCTGTCAGTCGGAAACGTGCCCAAAAGACTGGCCACATTGCCTCGCTGAATGGCAATGCTGATGCGTTGTCCAAGGTATGAACCAGTCTTTTGGTCACACTAACACACACACTAACCTTTTTTAATGGACATGCTGTTACACTAAGGCTACGTTCCACAAGAGACTTTCAACGACCACGTTCATGACCGCGAATTTTCCCATTCCACTTGCTTGCGGGCATTACAATCACAAACTCAGTGGAACGGATTATGTATGGTGAGTTGATGTCATTAATGACGAAATATATAAATGCTATTGGTTGATTTGAAAATTACGTCTTTTTTAATGTCAATCGATAGAGAGAATGAATGCTCTGTGGTTGCCACCCATTTCAGCCCAATTCTTGGCATGGGTCGTTGTGAGCGCTGTGTGGTCGAAAATAGACGTCATTATTTTCGATCACATTACATTAGTGTCGCTTTCGCCACGACCATAACGACCGTGGTCGCCATGTAGACTGGCAGACGGAGCGTTTTGGGCGTTGTGAGATAAACGTGCCCTAAATAATTTACTTAAGGTGTATACATATTATAATTCACGACTGAGGACACGGTTGAGAGGCGTGGCTTACAACGTAGTACAAAGGAAAGTCCTTTGAAGTACACATTATAAGTCGAAAGTCGCGGACGTGACCTTGAGCGTTCGGAGGCCTAAATCTGGAGAGTGTGTTATGGTTCTGGTGTGCACATTGTTTGGACACGTCCGTCAGCCATGGCTGATGTATGCGTCGCATAATATGCGTGTGCCGTGCCATATGTTTAAAATGAAAAAATATTTTAAATATAAACTTAAATAGGTACCTATTGTATTCCGCTTTACTTTTTTCGTAGACAAAATTAAACTACACTATCAAATAAAATAGAAACTTAATGAAACTTAAAAAAAACACACAATTGTTTTTTTTTTAGGAAGTTTGTTTTGGTTTCTACTTATCCATGCAAATGAATCATCATAGGACTTGATTAATTCCGATTGCGTTCATTATGATTTCGCACAAATAGCGAACTTGTAGACTTCCAACTCCAACATAACATGGGTTTCTCAGTAGGGTAAAACTGAAGTCAACCATAAGGGTTTGCTAATATCCGTATTTCTTTTTTTTTTTTTTTGAGGCGAGGGAAAATGCTAACCGATTTACGCACTCTCAGGGCCGTCACTAGGAAACGGCGCGCATCCACCGGGGGCGGGAACGCTAGCAATAGTATGCTTTGTTTGCGCTCCGTCCGCGATGGCTTGACACTGAGGAGTGTGGAAGACTCAGAGCGATGCCGCACGGGCGAGCAACCTCAATACCCACTAAAAACCCCCTCCTCCCTGTCGACCCTGCGCTTTTGTTGTGAAGGAAAGACTGAGATATAGAACATAGTTACGCAACAGTCGATCCAGCGCAATAAAGTGCTTGGAGTGTGCCCTGGGAGAACACACCCCACTTCGAAACGGGGGCAGATGAATCCCTTGCGTTGCCTAGTAGCAAGGGGCCCCTCGTACCGGAACCTAACTCAGGGAGGGAAGTAATGCGCGTACCTGCCTCTCCGGGTGCCAGCTGAAGGCCGGCGACCTCGGGTGGAGACATTAGCACGCGCTGCAGGACTTCGCTCCCTGTCCCTTTCTGCGGCCTCTTTGAGAGACATTACTGCCTCACAGAAAGTAACCGCAGACTCCCAGCGGTCGTCGCTGTGCAACATGGCCGTTACCAAGTCGCCAAGCGATCGGACGGCTCCTACGTGTGTCTCGAGCTCGAAACGCTGAGGCGTCCATGCAGCGCACTCAACAAGCGTGTGGAACGCCGTATCGGGTGCGCCGCATTGGCGGCAGTCCGGGGAAGGCAAGCAGCCCACAATGCGAAACAGATACTGATCGAAACAACCGTGTCCGGTCAGTATCTGAGTCATCCTGAAGGTCAGGGTTCCGCTGGTGCGGCATCTCTCCAGCTGCGGCCTGATTGCATCCACCGTATAGCCGCCGGCCACAGGGTGTTCGAGGTCACGAGACCATTCGACGAGGCAGCAAGCGGTTTCCCGTTTCCTGACCGTCTCTAATTCGACTTGACAGAAGGTCAGTCCTCTAGCTAGGGCATCCTGCCGGGTGCGACGAACTCTGGACAGGACGTCTGCCTGGAGATGCCAGGGCAGCTCGCCTGCCAAGACGGTCGCCGCCGACCACGACACTGTGCGGTACCCCCGTATGGTCCTCACGGCCAGAACCCGCTGCGCGCGGTGCAGCAGGGTTCGGTTGTGGCGGTGAAGCGAATCGGACCAGACGGGCGCACCGTAGAGTGCCATACTCCTCAGGATGCCGGAATAAAGCTTCCGCGTCGCACCCCCCGGCCCCCCCACGTTAGGAAGAAGCCTGGAGAGTGCGCCCGCGGAATTCACAAGTTTGGGAACTAGCTGCTCAAAGTGCGCTTTGAACAGCCATTTCCCGTCGAGAACTAGCCCAAGATATTTCATCTTGGGCCCTACTCTAATCGCCACCCCCTGAACCGTAACGGACAAGTCCGGGGGAGGATTCCGGAATTTTCTATGGAACATGACGGCCTCCGTTTTCGCGGGGGAGACCTTCAAGCCCAGCCTAGCTATTCGATCTACGACGATCGCCAACCCGTCGTTAGCGACGTCCACGGATTCCGCGAAAGACGCGGCGCGTGCCGTGAGTAGGGTGTCGTCCGCAAAGCAGATCAGCCCTACCCCGGGCCGGACCGTCACCCGAAGGATCCAGTCATAGCCTACGTTCCAAAGGATCGGCCCGAGGACCGACCCCTGTGGAACGCCGCACGCGACACGTCGCCGACCTAACACGTGATTGGCGGACTCACCGCCCTCCCAAAGGATATGCCGATCTCGCAGGTACTCGCCCAACAGTCTCGTGAGGTACGGGGGGACTCCGTGCGCGCGGAGCCCCTCCCTGATCGTCTCATGAGGGAGGCTGTTGAAGGCGTTCGCTATGTCTAGCGACACTGCCAGAACGACGTCCTTCGCTTGGACGGCTTCGTCCGTCAACGCTCGCAGCGTCTCGAAGGCGTCCATCGTGGAGCGCCTCCGCCGAAACCCGAACTGCGTATCTGATAGCCCCGCTAATTTCCGTATACCGTGACTATTTATAACTAACTCGACTCTCTTATAGTACCCAAAATATTAAGTATTTTGAAAACGACAGGTGCTGAGAATCTAATCCTTTCGACTCGTAGTTACTTAGATCTGTGACAGCTAAAGTTCTGAAGTCCTCTCTCCATATTTCACCGTTTTTAACTAAAGGTTTTTATAGCAGTACGTTTTAACTACCTACTTAGGTCTAAAAGCTATTTTGCATAGCTATAATCTGAACTTAAAACAATGACGCAAGTCACGTATCTAGGAAGGATATTGATTTACATAATTTTCGTCATGAGCTTAATCATTAAATACTACGCAGCACTTATTGAACTACTAGAACTACTCACCTAATAAAGAAGTTACCTTTAAACTACGAATATAGGTACCTATATAATATGTATGTGTATAAGTAGGGCTGTTCCCGCAGCTTCATTCATGTAAACGTTGGCTTAACCCACATATTTATTTCATAAAATTAACGTATTTTTTTATGCATAATTTATTAATAATATTAGCATTCGTCGCTTCTTCTTTATATAAACTATAAGTGTGCGAAATTTTATACTCCTCCGTCCGCGCAATTTTCTTAAAAAGGGGTAAAAAGTTTTTGCTTCACGTATTAAACACGTTCGCATGAGCAACGTCTTATAGCGTCTTGTTGAGCTATTTATGAAACGGCGCAACGTCATATGACGTCCTGTAGTTTGTTATATTTATTTCGGCGGAACGTTATATTACGTCTAACGTAAGGGTGAATTATGACGGAACTCCTTAGCGCCGCAATACACTAAATTTTCGTAGTATATACCCGCCGCGTGACTTTCAAAAGTTCATTTTCACGGATACACACACCCGTGTAAAAGTACCGAAAAGATGCGCCTCAGCGTATAGATTCAGAAGCAGGATTGCTCACGCGAACGTGTTAATATAATATAGAAGATTAAACGGTAATTTAAATTATTTTTATTATGCTATTTAGTAGTAAGATAGAATAAATAGCAAGGTATTTTAATTGTTTCAGAATTTACTGTAGAATGTCCCATCTACCTAATTATTACTAAACATTTGCGCTTTACTAGGTATATTCTAAACAGCAGAAAGCACGCACACACGCAGCGCGCTGGAGGATTTTCCAGCAATCAGATGAGCGAGATAGACAACTTTTTACTCCGGTGCTGGGTTAGAATGAATGAGATGAACCTTCAGCGCCGCGAGCAAGCAGTCGCGTACGAAACCGACAGGAGTTACAAGGCCGTCGGATGAGCGAGCGGAGTTGTTCCCCGCTGTCCATCCTGTCGCTGCGGAGTGTATTACGGTCTACAGCGGCGATGGATGAGGTTTCTCGGCTAGCGTCTCTCAGGGCCAACACGGAGCAGGCGATGGCTGTTTCTCGCGGTCTTAGCTATAGGCGAAGTAGCAGAACACGAGGAGTTTTAGTAGGTATTCCGTCAGAGGCAACCTGGACGAAGCCCACAAATCTCCACATGGCCTTACCGTGATCCCCACACGGTGATAAGTCCGTAAGTGGTTTCTTCTAGTAGAAAAGGTAGACAAAGGTTACAGCTAAATGAGGACGCACCGGCGCCGGAGGGCGTTTACCGATCTTCGGACGCCGTGAGCCAAATATCACCGAGAGGTTGCGTCGTGTCGCGTTAAGGAAAGATATAAAAAAGTTAGACAAAGTTTTTGGCTGGGTATGGCCGCAATGCCACCCAATATAATTTCAACGCGGCGAATACCACACTTCCACATTGCTTTTTTACCGCGGTGGGCAGACCTCATTGGGATATCTTCTCGTCAAAGAAAAGTAAGCAAAGCTAAATTATACAGAACCCCTTATAAAGTATAGACAAGGTCAAGCATTAAGCAAACCCTTCTGTTTAATAATCTTAAGTTACAAGTAAATAAACCAATATGTATAAGCAGCAATAAAAACACAAAGAGCGATGTTAAACTCGCCACGTGGTTTTCCCAGCCACAAAATTAACATTTCACAAGGCGTTATACATCATCTTATATTTTGTGTCTATAATAGTTAGAGGTAACTAAAGTTTTAACTATGTGAGTGAAATATATGATATGAGTCTGGTCATAGTAAGCCGTTTTGAAATTAAGTCTTTGACTTAACTCCTTGGGCATGCTCAACAACCTTACTAGTTATTTGCTTTATTTAACAAATATATCTCACCCTGGGCGTAAGGGATGCTTGGCATCCGGTTTTAGAGACATAGGGGTCGCAAGGCGATCACCTTATATCTCTACTTACACACAACATACATAATCTGCTAGTTTTGAAAAGAATTATTTCTGGTACTAGTGTGGTAAGTTCGTTTTTACAAACGAGTAGGCGATTTTGTAAAAGCAACAACCACACGTGTGTGATTCACTGTTTTTCAGCACATTTGCGAGAGAACAATACAATAGGTAATGAAACAAACATAACATCAGTCGGAAAGTCGCATAATATCCGCCGTGGTAGGGTTTCAGGCCCGCCTGGATGGCTACCAACCCTGGTCTAGAGTATGCCGCCATAAGAACCGTGAGTTGTGTTCCGTTATTAGTCGTCGGGTTCCAGTTTCCCTTTAGAGACCGGCAGCACATTGGTATCATCTTTAGTGTAGCTAATGTTCATAGGCGACGGTAATCACTTTCCATCATAGATGAGCCAAAAGCCTTTTGGTACTAAATCTGTGAAATTACTCGGTATAAAACTATATAATACTCTGAGTAGGAATCTAAATTTAGTAACCATGACACGCTATAATTAAGGAAAAGCGTTGAATAACTTTTTACAGCCACTTACATATCAAAAACCTGAAGAATTGTTACATACCGTTAGTTAATAATTTTTCGTCAATTACTTTTCAACTGAAACAAATACTTTCACTCACACACACACCATTAATCTATACTCACTCACCAACGCATCTAGGCACGTAGTTATTATGTAGATTTTATTATTATATATTTTTTCAAGAAGAAGCGAAGCAAGAAGCGTTTCGAAACTGAAGCGAACTCCACTGAGGCCCGCCACACAGGCTCTGTTAAGACCTAGTGCGGGCACCAGATCTTTGGACCAGAACTTTGGACGCCCCTACAGAATTGTCATCGTATTGTGAATTATTTTATGTTCCCTGTACTCTTTATGTAAATAAATTTCATTTCAGCCTATCTGGTGTACTCCAGCAATAAAAAAAGCATGGGCGGCAGGTTCAGGTTTAGTGGTGTATTTGGGTATGACTGTACAGATTCAGACAGTGTAGGAAATGTATTCCCCCAGCTCCAACAAAAAAAACGGCGGAGATAAGTAGGTGCTCAGAACTCTCATTCATCACACGAAATACGATTAGCCTAAGATTAGCCGTTTCACGTCGATATTCTGTGAAAGGCAATGATTCCAGCATGGCTCTACTACGTACAAAATAAGGAAATCTGAATCATCATCAGCATTTGAGCGTCAAATCCCAGTTGCGTTTACAGCGTTCCCTCGGACGCTCAAGGTCAGTTTTTCTACTTTTTCTTCTCTAGTTTGCGCGGTCTTCAGCACCCCTCCCCGGTTTTGAGAACATTGGTACGCATCTCATCCTTCACAAGGTCCAGTCAGCATTTCTTGGGCCTTCCCTTTCGACCGAGACTGTTTTTAGACTGAATTGTACTGTGAGTACTGCTCCCATGCTCTAGGTTGGGGCACCTCAGTGTCAGCTGCCGCCGCTTGACTCCTCTCCTTGATCCTAACCTTACAGACGGCTTAAACCATTAAGTCTCAGAAGAGATGTATGCGATCTAAGCGTGTTCTACCGTTTGTACAATGGGGAGTGTTTTGATGAGCCATTTGATTTGGTGACTCGGCGAGCAGTGCGGCGGCAAAATGGCGCTCCTTCATTTATGCCCTACGTGAGCACGTTATGGAATAAACCGCCGTTTACCCAACGGGCAATTACAATATGGGGCTCTTTAAAAAGGGCGTAAACTGATGTTTAAAGCCTCAACAAGGTAGACAACGCATCGGCTCCCTTAGTCTTGCAGATGTCCATGGCCGACGGTAGCCACTTGGCATCAAGTGGAACCGTTTGCCAATATGCCTACAAGCAAACATAATTAGCCGGTCGCCGTAAAACGTTGCCGTACCAGCGTAAGCGGCTCTCTTGGAGTTCGTCTGCTTTGTTACGGACATGAAGACTGCCGCGGATGCCGGAGTTCCTGACGCGCTCTTCCTGCGCGACTGACACACATCAATCAAAACATTTCAAAATAAGGAAATGTGATATTTCAGCCTTAGATAACGTGAACGTGTAGACGTCGTGCGCCCTGAGTACATTATGCATGAATCATATTTGTTATCTGTCAATTGCCTCCTCAATTGTTAGGCAATCCATGACAAATAAGATTAGCCTTGGCCGAAAGTGATCGCATTACTCATAAATTGTTTACAACGAATGCAAATAAGTTTGTTATCTCACGTGATCAGTACTAATAAAAATAATATTTAAGATACTACTTTTAGGCCGTGTGTACACGACACTACCACGTCCTTCGCTGCGCCGCCGTCGCTATGGGAGGGCGCTCGCTGCGTATACGTACGACGTTCGCATACCTATATCTATGTAAGCAAAAACTTTGAACCCCTTTTTACGAAAATTGCGCGGACGGAGGAGTATGAAATTTAGCACACTTACAGTTTATAGAGAAGAAGCGACGAATGCTAATATTTATTTTAAATTATGCATAAAAAATACATTAAATAAAATAAAAAAACCATTTCACACATTACCATATATTTGACACACATTACCACCTAATCCTGTTTCTTTCTCTCAATTCCGTCCCATATCTATTCTGCCATTCCTTTCTAAAGTCCTGGAACGCCTAGTCCACCAACAGTTAAGTATTTTCCTTAATCGGCATTCTCTCCTTAATCCCTATCAATCTGGTTTCCGTCCTGGCCACAGCACAAACACTGCCCTCGTGAAAATCACCGATGACATTCGTTATGGTATGGATAATGGTTTATTGACTGTGCTATCGCTACTGGACTTCAGCAGTGCCTTCAACAATGTTAACTTTGATGTATTACTTGGTATTCTAAGCTCTCTTAACATATCTCCTACAGTAATCGACTGGTTTCACAGTTACCTGTATGGCCGCCGGCAGCGGGTTCGCGTCGAGGATGATTATTCGTCATGGTGTGAACTCACTGCTGGTGTTCCTCAGGGCGGCGTGCTTTCTCCCTTATTGTTCGCTGTTTTTATTAACTCCATCTCTAATGAACTCACTTCAACCTATCACCTCTATGCAGACGATTTACAAATTTATACGCAATCACCTGTTGCCACCTTAGACAAAGCAGTTTCAAACATAAACCTAGATTTTGATCGCATTCTGCAGTGGGGCAAGTCATTTGGGCTTCATGTCAACCCTGAAAAAACGCAAGTCATCATCATCGGTAGCTCACGGATGCTTAACAAGGTCGACTGGAGTACCATACCTAGTGTGATGTTTGATGGGACAATCATTCCTTTTAGTGATAAGGTAAAAAACCTTGGCATTATATTTGACAGTGAGCTGTCTTGGCGACCTCATATCACCGAACTAAGCCGACGGCTTTACCTCTCATCCAAATCCCTTAGAAGGTTGAGCAATTTCTTACCCACTACCACCAAAATTAAGCTAGCAGAATCCTTATTACTTCCTATTCTTGATTATGCTGACGCCAGCTATCTAAATTTAACCCAAGAACAACTTAATAAACTTGAGCGCCTCCAAAATTTTTGCATAAGGTTCATATTTGGACTACGCAAACATGACCATGTCTCTGAATTCCGAAAAAAACTCAAGTGGTTGCCAATTCGATTTCGCCGGAATACTCACATCCTTGCTTTTCTCTATAGTATTTTATTTGTCCCTAGTACTCCTGATTACCTTAAAGAAAATTTTGAATTTCTTTCATGCTCTCATAATTTACGCCCTTCTACTAAACTTAAATTGAACACTCCTGCGCATAACTCAACTTTTTATAACAATTCTTTTACTGTTAAGGCTATACAGCTCTGGAACGCGCTTCCTGTTACAATCAGACAAGCAAAATCGCTAGCGATATTTAAAACTATGATCAAAAAATACTACCTGTCGTTGGAATATGATATTTAAATTCATTTATATATTTTGTAGATATGTATTTGTATGGTATGCATATTAAGTATATATCTATGTAATATATAAAATTTCTTTATATATGTATATATATCATTTATGTATTTATTATTAAAATGTAAGTAGTTCGTACTATATGTTACGTATACCACCATCGCCATTATCATCTCAATTCATTCCTGGGGTTGTCTGGAAGAGATCGCTTTTTAGCGATAAGACCGCCCTTTGTACATAAGTAGATATAATTTTAGTCTTTAAATTCATGATTGTATTGGTGTACAATAAAGTGTTATCTATCTATCTATCTACCATATATTTGACACACACGCATATATACTCTTTTGTTTATTGTTAAAGTCAAATTAACAGTGTAGCCTTGGCGAAATCTGTGATTGTAGAAGTATATTCTTTAATTATTATGGTCGAATTTCGACCACTGGCGACCACAAGTAGTCATAAAATGGCAGCACGGCTGCGCGGCGTTCTTCTTTAGCAAATATGAAACTCATATAAAATCGTTATAATACCTGTTTGTTAGTCTGGTTTATTCTACTAGACTTTGAACCAACGCCGAGCAGGCGATTGCCATTACCCACGGCCCTGGCTATAGGTGAATGGATGCACACGAGGATTTTAAGTGGGTTTTTGGCACTTAAGGGTAGGACCAGGGTGGCGAATCTCCACGCGCCCTCACCGTGGTCCCCACACGGTGATAAATCTGTAAGTGAATTTCTCCTCGTCGTAAAAAGTTTTGTTTATTCTAAGTTTTACAGCAACAATTGGTAAACATTTTAAATACCGTTAAAATTACATATTACAGGGTTACTTTTTTTTTTGTTAGTGAGATTTCAAAAAAACAATGATGTTTCTTAATAGAGTCAATAAGTGACGAGATATTTGTTTTTTAATTTATAAGCAGTGCATCTTTGCAACTTTTGATGAATATTTTTTTTATTTCTCTTCGTTGTTATTATAATAACTATATAATTATATAATCCTCCGAAACGGCTGGTCCGATTTTTATGAAATTATTTGTATATATTCTGTAGGTGTGAGAATACGTCGTAAACTAATTTCTAACCCCTAAGTGATAAGGGTGGCTGACGACAATTTTTTGTGATTTATTGTCAATTTTTTTATTGTTTATGATTTAGCACTACAAATACACATTACCCTTAATTTTCACTCTTCCATCACCAAGTACCATGTTTAATTTAATACCAAAATATTCACTAGAAATAATTTATATTGCAAAACAACGTTTGCCGGGTCAGCTAGTTAATATATACGTAATACACTTTTAAATCCGACAAAAAAAATAATAGGATTTAATTAAACGACCTACTTCCAGCAGGAACCGCAGACTAGTTTTGAGATCTTAATATAGCAAAAGTGCATTGCGCGAGCGCACGGCGCACGCGGTCCAACTGAGCTTCTGAGAATGCGTTTTCCTCGTCACAAGTCGCTCTGACGAATCGCTACGTCAGAGCGGTGACGCGGATGGCGGATAAAAAGCGGTCCACAATGGCCGCGCGAGCCCTAGTCGGTGCCAGTGTTTCACCGTGGAAGCAATCCTGGCGCCCAGAAATGTCTGCATGGAGCCCGAGCTGCCCCCGACGGCGGCCGAAGTCGACTTCACCGCCGACTCCAGCAGCGATGAAGAGGAGACCGTGCCTTCCGGTAAATAACTCCTTGCGTCCAACCTTCGTGAAAGTCGACAACTTCAGTGTTTAAATACAATAAATAGATTTGTTTAGTGCTATTATGCATTTTGCCAATGAAATATACAGTACAAAAAGCGCACGTGCAATGTCTTATAGTTATGCTACGTGAGGATGCTACGAAAAGTTATCAAGTTTCTTCAACTTTAAACAAATCAACTGTGTATATTAAAATAATAGTGTTTTAAGTATATATAAGTATCGCTTCAGACATAGTGTTAATTGTTGAGGTTATAGCCAGGCTGTTCGGAGGCTTTAAAACTAGAAAAGTGCAAATTGTGTGTTTAAAACGTGTTCAGTACTGGTCCAGTGCTTTCGCAAACAATATCTTGAAGTGCTAAACAATCTCTGTATAAAGTGAATTTGTCACTTGTGGTTCCAGCTGTTCAACAATTCAGGATTTCAGTATTAAAGGACAATTTCATTGCGCCAAAAATTTTATGACACCTTTACAAGATGATAATTATTAATAACGCTTTACTTTACTACTTTATTTAAACAAAATTTAGAGCAATAACATGTTGTAGGTAATTGTTTTATATAGGTAGATAAAAGCACAAAAGTATTATTTGAAATAGAATAATTTATTATTATTATAAAAATATAAAATTTTCATAAGGATTAATTGTTAGAAATCTAAATTAAATTAAATTACCACACCCAGAACTAGAAGCACAAAAATTAACATAGTTCTTCATATAATATTTTCTTATAAACCAAAATCAAATAAATTACCGCGCTTAAAACCGTTAAAACGTAGTTTTATTATAGTTCTTCTTCATATTTATAAAATCTTAAGTTTATTATAAAGTTGATTAGGCCAATTTTTTTATTGGAGTACAGCAGACATGTTGATGCTCTTGCTGATGGAAAGTGGTAGCCGTCGCTTATATACATTTGTAACACTAAAAGTGTTAGCAATGTGCTGCAGGCCGCGAAGGAGGACTGCAGCTGGACCTTAGTGTCGTAGCACAACTCAAGGTTGCTATGGCGGTATGCTCTAGAGCAGTTGTGGTAGACATCCGAACCGGCAAATGACATGGGCTGGGGGTTGTTTTGTTTATTGTTAGGATAGGCCGCTCGGTCTCAGCTATTAGTTCTTTTTCAGTTCTCAGGTATCCGAATTAATTTGAAAATAATTAAATGAAAGTTTTCTTAAGATGTAAAATTTTGGCATTATCGCATTAATTACAGATAATATGCATGGCAATGGTATTGATTAGAGATTCTGAACATAAGTAAAACTCCTAATCGTTTAATTTGGCTAAACCTAAATTATTCTCAATTCATAAAAGTGTTATAAACCAAGTTAAGTAATAGATGCATTTAGGCCTATTTGACCATATACTCTGATCATATAGAAAACGATCTTACAAAGTTTGTTAAAAAAATATATATTATTATCTACCTTAACTGTTTTTTATTGTTTAGCGAATAGACAGTGTACCTGGTGGAAAGTGGTTACCGGCGTCTGTGGAAGTTTCTTAAGCCTCGAGCAAATTTGATCACGCCCTTCTTTACAACCTTATGTCGTAGCGCAAGACAATATCATGGGGAAGTTTCATTCTTCAAGGTCTTAGGAATGAGTTGACTTTCATTAAAATTGGTGTGTGTATGAACGTATTATATGTTTTATTATGGAAAGTATTATTATTTTTAGAGTCAGTAAGAAAAAGATTTTCTTTCAAGAAAAAAATAACGTACCTGGGACGATTTTTCAATCGTCAGATACAAGTTTATCTGTCGAATAAATTATAACCTGGGGCTTAATTCTGCTATTATATATCGTGGCGTTCCGAACATATTCAAAGTACAATTCCATTGCGATACTTTTAGAAAATCGTATTCTGCTAACTCCACAATATCTTCTCGATATCATCAGGACTCAGGACAGGATAATAGCAGTAAAAACTTGTATTATTGCCATTAGCGGTAATGATGTTAGTCGAAATGAATTAGGAAAAGCCAGCTCACCACGTGCTAACACTGAAGAACCGCTACACAAGACATAACCCATGTGTGGTATCCGCCAATCCGCTTTGGTGGCTGGTGTAAAATACGTCGTCATAAGTGGGGAGTTCTGAGCGTAGTAGTGATATTTTTACGGACTGATATCATTAACTGGATATGCATTATACATCTTAGTATCGAAATACAATTTTATTCGTGCAAGAATGTACCTATATTATTTTGTATTATTTCTTATACAAAATATTGCGGTCAGTTGAAAGAGGGAACAAAACAGCCTACAGCAGGGTGGTGAACATTCTCCGTCTGGTGGCCATCACCCAAAGACTAAGCCTTACATAACAACCTTGAGTTGTGTTCGGCATTAGTAGCCAGGCAGCACACTGGTAGCACCTTTGGTGTTACAAATGGCCATAGGCGATGGTAACCGCTTTCCATCAGGTGGGCTATCGTTTATCATCTTGTCTGGTACTCCAGCAATAAAAAAAGTATTACGTACTAATAATATAATTATTTTGCATAATATTGTGAAATTTAATGAGATCAACAAAATGGGTTAGGTGAATCATTTAAAATTGACTGCCAAATAAAATACATACTCATTTCTTTTAGGTTTCCACAGCTATTCTGTTATTTTAATACAATCGTATGTCCGTGCGTTTGTCTGTCCGAATCTATCTATGTAGTTTACAAGCATATTTATGAACTTCTGAGTTTACATAAACGAAATTTGAGAAAAAAATGCATTCTATATGCCGTCACCGAGAATTTCTGCGATAAAATACACTATTAATGATGATTAACTGTTTAATGACTGGGTCCCATATATTACTAACCATACATTTGCCTTACTATCGGTTAAAACAAGATATAAGCTCGATACATGTCATGTCAAATTTCTCCCAATGTCTTAATTGGTCAGCATATGCTGAGACTGGGTCCAATTTTAGGACTTTTCTATTTCTGTTATTTTACTGTTTGATAATACTCTATGCTCTATTTGTCCCAAATAAAATATGTCTTTCTTTCTTTCTTTTCCAATGGCAATAAGGCGAGTGAATAAATTTTAAGATATAAACTTAAGGAACATCTAAAGATAGATATCAAAGTAATAAATATTTTAAATTGACCGTCTCAGGGCCGTCTTTACCCGAGGGTGCAAGGGGTGCGTGGTACCGGAGCGCAAGTCAACGCTCTTGTAGCTACAGATACTTACCTAGCATAATCTGCTAGCTTTGAAAATTACTTAACATCATTTCAACTCGACCACCGGAAACAATGAATCGCAAACATATTGAAATTTATTGATTAACAGTGTTGCGTTTAAACACAATTTCAATAAAATCTAAATCAAAAATTGTTGTTTTTTAGTATTGAAGTTATGCTGATAAAAAAAGCTTGCCCCCGAAAGTCCCCCAAAGAATCTTTACCCTCATTCAAAATCTATCTCGTAAGAAAAAGTAGGTTGTAGTAAAATTGCAAAAACATTAAAATTGGTGGTGGCCGCCATACATGAAGGAAGAAAATTCTTTTTTCAGTAAGTAATTTATTCAACGTAAGAAGATTTTCGAAGATTGGTTTGAAGAGGATCCGCAGACTAAGTAGTTTTTGATATATTGGGTACCTACTTTTGAATAAACTATACTAGTCGCGAAAACTTAAGAATATATTATACCTCAGGGTTTCGTAGTCAAATAACAAAAACGGTGGGCGTTCGTCACTTTTATGGAACTCTTCATAGTAGAATCATGAGCCTAAAGTACCTTTTATGGGTAAGGTACCTAGAAGGCAGGCTAGGTTACCTCGTTGGGTAGACATATTTCAAAATAATAAATTTTTTTCAGACCCCGAGAAATGGGCCCGCGGTGACGTGCTGCGATGTGTGCGATGGGTTGCTCGGACCTTCAAAGTTCAAGCACCTAGAAGACATCTGCTGCCTGACTCTGGTCGTGCTCTGTTAGCACTCACCGAGGAGAATTGGATACAGGTACTTAGTCACTATTTGAAAACCTAGACCAGCCCTTTTATTTAAGTAAGTAGATTATTCTAGAATCATGATACTATCAAAATCTATATATAGGAATCTATCTATAGTAATATAAGCTAAGTTATAAATGGTACATTTTACAGATATTTTATTGCTTGGCTAAAGTAGTCGGCTGACGGTCCATCTGGTGGAAAATAGTTACCGTCGCCTATGGACATTAGCAACATCGAAGAGGAGACTGGAACCTGGCTACTAAAGCCGGGAGATAACTCAAGGTTGATATGGCGGCATACTCAAGACCAGAGGTGGCCTAGACCAGACGGGCAAAGTTCCTACCACCTGGCTGTGGGTGGTTTTGCCGCCACTTATGACAGGCCACTCGACAGTACACAATTCAAGATATTATGATGGCATGCTCTAGGTCTAGACCAGAGGTGGTGGTCATCCAGGTGGACAAATGTGAGTTATTCTATCGCATCTTACGATAGGCCATCCGGCTGCAAGAATTTGTACACTTTCTATTTTCCAGCACGGATAGAGGTTCAAAGCCATAAGAAAATTTCAGAAGTATGTTGCTTACTCATTGAGTATAACAATTCCCATAAAATGTTCTTCTGCTCTGTTTGCTCTATCAGTGATTTTTTTGCTTTAATCTGATTTTAAATGTAATATCTTTTCATCATATAAAAATAAGAGATTCAAGAGAGCCATGAAATGTTATTCCAAACATTCTGTAAAAAAAAATAGAAGAACTTTTATTTATCTTATATTGTAATTTTCTCTTCTAAGGTCTGCAATGGCAGTGAGCAGTCGGCCAGGATCTACCACGCGTACCTGCGGCATGCCCACGCCAATGCTACAGGTCAGCCGCCTCCTCCACCTTTGCCGGAACATCAGGCTACGACCAGCACAGTACCCCATGGTAAGTGCTGCTTTTACAAAAACGTGTTAAAATGCTGAAAAATATGTGTGTGTTTTTTGACATATAAAGAAAGACTTTATTTAAAGAAATAGCGCGTAATTACATTCCTTACACATTATTAAACACAGAGCATATTTCCTTTCCTTTTGGCGTATTATATTAATTACTGGCTGTCCCGGCAAACGTCGTCCTGCCCGGAAAAGCTTCAATCGATATGCCGACAGCATTAAAGTCTATAATTAACAAATAAAAAATAGGGGTTGATTGTAGAGGGTTGAAAATTTAGGGATTTATGTATTTTTAATGCTGTATCATAAAAAAATAAAAATTTATCTAAAAATTAAAAATAAATATTTAGCGGTGTAATACCCTTAACATTTAGGGGGATGAAAAATAGATGTTGTCCGATCCCAATATGCACACAAAATTTCATGAGAATTGGTCAAGCCGTTTCAGAGGAGTATGGTATGGTAATTAACATTGTGACACGAGAATTTTATATATAAGATTATTTTACGTACTTTTAATAGGTAGGTAAAAGAAAAGGTTCATATCTAGGAAAATTAAAAAATATCCTTTAGATTTCTAGATGCAGTTGTTAGTTAGGAGAAATAAAAATTATGAATAAAATTATACAGTAAGTAAGAACAGGCATTATCTAAAAATCTTTGAATATCGTATTTGGGTTCAAAAACAAATAAAAAACATTAAAATAAAGACTTATGCATGTTTTCATAATTGTCATTTAAGGAATATAATGTATTTTCTTTTATTATGACGTATTCATTACGAATAAATTAAAATGTATACTTGTTTCAATATTTGAATAAAATATAAGATGATCACAAGTGAAAACAGTGCCATCTAGATTTGATTGCCGTAAACATTGCCGTAGTGGAAAGCGCGCCAAAATGTTATGAATGGAGCGGCCATGATTCATCGTTCCGCGCGTTCCATTCATCTCTCACGGCTTGACTCAGCATGTTTCTAAGAAATCAACGAGATAGTCATTACTTCATGATTGCCCATCTTTGAGTTCGAACCGAATAGATATTATTTTTTAATAAATTGAGGAGCATTTTATTTAGCCGACAAATAACTTCTTTGGCGGTTTTATATATTTTTGAGCTTGTGGTTTCACAGGGACCACATCGGGTATGTAAGTACTTTAGTGTATTGTCAGTGGGGTAAATAGAGCTAATTCAACGTCTCGGGTTCAAGGCCGTCTTGACCATTGGGCGCCACTGACGCCTGTATCTTGACTGAGGGTCCGTTTCCAACTGTCATACGGTAGCAAGTATAAAGGGAAGGACCCTTCGGACTCTTAGCAAACTACCGGAACTTAACTTTATTTTTTTACATTTCCACACCTTTTTGGGATTTGGACCCAACGTACACCGTCCGGGGTGCAAAAATCAAGCTGCCCCCATTAAAACTAAACAGAAGCTCATTATACCAGCACCAAGATCTAAACACGGTATAAGAAGTATAACATTTCAAGGTCCACATCAATTAATATTTTTAAAACAAAATTTAATAATATATAGGGAACCTTATTTAAACCCATAAGACCGGACAGACAGACAAATATATATTAACTCTGGTATTGTATCACGATTCCTATAAATATAATGGAGTATGGCAATAAGCAACTCGTAGTTGCTTATTAAGTTGGCTAATATATACGACGTATTTTGGCTAGACTTATAATAACTAGTGGTCGCCCGTGGTCGACACTCGACCATAATAATTTGTAGTTCAAGACTATACTTCAATAATCACAGATTTCGCCAAGGCAACAATAAACAAGAGAGTGTGTGACAAATACGTGGTAGTACTTATGTGTATTTTTTTTTATTGAATTAATATATTTTTTATGCACAATTTTAAACAAATATTAGCATACTGCACTCCTTCTCTGTATAAACTATAAGTGTGCGAAATTTCATACTCCTCCGTCCTCTCAATTTTCGTAAAATTGTGTACGAAGTTTTTGATTTACGTATTAAAATATAGATATATTTTTCTCTGTAACTGAGCTGTATTGGTTTTCTGGTATTTCGAATCTAGCAGACTAATCAAGGTATGTTTATGTACTCGTAGTTACAAGATTAACGGCTGGTGCCCTCTAGGTGCAGATTAGATATATTTAGAAATTGCGATTTTCCCAGAGGGTGTCGAGATTCACATGAACTGCCCCAAATCCGGGTAATCTTAATAGATTCGATTTCCGTAATGGCTTTGTAGCTGTTTCTATTACTATAGTAACGACTTTGGTCTCTTGAGACTGTAGCGATAAGGCCAAATAAAAATCCATTCCAGGTCAGAAAATTTATGAATTAGGACTTGATTCTTAGTTACAAAATAAACATAATGTAACAAATAATCCGTTGCAACAAGAGCATTATTATTAAAGTTTTATTTAAGAAGCGAAGAAGATTTTTTTCAAGAAGCAGCACTCTTACCTGCTGAAGAATTTCTTGCGCCGCTTCTTCTCGTCAAGCCACAACATGTGGCGAAGCGGTGGTAAATTAGGTTAGGCTCCCATAGAGTAAATAATAACAAGAAACAAAATTAAAACTAAATAATTAACATAAACCAGTTGGCGGTTGGCTAAATAAAACTTTAACAATACTCATTGACATTTGGCATTGTCTTCCGTTATCATGGCTACTGAAAAAACCGTTAAACGTAGGGTTATTATGTATAGTAGTCGCGAATATTTAACAAAATAGGTACTCTAGATACCTAGATATCACAAAGATAATGAAGGCATTTGATACTGCTTCCTGGATCAAAATTTCTTATCGACTTTTTATCTTATATTATGTTATATAAGATAATGGAGGCATTTGACTTTGGCATATTGTAAGTATATTAAATAAGAGTTTTTTAAATCCTTTAAAATTTGACACAGATACGTATAGCGTTTCATATAAATTGGCATAAAACCAAATTAATCGATAAATTAAAATGATGCGTTCAAAATTAATTTGATTGCATAGTTAGCACTTCTCCGAAATGTAGCGGTTTGTTTCTTCTTTGTCAGTGTTGCCAAATTTGGTGATTCGTTATGGCTATTCAATCGATCGTTGGAAGAGTTATGACACCTCCACCACCTCCCATTTTCCTTTTACATAATAACAAAATGTTTGCAAACTGTATTGCTGTAATAAGTTCTTTCGATCTTTTTGCCTTATAATTAGTTATGTCTTCTTATCGATCTATTTCAAATAGGACAGGTTCTTGCGTCCTCGAACTATTTATTTATTATTTATTTATATTGGCTTTTACAAACTGCTATTTGGCACATAGCTCATCATAGCTGTCAACTTTCAGACAGTCAAGACGCCTCCATCTTGGACCAGTTGTATTAAAAACTTACATTAAATAAACAAGGTCTAAGTTTTATATATAACTAGCTCTCCCGGCAGACGTCGTCCTGCCGGAAAAGCTTCAATCGATATGCCGACAGCAGTGCCACCTACCGGGTCCAACCTTCTTTGGCTCATGCACAACAACTTTGTTAAAGATCATCACATGATCAAACATAGTTTACGATTCTATAAAGGACACACAGACAAACATTCATTTTTATATATAAGAAAAATATACATACATACCTATATTACACATATAAATGGTAAGTGAATATTTACTTCTAGTTAAATTATATTTTGTCTAAAAAAATTTATGTTTAAAACTACAATACTGAACATTAAATTCAAAATTATCAATAACTAAATACTTTTGTACAAAATAGGTAAAATATTTCTGAGCGTGGTCATGAATGTAGAGGACAATGTCCGAATGTGAATACTTTATGACAAATATAAACAGATCGGCATGTAGGTATTCGCCATGTCATCGTAATTCGCGTGAGCGCGAGATGCCGCACATTTTTGGCGCCATCGCAGTGGACGCGTTCCGAGATTGAATTTTTGGGCAAATCGTTGCGTTCTTGCGTTACTCATTGTAAACTAACGTTACTGAATCACACATAATTATTACAACAACCACGATTTTATTCAACACGTGCCAAAGTTTGTTTCACACACATATCGTGTATTTTTAGTGTAGTGACATGTGTAATAGATATATAGATAACACTATCACTCACTAAAACAAACATTACAAAAAAATACATATTTACGAGTATAATATTCCTTGACCAAACAGTAGGTGGTCTTATCGCTAAAACCGATCTCTACACTCTAATAGGTACATATATAAAAAATAAACAAGAGAAACATTAAAGTATATTAAGAGGTTTTTAAGATCAAACCCTTTTTTCGATTCTTCTGACAAAATTATACACTTTATAGCAGTGAAAAAATATGTGTCTATCTTGATTATATTTATGTCGGAAAAACCTTAGCTGTATTTTTATTGCATTCTGGATAAGTTAAGACCTTCCTGTTTTTCTAAAAATAAAAAAATCAACTTCGCCATGTAGTAAGTAGCCACAATAATGATGACGACTTTCCTTGTACAATTCGTGTTTAACTTTCACCTACACAACTGCAAATTAAGTAACAATACGGACTAGTGGTTGCTAAATACGAGATGTTAAATGATAAATCTTAGTAATTATGAACCAACCAAATACTATAGTAGTACGGAAGTGAGTCAATATTTACTCGGAACTGTGATTCAATATTTTTCCGGATTGACTCACAGGAGCATCTTATAAAAACTGTTAACTAGGCGCCAAAGCTTTTGGAACTTTATGAATCATTTATTAGTAACTGAACGTAACATGGCAGGCGCCGACATTTAAATGTAACAAATAAACTAGTTGAAAGTAAATTTTTAAATCGAAGCATAGCTAGTATAGTTTGATTATTACTAGTGGTCGCCCGTGGTCGAAATTCGACCATAGTAATTAATGTCAAAAACTATACTTCTGTAATCACCAATTAATACATATATAGATTAATATGGGAGTGGCTTAGTGGCCGTTTCTTATATCTTACCGATCATTTATTTACCTTACTATGGGTCAGAGTTTGACGCAAAGGACCCGCTGGGAGAACCCGGGAGAGGACAGCGCGAGAAGTTTTCGACCGTCGTCGACTTTGACGAGGTTCCGGATCGTTATGCACTGCTTTCCCATTTTCCGTTGTAGACGGCCACTGTTTACGAGGGTATCGGTGGTATATGTACAGAGGTGGTTACCTCTGTACGTAGTGGTACAGCCCTGCTTTCCGGGGCTTAGTACCACGGCCGATTAAAACGTCACATTGGGCCTAACAACGTTTTATATCTTGTGACATTCTAACTATATGCTCTCGAAGGGACGCAGGTAGGTTTAGTGAGTGGTTTGTCGACCTCTTCCCTCAGGGCAGGAGACGCCGGTCGTCGTTTTGTACAAGAGTCCCATACGCACAGGAGCATGCGGCATTAGGCGCTGCTTTTGTTCTTCCCCTATATCCATGAATTCCCCGTGTTATTAAAAAAAGGTCCATACAAGTAATGTTAAATTAAAACTGATGGTAAGGCACGTGAATGAATAGTAAGACATAGGGACCAGCCGTAAGTCGTGGTAGGTTAGCGGTTAACACACTTGCGACCTTAAAGGACGCGGCTTCGATTAATAGCCGGAAAAGCATGTGTCACTTAGGCAGTTTTGCGGACCCAATTTGCATATGCAATTAACACGTTATTTAAAAAAAAAGCATGAGTTCAGCAGAAGTCCTTCTGTTCAATGATTCAACTATAAAATTATTTAATTAAAATATTTTTATAATTAATCATTAATAAATGAGTAATAAATCGTATTTTGGTCTGTATTCGCCCATGTGGTTAGAATGTTTTTAGTGAGTCAGCCTTTTGGCGCCAACCGCGGTCGCTTCGTGGGAGAGTTACGCAATTATTATCATCCTGTTCTATTTTACGTAGTATTCGTTATTACATGTCGGAGTAGAACAAGCAAGAAATAGTTTCACGCAGGCGTTCCTAATCGCTTTCCATCAAACGAGCCGCCAACCTGTTCAAAGTAGAGGTGGGTAGCTATTGTAAAAGTCAGCTAATTAGCGGCTGTTCACAAATTAGCTATTTCGCCAACTGGCTAATGGTTGTCGAATAAAGCCGAAACTGATAAGTTAATGGGTAATGCATCCGTCGGGTGTCATCTGGCGAGTCATGCAACAATTAGCCAGAAAGCTATCAGCTGGTTTTTTAGCCGGCTAACGAACCACAGTGGTAGTATCGGATGTTTCAATTCAATTCAGATGAATACTTCTTATTATTAATTCTAAAATAAATAAATCGTTTGTAAAACATACAAATTGTACATTTAATAATAAGTTGACGACCCTTTTTCTAAGTCTTGCTGTTCATTTTCATTTACTACCGGTTAAAATTTGACATAAGTCCCTTACGGGTAATGTCAAAGTCAAAATTCAACTGATGAGAGAGTTTTTGGCGGGAACTGAAAATGATTATTGTGATATCGGTACCAGCCATTAGACAAGCGTAGCGGGTAGAACAGTTGAAAGTTCCAAGTGCAGCAGTGGTATGTTTAAGAGCTAAGGACCCACCTTAATGTAAGTGATTATCACCTACCATAAAATGGGTCTTTTGCCTATCTCTTGTATTTCAGCAACAAGAATTATAATCATTGGTCATGTTTTTACTTATTTTTCTGTTGTGACCTTATTCAACACATTTAATAACCCATCGTGTCTTGGCTTTTTTTTCACGTTGCCGGCAACCATAAACACGCAGATAATATGTGAGATGATTTGTTTAATCTGTTCTCACTCATTATTGGCCGGTTAAGCTCAAGACACACCCACGTACACTACCCACGTCCTAAATCTAATTTATGTATTCAAACATTTATACTTTACAAGATTATGCTTGTACCTGCAAGGTTGTCTGGGTCATATTCGTGTGACATGCGGTTAGTACAAAACATAAAAATAAAATTAAACGCGTAAATCTTTAACTTGACATATCTTAAGAGGTTGTTAATTTGAAGTATTAGATGTATTTTTTAATTTATAACACAAACAGATTGGAAATTATTATGTATGTTTTACCATGGAAGAAGAATCTTAATGAATGGCTCGCTGGCATAACTCGAAACTTTAGCTGTTTTTATTGTAAATTTTAACTAAAACTTATAATCAATTTTAGTTAATTTCAGCCTTACTAATAAAAATACGTATTTTACACTTAAATCAGTCATTAATTAAGAGTTATTTCCAATTTCCTAAATTTTGTTAAATTGATTAACATATTTATTTGGCCTATATCGGAAACGGCAAGACGATTGGATGAAAATTTTGTATTTAAGTAATTTTTTGTTAATATAATAATGAGAAAAGCGATTTTACAACAAAAAAAATGTGTGCGTGAACTAGTGTACACACGTAAGAAGAGAAACTTCTTTATGACCTTATTTTTCGAAAAATGATCTACTATATGCAACTTTACAGAAATTGGTTAAATAAATAAAGCCCCTACCACGGTCGATTCGACAAGGAAAAGATGGCGCGTAACTGAAAAGTGACGGTAAATTTTTTTCCAACGCCGATAAAGAAGTTTCACTTCAAAAACGTGTGAAACTTGGTCACGCAGATCCTAAATGGTATATTCGATTTTGATAAAATAATAATTTATTTATTTCAGACCCAGAGTCCATAGTTACAACAAATTTTATACATTGTTATTATTAAATCATTATCATAAATTAAATCTTAAAAAATAAAAATGAATAAATATCCATCAGTCAGTCAGTCGGTAAGTTATTAGTTCGGTATTGAAGCATTTGATTAACATATAATTTACATTCAGTTAATAATTGTATGCAGCCACTGCAACCAGTCCCAATAAATTTTTGTTTGGTGTAGCCTGCTAGCAATGGCCGTAATTATACTGTTTCTACACCTTTTAACCCTGGTTAAGAAATTTGTCTCCGAATAGCACAAAACGTGTTCAATGTAGCCTCAAGAAACATAGTCAAGGCACTATAGTAGCTTTTAAAACCCATTAGGTCGAAATCCCTATTAGGTAATATTATAAATGCGAAAGTAACTCTGTCTGTCTGTCTCTCAGTCTGTCTGTTCCGTTTTCACGGATAAACTACTCAACCGATTAAGCTGAAAGTCAGTATATAAATATATATTTTCGATTCCGAGAATGAACATAGTGTTACATACCGACAAAGAAATGCGCACACCTGCCTGTCGTAAAACGTCGTTTATTGCCTTCTTTGATTTAGGAATTCTTTTGTTTACCTTGTGTTTAGAATTTTTAATCTATAAAAACATGCTATTGTTATTGAATTCGTTTTATGGCCGTCGAAGCTTGCCAGGTGTGCGAGATTAACTCGGCGAACGCGATCCTTTGTTCTATTATACAGTTTGGTATAAAAAAATGCCCGAACGAAGGGGTGGGGCAGTCAAGCGACGACTACGATACGAGTAAGACGTGTGTAGTACTTTCGATTAGCGATATAGTGACGGACTTTGCGCGTGTTGAATTTCATTGAATCGTGCAGTGTGAACTGGTTGCATCCAGTTTTATTTGTACCTGTTTTATACGTGTTTGTACAGTTCTAATAAAATCTATAGTAATTCCAACGGCATTTATTTTAATTCGAGTCCTGTAGCTCGTAACAATAGGATACTTTTTATCCCGAATAATGGGATAATTTCCGCTATAAAAATATATTTGTCTCTCTGTTTGTAATGATTTTACGGAAAAACTACTGGACCGATTTGGTTGAAATTCGGTATTATGTAATTTTAATACGGAGGGTGGACAAGGGATAGTGTTTATCCCGGATATTGGGGTAGATTTGGGGATAGATTTATGTAAAGGTTATCCCAAAAAGTATGATAGGTTTTATTGTGATTTGTCATTTTCGTAATTTTTATCCATTTCTTCCATATTGTCCATTTTGTCCTTTTTGTCCTCTTTGTCCGTTATGTTATTTATGTAGTTTTTATAGACACGGAATAGATAAATAAAACTAGGACGGTTTGATATAGAGGATGAAAGTTTGGGTGAGCCCATTAATTTCTCAAGTTTATACACGTAAATATAATAAATTATCGCCTATACAAATGCGATAGTAACTCGATATGTTTTTCTGTTAAGCTTTCACGGAAAACTTAACAGAAAACTGGATAATGGATCGGTTTTGCTGTAATTTTGTTTAAATGAAGTTTTAATACCGAAAATATCACATAAATACTTTTCATGCTCGGAGATGGGATAGTTTGCGATATAAAATGAAATTAATGTTCTGGGTGTAAATAGCACTAACATAAAAATTTACTACAATATAACCTGTATTAACGCCTGCTCTTTAAACAAGAGTAAACTATAATATGCTATATAAATGACTTAAGACCACTGTTAAATGCTTGTCGCACTTTTGTGGTAACTATAATATAATATAATATAACTTGTAATTACTTATTTATAAGGGTTAGATTCATTGATGTAATGGCGCCGACAAGACGAGACAGAGTCATGGACTCATACACTGATTTTAAGAAAAAATACAACACAACGATATAGAAACGAATTAAAAATTAACTTGTGAAACGCATTTATAATTAGTTAGCATTGTAACTTGTAACATATCACTCTGTAGTAACCACATAAATTTTATCAGATTTTTGGTTTTCTAAATAAAACAATGTTTATTTATACTTTAGCCATTTCAGTAGTGGATTAAATTGGAAAATATTTTGAAGTGATAACTTCTTATGGGAGAGTAAACCGCTTCGTTACGTAACGCGTTACGGCACGAGTCTGTCTGGCTTCCCTTTCTCTCACGCATACGGCAACGCTAGGCAGGCTCCTCCTCTCTCACTCTAACCCGCTGTGGGTTAGAGTGAGAGAGGAGCTTGGCGTATTTCTTCTTATGTACATATGCAAGTATTGTAACTAAGAATAAAATATATTTTAAATCAATAAAAGATTGTAATAAATTATTTAAATATAAAAAAATAAAAATAAAAAATAAATAACCTTTCCTTACATTACCATACTTAATACACATAATTTTCTCAAGTTAAACTATTTGAATATTAAATAGTTCAACTTATATTAGTTTAACTTATCACTTCTGTCGAGCGTCCAGAGACGCATTCTCTTTTTTTACTTACCCTACTCTTTGATTTGACCTACGTTAGTTAGCTTCGAGACGTTTTTGCATATAATACCAGAATTGTGCCCAGGTCTGGTAGTCACCAATATTGGTACCCTATATAGCCTGGCTGTGGGTACTTTGTTGCCTCCTACGACAGGCCGCCCGGCTCCAAACAATTAGTATTCTTTCTCCGTTCTTGGATAGATAAAATATAAAATATAGTTTGTGTATCTTGTCTATAATTAATCGATAAGTGTTGAGACGTAATAGGAGTAAAGTGTTTGAACTTAGAGATGGGCCGCCGGGGCCCGCTCCACCGGATTCCACACTTTCACATTCCCAGCACTGGTCCACGCGTGAATCACGCACGCGGAATGCGGATCGCAAGGTGCCGTGCGAACCACACATGCAACAAAAATAGGTGATGTCTTCAAGCAAATAAATCGTAGAGATTAACTAAACATATTTTAGAAAAAAATCTTTTATGTATTTAGTTTTGACAAAAAACAGTCAAAACAGATAACAATAGTTTGTGAATTATTATGTCTAGATTGGATATGAGAGGAAAGCTAGCGTGGAATGGAATGGATTTTGCTGAAACTTTACAAAAATATAGCTTAAACATCAAAATAACACAGGCTATAGAATTATTATTGAAGAATACTTAAATGACAAAACTTCATTTAAATAGCAGCTCGCTCCAACCTCTTATACTGTATTTTGTAGGAGTATATCTTGGCATACTTGTAAGCAATGTATGGAGATATGTTGCAGCAAAAAAAAATAGTACCGTCTTTATATTTATAACTATAATAATATTTTTCTATCTTTTTATTGTGTCTCTGTCTTATTGAATATGCACTGTTTGCTGCAACTCCATTAATTCTTCAAAAGTAATTCTGTAACATACTTCTGTATAAAGCTTATAAAAAAAGAACTTAAGATATAAATAGAAAAAGAAATATAAAGAAAAATAATTTTAGCTAGACGTGTTGCCGGGGAGTTTCTTATCGCTTCTTCTTAACAGCAAAAACACGTTGCGAACCGGTGTACCTACATAGACTAGGAAGTAAAATTATATTTTAACCTATATGTATGACCTTCAAAAAGTGTTCTCCAGTGGAATATTGAATAAAAACTATATATTGAATAAAAACTTTTTAATTTGAATATAGTTTATAAAGATATAGTGTGAATTATCCAAAATCTAACGATTTTCCATCACGCGAGTGAGACCGCGGGGCGCAGCTAGTTTATAATAAATATATATTTTTCTATTATATATATATTTTATATCATATATTTTATTTTACTTCTTTTTAATTCAATTATACGTAGACGTAAGCTGGTAACAGTATCGTCCCAGTCAGGTTGCCTGAAAGAGATGGCTTTAAGCGATAAGGCCGCCTTTTGTTTTGCCGATAATTAATAGTAATTATTCATTCTGTAATTGTTTATTTGGTGAACAATAAAGTGTTTTATACTATTGTAATGATGTTATTTTTTTTTTTAATGTTCAGTCATAGCTTTTTTTTTGTACGAATTTGGATCACTCTTTTTGCGTTGGATAAATTCAAACTAACCTGCAGCTATACTGAAGTAATAGATATTTTTACTTACCATATTTTGTTATATAACATATGGTAAGTACCATATTACCCCTTATTTACCATATTTTTCACGTTAGATACTCGTTTCATACAAATTCATGTTTTCCTTGACTTAGATTTTCACTTTTGAATTTGTATTTATCACTTGAAAGGTTCTGTCACGCATTTTCTTATGGGAGGAGCCAGGAACGCCCCACCCAGCTCACTCTCCGCCTTGTCTCGGGTACTTTGGCCTAAATCAAAAGCTGTAGCGATTGCGGTTGCGGTAACTTTAAAAGTTGCAAATAGGACAAAACTACGTTTTAACGGTTTTAAGCATAGTATTTTATTTAAGGCGCTACAAATGCGCTGCTGCTCTCTTAAAAGAGACTGGAACCTGGTCACTAAAGCCGGAACACAACTGAAGGTTGTTATGGCGACATACTATAGACCAGGGGTGGTAGCCATCCAGTCGTGCAAATGCCCTTCCACCTGGCTTATTAGCTTCAATACAATGACAATAGATGAATGTTAATATAGAATAAAAAAATCTAACATAGTATTTGCATCTTGTATTTTCTTAAGTGGTCGCAACTA